>CM063501.1:52506892-52524392 GCA_032207245.1 Pardosa pseudoannulata | reverse complement strand
TCTAGGTGCATCTGGCAGCTGCTCAAGACAATTTCTTGCAAACTCAAGGAATTCGTAGACCAACTATTCATGAGTCATCTAATTGTCTAAATTCCCCATTCGAAAAGGAATAAATCTGTTAGCATTTTGAATTGTCCCTTTGGTTTATATCCCTCTATTCGTATGGAGTCTAGTTTTAGCCGGCTAAAATACAGGTTTGTTATTGAAAAAGCATAGGACAAAAATTTTTTTGTTCAATTTCTTATATAAGTGTTGAGTCCCGTCTCTTAACGGTGTCCATGCTTTTCTTTTGTATTAATAAGCACATACCGTTATTATGTTAATTTCGATAAAGGGATATTTAACATTACATAAAGGGTAGATTACGATCAAAAATGGAACTGCACGTCTAAATGTTATCGCAGACTTGAGTGCAAAATTTCAAACTCTTTCAGCTGTTGACTTTTGTGTTATTCAAGAATCACTAGTACAGACATGACAATAACTATAAACTAGAACAGACACGACAATAAAATTAGTCACAATGCATTCATGGATGGTCAAAAGTTAAAATACCCGTGCACGTATGAAAAGATGTAACCTTGACACTTTTAAAATATGATTCAGGCAAGATCGAAATGAGTTTTTCAGTTGATATATGAACAGCGAAATTTTTCCCGATCACAACTGTAACTTCTTTATTTCGTACATAAAAAGGAAAATTGTAAACAATTCCTCAAATTTAGCCTAATTAAACGCTTTGCAGATTTTTCATTACATCATTCGGATTCTTAAGAAACACGCACTTATTTGAAATGTGTGTATAGCGATTAAAAGCTATACCAGCCAATTGAATTTTATAACTTTCATTAATTTTACAGTCCGTATTGTTTTTTTTATCTCATGGCTGTAATTGTCAGTTCACTCTTATAAAATTTTCTTTGTTTCTGACCCATAGCATAATAGTCCAGTAAAGAATGAGTTTCGAAAACATGTATAAACAGTTTTCTTCATCCTGTTTTACAGCAACAATTCTTCATAATTTTCATTGCTTTTAAAGTTCACAGTGGTTTTATTTTGAGATTACAGTAGTACGTTGACTATCGCATAGTTTCCTGCGAGTTTCGCTGTGTTTGTGACTCATGGCACAGTCCTCAAGAAAATAAAGTGCTTCAGATTTTTATCATGTTTTAATGTTTTTCCATCATACGGGGAAAAATGGTTAAGTTTTCTATTGCTTCAAGATTCGAAAATATAATTTTGTGCCTTTTTAATTGTAGCTGTATTTAAAAATGTAATTTTTGCTCTTTTCTAGAGCATATTTTTGTAAACTAATCTTTCTAGGTCAGTTATTTTTCTAGGATAAAAATCAGTTTTAAGGAAGAATGCCATTTTTACCGTCTTAATAAATGTATCATAAATTAATGAATCTAACATTCGTAAAATATTCCGATTCAAATCTAAACGTTTATAATCGAATTAAATGTAAAATATCTAAAATGAATGAGTTTTTATGAAAAATAATTCACACAAAATTTAAATGGTTAAAATGTGTAGTAGTGAAAGAAAGAACTTATTTTCTCATTTGAATAAGGATATATGAAGATCAAAATACATATACCTTTTTCACCTCCTGAAATTTCATTGGGAAAAGATAAGAAGCAGTACAGAAGAAAGAAAAAAGTTAATCATTCTCTGACATCTTTTGGCGAATCCTAGAAGCTCAATTTGCAGGCACTCAGATGTAAAGGGAGAACGTTAGTAATATTTATCTCAACTAAAGCGAGAATTTTCATGTACACTTATCCTTATATCATTTTAGATTATGAAAGTTAATAAAAAATAGAAGACAAGTTAGGTACACTTAACTTTTAACACTTATTTTATACGTCCTTAGACAAAAAAATGAAAATTTGTAGTAGATTAACAATGGATATTTTTTTCGAAAACTATGTTATATATATATATGTTGTTTATTATATTGTTGGTACTAGCCACTAGATCACTGTATCGAAAATGTCATCTGGAAATGGAGTAGACGTTCGTTTAAAAGGTTGTTTGTAACTTAAAAATACCGAAAATTTGTTAAGTGAGAGAGAGTTAATCCTTTTTCGCTCTAAAATGTCTGAAAATTATACCGTTTGTTATTTCTTTTTAATCGTTTACAAAATAGAGAGTTACAACTAATAATATTTATATTAAGAATACAATAATTTTAGAAGCAATTTCTTGTTAAATATATTTGGTTATATATTAACCTCGGATGGATTTTCAATTGGTGAAGTTTTGTATATATAGGAAAATAATGAACTTTTTTTAATACAATTTTAAAAACAAAGTAATGCTAAGCCATCATTTATAACCATTTACATATTTTCACGGAAGCACGCTTCTGCCAAATTTTGGAACTCATTGAAGCAATAAAATGGAAAGAAATGTTACCTAGAATGTCCGTGATTCATTCTTTTGAAAAAAGACTTGGAAAACAGCATGGATTAGAGACATTCGCATTTATAAATAATTTTAATTATTGAACATCATTAGACATCAATTTATAATGAGTTTTACATGTTGTGAGATGTTAAGAATTAGTGGAATGTATAATTAAATATATAAACTAAAATAAAGACTTTGTGATTGAGAAATGACCAAAGGAAAGGTATTTGCTAACAGTTTATTGTAGATTCGAATTTGATACTACAAAGCAAATATATGACTATTAATAGAGAATTAATGACTACTAACATTTAAGATTTTAACACAGTACAATAGATAATAATAATATGGACGAGGGGGATGGATAATACATAAACACAATCAAATAGAAATAAATGTTTATGGATTGGATCAGCGTTGGGGAAATGAAAACCCAATAAGATTTATTATTAAAGGAATTAAGAATTTACTTACTGCAATGTCTTTGAATATTGTCACTCCAAACGTCGTCCAAACCAGCCATTTTAAAGAAACATCAAGAAAAAACAGAGTATATTGGTTCGTAGCCGATTTAATCCCCCCTCTCCGCGGTCTCAGCGAACACTATTGTATAATTGTTATTTTTTTACATGGCGCTACGCTCAACGGTAACTATTAAGCAATCGCTGCCGTTGTTCCAGCATCATGGCTGTTGGACGGAATAACTTAACTTGAATGCATTTGCACTTATTTCTTTAGTATTAAGAAGATTCATTTTTGGTGGAAAATTATAAATTAGAAGAAACAATTTCTGTTTGTGGTATTTAACATAACCGGAGATAAAAACCACCAAATTAAAACATAACACATTAAACACTAAACACTATGAGATTTGAAGGAAAGAAACATAAAAATTTATCTAATTTAGCAATTAGGTTTCATATCCAACAACCGCACCAAGGGGTATTAATATATCTTCTCAAGGTACATTGCCTCTCAGTACATGAGTTAGATAATGAAATAACGTATCAAAGGATTAATATTTCTCTTTGTTCTGATTTTCTAGAAATTCACTCAAATGTATGCTGCACGAATCAGACAAATTCTGCAGTCATGGAATTGTTTTAGATTTATTTCTTGGTTGCCATATTGTATTTTAAAGGGTTTATTTCAAACAGAAACGAAAATCTATTTTAAGAAGACAATATAAATAGAATATATTACTTGAAAGGATAAAAAATAGAAGAATCTTTGAGCGTGGTACTTTTAAAAGTGCACCTACGCGGTATTGCCTATAAATAAATATTTTCGTTCTTTAAATGGTTTAGATTCCAGGATTACTAATTTCTTTTCGTTGGTGAATTCAGGAAAAAATTTCATAAACATATCTGGAGATAAACCATGGTAAAAGAGAAATCCCCGACTAAAAACAGAATGATAATTATATAAGCAGAATAGAAAAAATCGATAAATATTTAAAAACACCTAAACACTATTATTAACAATATCACAAGAAATCTCCGTATTTATTCCATACTCTCATTTTTAATAAAAATTATATTCATTTACTTACTATTTACACAAACACACATATGTATACATATGTATTTATAGACATCGAGATATATGTATGTTTGTGTGTGTGTATGTGTATATATATATATATATATATATATATATATATATATATATATATATATATATATATATATATATATATATATATATATATATATATATATATATATATATATATACATATATATATATATATATACATATTATGTATATATATATATATATATATATATATATATATATATATATATATATATATATATATATATATATATATATATATATATATATATATATATATATATATATACACGACTCTATCAAGCTGACTAAAAATAATTATTGACTACATTCCAAATAAAAAATTAACAAAAGTGTAAATATATATGTTCATTCATGTTTTTATTTATTTTTATTAAAACAAATTTATTCAATAGTACTACTTAATATCTAAATGTCAGCGAATTTTTCAAGGAATAATTGGATGAAGCAGGCAGAAATGATTTTCTACTTATAAAACATACCCATTTATGTGAACAATTATGCAGAAGTTAATATTGCTCTTATTTCATATATGTATATGTATATGTATGTGTGTGTCTAATGATTTTTACTACTTTCGGTTTAAGATTCTACTTTCCCTGTAATTATTCTCAAGGAAACCTAGCAAATATTTTCCAATGTTTGCTTGTAGAAATCCTTCCGGTTCCATATGTAAAAAGAGTTCTAAAGCGTGAGTTACATCACCCACGTGACTTCAAGTAATAGCTGATTGGTCGGCACAAATAACTATTTAAGCAGATGCCAGCAATTTCCAAAGAGTTTCGCATAAAGTTTTTCGTATAAAGTTTCATATAGCATCTTGATAACGTTACATAATAGTTTCGATATTTTCGAGTTATAAACGAAGTTTGATTGAATTTTCCAGTGTTTTGATTGCATTTTCATCGCGAGGTTCTAAGATTTCAGGGCGGCGATAACCACTCGGAACCCACTTCGTAATGAGGAAAAAAGCCTTATTACATACACACTCACACACACGTGTATATATATATATATATATATATATATATATGCATATACATGTTTGTGTGAGTGTAATTATTATAAAATAACCCCTATTTCAATATTTTAAATGTTATTAATTAAAATTAAAAGCTTACAACACCTGGTAATTCATTTGTAGCATAAAATTTTAGTAAGAATTACTTAAGAATTAAATACATACATATATATATATATATATATATATATATATATATATATATATATATATATACATGTATGTATGTATATATATACATAAATACATACATATATATATATATATATATATATATATATATATACATATATATATAATATATATATATATATATATAACTAATTTAAATATAGATTAAAAAAAGTCATTTATAAAGTTATTTATAATTGGCCTTCAATTTAAAAAAAAATATCCTCGATTACATTTTTTGAATGCAAGAAAAAAAACTTAAACGTCACTGAAGATAGTTTAGTAACCATAAAAAATTAATCTGTCCTTTTCTACACAAATGGCAGGAACAAAATATTCCCGATTAAACTTAGGGCTACACTGTAATATTTCTTTGAGAGCGATAAAAGTAGTTTATTATTGGATTAAATTCCAACAGCCTAGTCCTCATACTTATTTGTTAAAGTTGTAAGTAAATCACATGCTTGTTTCCTTAATGAACTGATAAAAAAGGAATTTAATTAGAAAGGTAGCTAAAATTTCTTGAGGGTATTTCTAAGCTATTTTGTAATCTTCTTAGTACAAGGATTATTTTGCATCATTATGTTACCGTACAAATTAAGATAATTCTAAATAATAAGCTGTTCATTTTTGACGTCATGATATACAAAAAATAATTCTCGTTTAAGTTAAAGAATTTTAAGTCAGGCATCATAAACAGCTATTATTAGTATTATATCATTTAATTTCATTTACAAGTTTTTTTAAACATTCCTTGGTGGTATTGAAGGTGAATATTTTTTTTCATACAATGAGTTCAATCAAATATTTTCTAAAAGTTAAAATACAACTTTGAAAGCTATCTTTTACGGTAGTTCAACAAACTTAATTTGAAGGAGATAGTTAATGTGACTGTTACATGTTCAATTTAATTAACATGGTTGGAATATCCTTTTAACATGTAGCACTAGAATCTGGTAGAATAAAATTATAAAGTCAAACCCAAATTGTTTGAATAAAAGCTTAGCATTATAGCGCGCATTATATTAATTATACTTAGCAGTATAATCTTAGCATTAAAGCTAATGATATAGTACTTTGGCTTAGTATATCAAATTATGACGCCATTACTTTAGTAAAAATTGTCTTTAAATACACTGGTGTGCAAAACTTAAGCAACACGTGTACTCCCCTGACTTAAATCCCATTGATCATGTGCGGGATGCTTTGGGACGACGCATTGAAGCAAGTTTACATCCTCCGGAGAACACCCAAAAACTCCAAAACCAGATGCTGATTGCGGAATGGGCACTCCTACCGCAAGAAATGTTGGACCAGCTAGTTTTGAGTATGCGGAGACTATGCGAAGCAACCATTGCAGTTAGGAGAGGGCATATTCCATATTAAGGAACGTCTGCTTGTTGTTCTTTCTTTTGGATAGACAATCATATGTCACGATGCTATGTGTTCAATAAAACTTGTTTTTGTTCGATTCCATACCGTATGCATTGTATTCCTTTTTCAGCGCCGATGCTTTCGTCATCCTTTACGTGCATAATACTCTTCCTCATTTCTGAATTTCATGTCTCTCAGATGATTTCTCATGGAGTTAAGGCAAAAATCCACCTGTTGCTTAAGTTTTGCACACCAGTGTATTTATTTATTCTTTTGAATCTAGGCATTCATGAGATTCAGAGACAAATTACTTCTTCATAACTCCTTAGGTTAGAATCTTAACGTAATTTTCTTTAACTATTTTATTTTACAAAGAATTAAATACTAACTTAAGGGTTTTTTTTAATTTTATTGTTTAAAACTAGGAATCTGGCATTATTAAAATCAGTAGTAGCTAAAGTTTTCAATAGTTTATTAATAAAATATTTTACTTACTTCGATTCCTGTATTATGTGTTGAAATATTGATAATGTATTGAGTTATCAATAGATTATTTTAATGTTTTACTTGGTTGTCATGCGGTGATACTAACATTCATTTAATAACTAAAGTCTTTTGAAGCTATTCTAAAAAAAATTTAATCCTTACTAATTGGTAGTATTGCGTTGATGAAAAGGGAAATTAAAGAATCTAAAACAACTAACGACAAAAATTGATACATATTAATTGTTATTAATAGAACAAATGTATATTAGTATTTTAATTCCTTTATAGGAATTTCACATATATCAAAAAGCTATTACAGAATACCTATTATAATGAAACTTTACTTAGAAACGCTTGGCAACATGTTTATTAACATAACTGAGATTATTGACAATAAACAGATGATTTATAATTAACAATTTAATTATTTTATGAAACAAATGTTATATTGTAGTTGACGGAATATGCAAAAAAAACCTAATCGCTAATAGAATATTTATGAATAATGATAAAATATGTTATTTAATTACGAAAATCAGCTAAAATGAAATATATATTAAGTAAATAACATCCCTATTAATAATAAACACAAATAAATGTGTAGGCATTACAAAACTACAGTTTCCAAAGCAAATTCAAGACAGTAAATGAGCAATGAAAAATTTAATTGCAGATAGCGTAAGGAGTTTCTAATTCCACAAGAATACTCGAGATAGTTTATATCTCACAGTCCAATTAAATAAACTAATCTTTGTTTACCATTTCTAAGGAAATTTATAAGACGAATTTCCTAGAGAAATTAGAAAAGTCAAAAGTATCATGTAACATAATATAGGACAATTTACTAAAGTAAGACGCACTTCGATTTCTGTAAATTTCTATTTTCTTTAAACCAATGATGCTAGAATTATTTCTGATGAACACATTATATTGATAAGTAATCTAAATAACGATCTCTTGAGTGTTAAATCAATATGAAGTTTAAGGATCTTAAAATATTGCATGCTCATTAGCGATGAGCTATAATTTTAAAGGTTACCCAAGGTCTGCTATAGAAAGTAAAATTTAGTGATAACATTCATTCGCTATCATACATAAATACAGTATTGTAGAGATAAATCATGCAATAGATATAGCTAATAGTCATGATTTCAACTAGAGCCCCTGTAGAAAATATGTTAAAAAGTACATCATTGTGTAGGCTTTCATGTAAAAATAAAATTGATGAAAAGTACACTTTGTTGGATGAAAATTGTTGAAGTTCAGCGGCAACCCCGTGAAGCGGCAATTTATCGCCAAATCTGTAAACTCTCTAATCCTTGTCTCTCTATTTTTTCAGATGTAGTTTTGTTCCGTACCATGATGGTAGCCGTTTTTATGTGATGTAAATTTGTAACTTTTTCGTTTCGTAATTAAATGTTTTTATATATCATACTTTAAGTAGTTTCATGGATCACATGCTTATTAGCTTACAACAAGTTCCTGGAGTTTCTCAAAGAGATCGAAACCGGAATCTACAATAAAAGATAAGTGAACGATTTTCACTACCTTAATTTTCTGCCTACCGACGGTATATACATCTAACACACTTGAATGTTTTAATATCAAAAGGTACATACAGGGTGTTTCAAAAATGACCGGTATATTTGAAAAATCCATAAAAACTAAACGGACAGTGATAGAAATTCACAGTTTATTGTAATATGCTTGGGACAATAATAAATTTTCAGACAGACAAACTTTAAAATTAGTTATAATATTCCACTACAGATGGCGCTGCAGTCTGGAAAAATCTAAACTACGATATTTGTCTGTGGGGACTCTTAAAAGACCAGGTGTATCACCACTATCCTAAAACAATTGAATAACTGGAACAGTACATCTGTTCTGCATGTGAAAACATCCCGCCTGAGACGTTTAGACGGGTTTCTGATAATTTCGTTCTGAGAATACACCATATTATTGCTGCACAAAGTGGATATCTAGAAAATATCGTAGTTAAGATTTTTTCAGACTGCAGCGTCATCTGTTGGGGAATATTGTAACTAATTTTGAAAGTTTGTCTGCCTAAAAATTTAATATTGTCAAAAGCATATTGCAACAAACTGTGCATTTCTATCACTGTCCGTTTAGATTTTATTAATTTCTCAAATATAACGGCCATTTTTGAAACACCCTGTAGTTAAAACACACACTTCACAACATGAATATAGCTCACATTCTTCTCAAAACACAGTATATTCATAATTAATCGAGGAGTGTGCAAGACAGCAATTATAAATGCAGTTTTAATTTTTATTTGAGGTTGTTGTTTTAACATGCCCATATTCCTTGCTAGATTTAAAAGGTCATACAATTTTGATCCGAATGACAAAATAATAAATAATAACAAATAATTGAATATTTAATCTATTGTTCATGAATTCAAAAAAAAAAGAAATAATAATTGTAATGTTGATATATTTTTAGCTGTCATTAAAATGGACAGGTAGTCATAAATGGGTTAATAACTGAGTAACAACGTCTGCCAAATTTGATAGCCCATGTAGCTGTTTAGTGTTTTTTCTACGAAAAATACTTTTAAAAATAATTTCTGCAGTAGCGAAGAAAGCAAATTTCTATTTTTTTAAGACACCAATAGTTTGAATACTATATAAATGGTTCCGTGATGCAATAAATCCTATACAATAGACAAATTCTCAATCTTATCTTCAATAAATACTAGTTTTGAAGAAATAATATTATAGGCATTTAATGTAAAATCATATTACTCTTCAATATAGGATTGAAAATGGCAACTTTCCATTGAATTAATTTACCATTTATCTTGAATTAATTTACCATCCGATTTCTTACTGCATTTTTACATCATTAGATAAGTTTTAATAGAGAATAATCATAGAAAAAAGAAAATTAATTTTTACTGTATTTTAATAGTTAATTTTGCACCTGGTACTTTCTAGCACTGACATATATTTTTGACTCTATGATAAAAAATAAAACATCAAATTATGAATAAAACAAATGAAATGCTTACCAGTGAAGTATAGAAGTCCCTAAAAATAATATTACTAAATAACTAGTGGTAATAAACCACTAGATTTACTCAATTGAACTACCCTTGTATCAATTCTAACACAAAATGACCTTCTAATGCAGCACGTCAATTATAAAATCCCTAAAAAGGATTTTATAATTGACGATAAAATGCAAATAAAAATGATTCCTGATTGGTGCTGTAATTTCTTTTCTTCTGTAGGAACTGCATCGTTCATGTTCTTGTGAGTGCCGTCAGGAAAAACAGCTTTGTTAGGAATATATAGGTGTTTGATTGAAGTGGTACTTATATGTACCGTCAGGATAAAAAGGTTATAAGAACACATAAGGGGATGGTTGCTGAAGTCAAAACATTGACTTAATCTTACCACTACTAAAGTTTTAGTTAAGGTGCTGAAAATATCACCTATGAGGACAGTTTGTTGTGCTTTTCAGTGAGTCATAATGTCATAGTCTTTTCAACTGGTCACAAAAAAAGTCTGTCTTTAGAAACAACACTAAATTTTTTCCCTTGCTTTTTGTAAAATTGTCTACATATTAATAGATTTCAAAATAAATAAATTTGTTATAAATAAATAAAAGAAGTTGTAAATATTTCCTTTTAGGCATTTACTCCGTGGTAATAAAAAGCAATTAATTTTTTTTTCAGTTTTACTATCTTCAATATTTTTTTTTATTTATATTCCATAATCAAGACCAATTTTTAATTTCGGGGATAAGCTATCAAAACCTTATTCAGTTTTGTGAGTAAGAATATGTTTCTTTTTTCCTTGCTTTCTGTAATATTGTCTACATATTAATACATTTCAAAATAAATAAATTTCTTATAAATAAATAGATGAGGTTGAACATAGTTGTTTTTAGACATTTACTCAGTGGTAATAAGAAGTAATTATTTTTTTTTCATTTGTGCTATTTTTAATTTTTCTTTTTCTGTTTAATTTATATTCCATAATCAAGACTATTTTTTTTTAATTTCGGGGATAAAACTATCAAAACTTTATTCAGTTTTGTGGGTAAGCATATGTTTTTTTACCTTGCTTTCTGTAAAATTGTCTATAGATTAATAGCTTTCAAAATAAATAAATTTCTTATAAATAGATGAGGTTGTACACATTTCTTTTTAGACATTTACTCAGTGATAATAAGAAGTAATTATTTTTTTTTTCATTTGTGCCATTTTTAATTTTTCTTTTTCTGTTTGATTTATATTCCATAATCAAGACTATTTTTTAATTTCGGGGATAAAACTATCAAAACCTTATTCAGTTTTGTGGGTAAACATATGTTTTTTTCCTTGCTTTCTGTAAAATTGTCTATAGATTAATAGCTTTCAAAATTAATAAATTTCTTATAAATAAATAGATAAGGTTGTACATATTTCTTTTTAGACATTTATTCAGTGGTAATAAGAAGTAATTGATTTTTTTTCCTTTGTGCTATTTTTAATTTTTCTTTTTCTTTTTGATTTACATTCCATAATCAAGACCATTTTTTAATTTCGGGGATAAAACTATCAAAACTTTATTCAGTTTTGTGGGGTAAAAATATGTTTCTTTTTTCCTTGCGTTCTGTAAAATTGTCTACATATTAATAGCTTTCAAAATAAATAAATTTGTTATAAATAAATAGATGAGGTTGAACATAGTTGTTTTTAGACATTTACTCAGTGGTAATAAGAAGTAATTAAGTTTTTTTTTCATTTGTGCTATTTTTAATTTTTCTTTTTCCGTTTGATATATATTCCATAACCAAGACTATTTTTTAATTTCGGGGATAAAACTATCAAAACTTTATTCAGTTTTGTGGGTAAGAATATGTTTCTATTTTCCTTTCTTTCTGTAAAACTGTCTACATATTAATAGATTTCAAAATAAATAAATTTGTTATAAATAAATAGATGAGGTTGTACATATTTCTTTTGAGGTATTTACTCCATGGTAATAAGAATCTCTTAATTTTTTTTCATTTTTGCTATCTGTTTTTTCTTTTTCTTTTTGATTTATATTCCATAATCAAGACCATTTTTTGATTTCGGGGATAAAACTATCAAAACCATATTTAGTTTTGAGGGTAAGAATATGCTTCTCTTTTCTTTGTAGATTTTTGAATAAGTTGTAATTTTTATTATGAATTACGACTTGAGTAACCTTCCCCAACGTCTAATCGTAAGCCAATCTAATCTTTAGTTTCCATGCCTAATATGTACGATTTGTTTTCTAAATGAGAAATATAATGATTTTCTAGAGAATATAATTAAAGTAAGAAACACAGTGCGAGCTAGATGTTTTTAAAGAACGATTTGAAATCATTTACATCTAAAAGAAACATTTAAAAGGGTAGTTAATGTAAACATGTAAAGTATTCTGTTAAAATAATGGGAGTATTGAATACTGAAGGAAAAAGATGTTTTTATGTTGATTCCTTATGTAACCTGTATTTTTCTATTTACTTACAGGAAATTAGTTTTAGCGTTTGATCTAGGTGCTAGATTGCAAAAAATAAAGAAAGAAATGAAGATTTATCTAGAATCGAAATGTAATGTCACTTGTAATGAAGGTGCTGCTAAGATTAGTTTTCATGATCTTTTACTGCCTTCAGATTAATTGAAATAATGTGTTCTTAGAAAAGGAGAAAACGAAACAGTCAGTTAAGAAAATAGTCTTATTGAATACGACCAAAGGCTTTTAGTCTTTGAAAACGTCTTGTGTAGACTTGTATTATAGAAGAAAAGTGCATAAATATTTTATGATCTGAAAGCATAAATCATTTAATACTTTGAAACAGATCGTACTTAATATTACTTACTTTTTAGCAAAACTAATATGTATCATTAAAGATTCTTTACTTCGCTCAGAGCTTTCTGCTTGATAGCGTAAGATATTATGTAATAAAAACATTAAATAAGTAAAACACTAAAATCTTAAGGTTCTTGCATATTGGTTAAGGATAAAGTTCTTGGATATTCCCAATATTAATACAAGGTAATTTCTTTTCTAATTCTGGTAGATATGCCCTTAAATTATTCTTTGTACAAATTTGACCACGTAATACAGAGAAAGGTTCTCTGAGCTTTATGCTTAGCTAAATGTTTAGACAGGACGAAATAAAATATTTAATTTAAATATATACATGAAAATATTTGATACAAATTTCTCTGAATACAAATAATGACGTTTTAGCAACATAAAAACAACATTACTCTTAAACCTGGACATTTTTTTTGCTGTATGTCTATGTAAAATTTGTTAAACGGAATCTTTAAAATTAAAATCTCTTAGAGATACAAAAATGTTACCGCAGGTTAACAGAAATCTAGAGTAATTCAATATGGTGAGACATATTGAATTTCTCTAGGTGAGTAATTCAATATATAACTACATGTACACGTTTCTGCAATCAAAAACGCCTCAGATGAGGTGTCAGAATAAACAAAAGATTTTTTATTTTCAAAATTTTGTGTCTTCCTTCACTATTGCACTGTATGCAATAGAGATACGATCTTCCATTTGTGCTTGGTATAAAATACCCATTATTTATGTAATTAAATTTCTGTAAATAATTTTTCTGTAAATGCAAATTATTTAAGGGTGAACAGCAACAATGATTCGTTTAAAATATATCATCTGAAAATAAATTGAATATTTTGAGTAAATATAATCTAGCACCTATGAGTGAAGGGTTAATTGAATCTACAAAGAGAATCTATACCAAATATTAAATTGTTTGAGATAAAGCTCCATCCAGAATAATATTCACGAAAGAAAGTGAAATATTACGAAATAATAAAACTATTTTCATCCTAAAAAAAAAAAAAAAAAAAAAAAAAAAAAAAAAAAAAAAAAACCATTAGCAGCTTTTGAAGAGCTAGTCTTTCTGTAGAAGATGTTAGAACAAAGCAAAGCAAAACCAGAAGATACTAGATTATTCATTTTCCCTCTTTTATTTAATACACTTAATTTAACCTCGACTTTTTATGACATATAATTTCAAATCCTACCATGAAAAATATTATTGCATTTTCGTACACAAGAAAAAAAACAACTAATATTAGTGTAACTTAGATGTACATGGTTTAAAATATAAAGTATAAAAGAAGATTATTTCTTAAATTTGGAAGAATTTTCATTGGTATTGCTTTGCTTAGCACATGTATGCAAACTAACTGTACCCCGTGTTGTGTTTAAGTTTTTTTCAGAGAGTCACCTTTTTCGAATTTCTATCTATACACCTTTAATGTTGCAATGGAATGACTGTTACAGAATTAGTTAATTTCGTTTAAAATTTAATGTTCAAACAATTAATATATTATTAGCAATATAACTAAATGTAAGTGTGTACAATTTTAAGATAAGGTTTTAATAAATTTTAAAAGCTATTAATAATTAACTCACACAAAAATGTACACCATTGAAAATATTCCATGCGCATTCCTAAATGTTCAAACAATTAATATATTATTAGCAATATAACTAAATGAAAGTGTGTACAATTTTAAGATAAGGTTTTAATAAATTTTAAAAGCTATTAATAATTAACTCACACAAAAATGTACACCATTGAAAATATTCCATGCGCATTCCTAAATGTTCAAACAATTAATATATTATTATCAATGTAATTAAATAAAAGTATGTACAATTTTAAGATAAAATTTTAAAGAATTTTCAAAGCTATTAATAATTAACTGACTCAAAAATGTCTGTAATTGAAAATATTCCATCCGCATCCCTTTTACATGTAATATGGCCATTTGTATTCTTGGGATATCTTTAAAGCTGGGATATCTAAAATCTAGCAGCTATCGTAGCCATTCACTGGAAATATGAAGTGAAGAAATATTAGTTAAAATAACCATTTGTTTACACTCAAAATATGGTATAATTGTATGATTTCTTTATTTAAAAAATAGATTTTTGCTTTTTTAAATACATTTATTTTATTAATGTAATTCGTTGAATGTATTTTACTTACTTTTTATACATTCATTTGTTCTCTGTTAAGTAAAATCTCGAAACATATCGAAGGTGTATGACGGATACAAATGTGCAAGTTTTAAAGACTTTTCAAAATTTAAAAAATTTTACTTTAAAAATGTTTAAAGTGTCTGCTGTAATAACATTTGAATTAATTATAAGGTGATAGTTATTGAAACACCCTCTTTCATTCTCACTCTGTTATATATCACAATATATTGAGATAGAGATAGCACTATTGAAGCAAATATGGCTCAGATAAACTTCTGTAATAGCCTTAATCTTTTACAGACAGTGTAATGCATAAAACATTTTCTGTTGTTTTGAAAGACGTGAAATATTTTATTGATTTCCTATATTTTTGAAACTTTAAATTAGCAGCAAACTTCAGCAATTAATTTACACAATTGAACATAATTTATTTTTTCGGTTTTGAAATATACGTATATAAATTTACTTACATGGAAGTCAATAATTCTTTTTTTTTAAATTTAAGACCAACAGTAAAAATAAGTACTTAAACAACATTTATTATTTTTAGTTTAATAGTAGTTTTTCAATGTTTCTGCAATATAATTGAAATTTTCAAAAGGATGTATTCTCATTCTATGTGGGTTTTGACTTTAACCCCTATCCCCCTTTGAGTTAAATATCCCAAAGAATGGAAAACAAAATTATAAGTTTTACACATGAGTGTTAAACATATTTAACATTCATAAAGTTCACAGATAGTATTTATAACCTAATTTCACTATATAAAAGATTTTTTAATAAGTGTCTCATAAATGGGTTAACATAAAACAAGTGTATATGTTTTCATGACTACTCATCCTTTTTCATGGAATTTACCCATCAAAAAAGGAAATTTCTCAACATTCACTTCTCAACACTACTTAAATGATAGAAGATCAAAACTGAAGAGAATATCTAGTGGACATTACAAACGCCTTATATTCGTCAAAGTAAGATGGTCTGTTACACCTTAAAGTCTCAGGTATGTTACAACTCTTACATGTCTGCAAGATACTTAAGGAATTTCAGTCTTAAGTATATAGACATATAAAAATTTTCCAGATCGAAACGAATAAGTCATTTGATGACATTTGTTGAAACGGTGAAGATCTGAATATGAAAAAATCTTCTCATTTTTATCCTTGTTTAATTCTTTCAAAAATCAAAAGTTGAAAAATCTTCTGTACTTGCATTCCTAGTGTTAAGACAAATCATGAAACAAAATTTTAGCTACCTCATTCTTGAGATACAGTGATCATTTAGTGAGAGACATTGTATATATGAAAGGTAGTAAAAGCGAACAAATTTCCAAGATACTCATGTTGAGAATACTATACCTTAGCGTAGGGCAAAGCATTAGGAAAATTGAAAGGTTCTTCCATGTTGTAGTCTCGAACTTTGTCTTCAAAGGCCTTGTAGCCCTTGTCTTTGGGGGGACTAGGTACGATGACCAGAAGCGACTTAGCTGCTTTAAGAGCCATATCGACGTGATGGGGTCGCATGTCCATTCCTGAAAAATAAAAGGTGAAAATAAGTTTTCCATCTCCCTATAACAGAACATGTTTTCAACATTAACATATTCGTAAAGGGAAAACTTTTTATTTTTCTGCTATCCGAGTACTGGAGAAAATGACGAAATTCTGTAGTTAGTTGTATCAAATTTGTAAACATCAAGAGAAGAATCGTTAATTTAATTTAACATTTAATAGTACTTAAAATATCAAAATAATGGAACTATGTAAATTATATTTCTCTCCTCAAGTATTTTTATTTTCACATAGAAACGCATACATGTGATAATGCTTGCATTCACCACCAGAAATTGGAGGATGTGAATTCCCGTCAGCGGGATCCAGGGCTATAATTTTAAAAGATGAGATTTACTTCATTTAAAAAAAACCGAATGCGTTAAAAGTATTCAACTTTGGCAGTAAATAAAATATCGTTCCATAATATCGAATGGAGGTACATTGAACTCCTGCTAAGTCGACAAAATCATCCTTATTTTCGTTCTTCTATACCTCTAAAACCACTTCAGTTAAAAAATGGAATTTTTAATGGAATTTTATTTTGTTTTTATGTTTTTAATGTGTTATACCAGAGCTTTACTATATTTGATAAAAAAAGTAAAATATTAAACTTTCAGTGAACTGACTGTAATTAGTACGGTTCATTAATTCGTAAAATAAGCATTTGCTTTAGTTGAAACTAAATCAGTGTGATTTGGAAATAAAATGAAGAACTATCAAGTTTATTCAGCATTAACTACAAATTGGTTTTTGAAATTATTGAAAAATAATCCTTTGTATTTAAGACAAAATAAAATTGTTTCCATATAGATCATAATTTTGAAGATACCTAATATTGCCTTAGTTTCAAAAGATATCAA
>CM063501.1:52486892-52499392 GCA_032207245.1 Pardosa pseudoannulata | reverse complement strand
CAACTCTGAAAATATTTACCAAAAGTGAGGTTTTATTCCTTTCGAGATTTAAAACGATTTTCTGTAGATTGAAACCTCTGAAACTGGGTACATCTCAAATAGAAGATTTGATCAAATTGATGTTAAATAACTACATTACGCATTACATTATTTATTTGTGTACTTACCGAGATTACAGAAAAGCGAATTAAAATACAATAGATTTTAAATAGATTAAAATACAATACATTTTAAAGTATATTATAAATTGTAACCCATTAATCTTAAATAATGTTAGTCAACTTAAATTGAAATTACTCTTAAAATCTTAAGTAAATAATCTAAGGTGGATACCACATCACTTTCTTATAAGTTTATTAAATTATAAAACATTTATTTTATTACAAGAAATTTTATTTATGTGGAAGAAATCATAATATTTTCATAGTTTTTGTATTACTGGAATAAAACACAAGTATTGCCAAAATTACACATTACAATAAATGAACTCATGTCTTAAAAAACCGTTATCTTTTAGGAAACGAAAAAAATCTTTATTTGGCTGACTTGCATAGCTGAGGGTCACTGCAAATACAGTACAGAAACTCATAAAATAGCTAAATAGCTATCTATGCTACCCTATCACGAAGCTTAAAAAAGGACTCATACAGGACTTACAAAGAAAGTACTGTTTTAAAAATATGTCACAACGACAGTTCAGTAGCAGCGAGACTTGGTGGAAGCACTAATAATTCATGACTTTCTTCTATGGATAAAACACGAAAAGACCAGACTATGGGTACTTGTGGTGGTACTCACAAACCTATCAATCATACAATCATAGAAAAAAACCTAAGGGAGTGCGACGCCACTTCACCCCTGGCTTCGACTCAAGGGAAGGTATGATAAAGACTACATCAAAACACGAGTTTCCGACCTTGAGTATCAAGGAACTTGTAATAATGGGTTACATTAAAACAACCACATAAACAAAAGAAATACACAACTTTATAAACATGCTACAGTTGTCTAAGATGATAGTTTGGTAGTCTACATTTCTTGTAGAATTTTACTTCATAGGAGTATAAGAAAGACATATACATACTGATTGCTTATACATGGATAGAGGAAATATGTTCATCTGTTGTAAATATCGATTGGCCCTTTTGGCCTTAATGTGATGCACTTTAATCTCTGTTTTGGTCTGGAAGGGCTATAATATTAAGTTCTTTGTCCAGGTAACAAGATTAATCTACTGGTGTCTGGCCATATGGGGATTCATGGTAACTAATGTTTCGGTTAGGAAAAAGTATAGTATTTTTTAACCGGTACCAAGCAGTCTGTTCTTGGTAATGCTTTTAAGTCTATTAAATTCACTGATTAGTGCAGTAGAGAGAGTCATAGAAAAGTCAAGTTTTGAAGCTCAATGGCATCTTTACAAGACTGAGAGCTGTATGGGCATATAGCCTGGGTCAGTGTTAGAAATCTCCTTACAAGACTGAGATCGGGATCAGTCTGTAACTATCTAATCGTGAGTGTTATCTTGAGAATAAAACTACTTTTCATAATCTGTGTGGTATCGAGTTTTCCTCATCAAATAGGTTTGAGTACCTTGGATACCACCTCATTAAGACTTTAGAGTGGCAGGATATATCTGACAGCTGTTAGCTGAGTTTACTGGCACAACGCACAATTGAAGTCTGGTTGCAGTGTCCAGCTCTTGGAGAAAATCCCAAGAGTAATCCCGGAGGTAATTTCTTTCATACATAAAAAGAGCTTTGTGGTTGTAAAAATGAGTTCTATGTGATGAAATTTAATATTTTACACTTTTCAATACTCCTCCTCACACGAAATTTTGAATTATGTTTATAGGTGCCATTGATTACGAATAGGTGATTAGAATATAAATTATAAATCTTAAAACAATTTGGTAGGTTAGATCTTTAAGAGCTCTATAGTCTAATTTTTCATTTGCGAGTGTCTCATGATACCATAAGTAATACACCAAATTTAAAAATTAAGATTTCAGAACCAAAAGATAGCATTCTATTTGTATGGACATCGTATTATGTGTTTTGGTCTGAAAAGATATGATCAATTTTTTTAACATTAATCAAACCAAGACCTACTGTTTACAGATGATTTAAAATGTCTGAGGTCATCCATTCTCCCAGCGTATATGAACTCTCAAATTCCAGTACCGAATGTTATCTTTCTACTCCTTATTTGGCTATCACCTTTTCAGAACTATAAACCTACGTATTGTAACGTACTGGAAATAAAGTAGGCGAGGCCTTCAATGAAACAGGCTAGAATTTTAGGTATTCTTGACTAATATTTTATTCAATAGAATAAACTATGTACAGCTATGTACAAATTTAGTAGATGATAACATTCAGGGATCTCGTACAGAGATAATATTCACACACAAGGATGCGTGGGATACCGGAACAGTATGGCTAGGGCTTTTCAGTCACAAGAGTTGGAAACTAATTAGTGCTGGGACTAATGCTGACACGATCACTTCGTCTGTCGATTTGCACGGTTGGCTTTCACAGCAAGTTCGGAGGTTCCGAGTGCGTATCACGCTGGGATTCGTGAAGAAAACACAGGATGCAAGTCGATCCAAAATTAGAGTGCAAAGTCACTCTCGGCTGTCTACTTCTATGCAAGAAGTTAACTAACAATCAGCAGATAACGGGAAAGGAATTCCCAAGTCGAATGTCGACTATCTAGCAACAGAGACGCTGGCGGTCTCTAAAAAAAACAAACTCCAGTCACGGAGATACGAGCGGTCCTCGAGCGACCAGGCTCTAGCAGGTAGAAGCCTCGAGAAAAGAACAAAAAGCCTCCGTTCTACTCCTGTCCCTTCTTTTATATCCCGCACTCGCTTCTTTTCTCGGTCCTTCGAGAAACTTCCCGAACCAGGGTGACGTAATCTTGTGGTCACTCCCAAGCCTTCGATCAGCTGTACTGTTCCCAGATGTGGAAGGCATCTCCAGCGACTTAATCAACCTAATGGTCTCTTTTTGTAACCGCTAATGGGCGACAAGGTGCATTTTAATAATTTACATTCCTCCACAAGGTCGTTCCATTCAGCAGGTTCACATTGGCCAGACGATGCGGAGCCGGCAACGAACAGTTTTCAATTACGGTGCTTAGACCACCTGGTCCTATTCGAGGCTAATCGTGAGTCCACGACGAAAGGTCACCTTTGGTCTCCTCGTTCTTTTTGGGGTCATGTAACGAATCGTTACAGTATATACGTTTATAATTCTAATCAGTTGACTTGAATAAGTCACTACGTACGTGGAGAAAATTTAGCAGGGGTTCCTAAATTCTAATTGTATATCTCTATAGAAATTTGTATCAAATATTTAAAACAAAAGATTATAATAAGAAAATAATACATATGACATATTTTAAAATATATAAACCAAGGTTAAAAGGCAGAACATTCCCTATGTTTTGAATCGTATATCATTTGTTATTTATTATATAAAAACAAAACCTCACGAGTTTTATTTTTAAAGAACGTTTTGGATTCATTGAATAGATTCCATTTTACTCAAAACATACGTTATGTTCCAAATACAAATTATCCGAAATTCATAAAATATTTATATAATCGAGTAGTTTCAGCAGCGTATTCGCAGACATAAACTAGTTTTTCTAAACAGAAAAAAAATTTCAGTTCGTTTAACAAGGTTTATATTTATATAACTTGAATAATTACATTTTGATTTAATTTTCATAATTTATATTCAAACAGAGTAAATGCAATGGTAAAACTGGCTCTAGTAGTTTAATAGCTTATCTCTTGTAATACTGAAATACTTATATAAAGCCAATTAAAACTATTTTTAGGCTTCTGTTTATACCTACAACTACCTGAATTAGTAGATAAAATTTTTACGGTCACAACGAAGTTTTAATCTTTTGTCTCGTACATGAAAATTTAATTAATGAAAAAAACGCATTAATGTATGAAATATTCATAAAGGTTAAAAAAATGAGATTGATTAATAGTTCTGACTTCACATTTTTAATCTGGGTATTTTGTCATTTAAAAAAAGAAAAAAATGACATGAATCTTATAATTTTAGACATTTAAAAATTGGGAAATGTATGCAAAATATAGACAGGAATAATTAATTCTGAAAGGGTATAAGAGTTTTTGGATTAATAAATATTAATTAAAATTTTTGATTGAAACTTAAAAAAATTGTTAAACAAAACGGATAAGAAAAAAAACTATAATAAAGTTTTTTTTTAATAAGATACAAAAAAAATTTTTAATCAAAAACTGAGTTGTTCAATAACATCATTTAAAAAATATTTCGATTGCATCGAATGTCAAACAAGTATTTTTATTCTTTGACAATGGGCTTATAACTAATATTTAATTAAAATGGTGTATCAAACTTTACTGACGTTGTATATAATTTATATAATAACACAAAGTTTTTCGTGGTGCTTAATCCTCAATATCTTGACACATTAATTAATCATTTTAGATTTTAGTGATCATCGTGTTGAAGAGAAGTAAAACACGAAAAAAAATCAGTGTCGACTAGCTATAAAACACGATTTTGTTGATTGTTTCTATCCTTCAACACCCCGCAATCAACAGAATTTTTTTGTTGAAAATGTATGAAGAAACAAATCTAAATTCATTTGTTATATCAGTCATTGTTTTAGTCTGTGTATATGAAAATAACTAATGTTTTGAAATTTGGATTATTTAAATTTTTTAAAAAAGGGAGAAATATCAGGAGAGGATTTCTCACAAAGAGAGTTTTACACGCTTTACGTAAAGATCATTTTCTATCAATATAAATTACAATATTTATAATAATTAATAATTTTCCTTATCTCGTATATAAAGTATAGCGTAAGTACCTTAATCGTTCAACAATTCGACTTCTTGATTTATATTGATCTTTAAGTTTTGGACTTTTCTAAATCCAAAAATGAAGCTTTTGTAATCGATGCGTTTCCTTTGAAACACTACGATCTACTTTTTTTCCCCAAGAGGGCTGATGAAATGGGGACCTACTGTTTAAAGCCGACTCCAAATGGTATTGAGCATCTATGCCACACTGTGATTCAAATCCGGTATCGAAGTTCAGCACCCTAATTATTCGGCCACCATTCACCCGGAATCTATGAGTGTGTGCGTGTGTTCATTTGAACACAATAACACCAGTATATTTTGAGAAATCGAAAACTGAAAATGGAATACGTATATTAGAATAAAATTTTAGTTTTCTGTCAACTTCGGAATACTGGTTTTCTATGCCTTTCTTGAAGATTTTGTAGCTGTCATATTTAATTCTTCTCGCTCAGTATTAACCTGTTGAAAAATTAAACTTCCCTCTGGCTGGATCACATTTCAACAATTCATTAAAAAATACCTCATTTAAATAATACCTCCTTAAAAATACTATTCTACCTCGTTATTGGTTGGTTGGTTGGTCGGTTGGTTGGGGTTTATTGGCGCAAAATCCAAGTTAGGATATGTTGCGCCAAACAAGAGAGCGCAAATTCCAACAAAGTTACGAAACATAAGGTATAAGAAAAAGGTTAAAAATTCAAGAGAAAAAAACAAGTAAAAATGTGGTGAAGAGTCACATTAAAACATTTAATAAAAAACTAAACGAGGTTTAAAAAGCCAATGCGAATGAGAAAATCAAATAACTTTGGATGAAGAGTTTCACCTAAAAGTTCGTTCAAATTAGGGTGGAAAGTTTTAAAAAATATATAATAAAAAAGTTTTAAAGCAGTACATGAAGTTAAAATGTGATGAACAGTGAGATGATTGTGACAAAAGGAGCATTTTGGAGTAGGATCTGCCCATAGTAAATATTCATGGGTTAGTCTACTATGACTGATAAGAAGACGAGTTAATATGACATCTAATTTGAGGTTAGGGAGTAATGGCCAGAATCGTTAAACCTCTTTATACCACGAGGTAGAACATCAAATTCTCTAGGATTGTACCTACTTTTTCTTTTTGTAATTTATATGTGTTAAATGTTCTTATTTAAGTTTGAAAAACAGTATACCAGAATATCTCGCAAATAATTTAAAATTAAAAATATTTGTCCGACGCTGCTTCAAATAATGCATTATGTATTCCTTTGCATAACTTAATCATTTTTAATAATATTTTCTTTTTAATCCTTTTTTCTTTACAGTTATCAAGTCTCAAAAGTTGAGAATTTCATGGTAATGGTATTAGTGAGATAATTTTTTTAACATATGAATACTTAACTATAACTGTATAGCTAGCTACTCGTTAAAAGACACTATTCTACAACATTATACTAAGAGGTAGAACATCAAATTCTCTAGGATTGTACCTTCTTTTTCTCTTTCTTAAAATTCATATGTGTTAAGTGGTCTTATTTGCGTTTGAAATAGAGTATACCAGAATATCTCTCAAATAATTTAAAGTTAAAAATATTTTTCCGACGCTGCTTAAAATAATGTAATATGTATTTCTTTGCATAACCTAATTAAAATAATGTATTATGTATTCATTTCCATAACTTAATCATTTTTTAATAATATTTTCTTTTTAATCATTTTTCCTTTAGTGTTATCAAGTCTCAATAGTTTAGAATTTAAAGGCGACGGTATTAGTGGAATAATTTTTTTTAACATGTGAATACTTAACTGTAACAGTATAGCTGTATGTTGTTTTTATAGATTATACTATCATATTTTTTTTTTTTTTTCTTTTTTTAAACTATAATGAATTTATTTTTTATTAATCCAGAATATCTCTAAATAATTTAAAGTTAAAATATTTGAGTGTAAATTATTATGTTTCTTTAACAATTTTTCATAGTATTCATTTATAACTTAATCATTTTTTAAATAATATTTCTTTTTAATCATTTATCCTAGTAAAGTCTCAATATTAGATTTAAAGGCGACTATTATATAATTTTTTTAACATGTGAATACTTAACTGTCTGAATATTTAATTTATGGTGCTTATAGATTTATATATATTTTTTTTATTTTTTCTATAATTTTTAAACAATATGTTTACAAGATTTCTTACTTTTAACGTTTTTAAAAATGTATTACGTTGTTTACTAAATTTTATAGTATTCCTATTTTTAGGGCACAAAGGTGTAAAATATAAAGTTACACTGAATTAATAAAAAATAGAATCTACAAAGATTTTTTATTTCAAAAAGTCTGCATTTTTAACTTTTATTTGCTAACTTTTTAAATTTATTTAATCATTATTTTATAATTCAGTACATATTTTACAAGATTTTCTTTATTTTTTAAGTTATTTCATAGTTATTTATTATATTTTCTATTCTTCATTTTATAATTTTAGAAGAGAGATAAATCTTAAAATAAACTAAATACTGAATGATAGCACAGGTCAACAGTGGTTTTGGTGCTAACTTTTTAATGCATGTGTATCATTACTTTTTATTAATTACATTTTTAATATTTTCATATATTTCATAGAATTATATTCTACAGCTTTTATAATTTTGAGAGATTCTATAAATATCGAATGATAACAGGTCAACATACTATTAACTATTATATAATTTGATCTGAATTCATATAGCAAATAAATACTAAAATTAACATATTATACTATTATAAGTTATTAATATAATATCTTATACTATTAATATATTATAATATTATTAATATCTTATACAAATATATTAATTATTAACATATTTTTATATTATTAATATATTACACAAATATTATTGTGTTCAAACATAGAGGGAAAAAGGAATCGAGGAAATCAACTATACTCTGTCTCAAATATTTATTATAATGATAAAAAAATTAAGTTTTACCTTATAGCAATAATATATAGGATAAAAAATTTATAGATACAATTAAATATTTCATAATTTACCTAGAAACTACTGTAAATACGCTAGAATGCCTTCCCCAATTGTATTTTATTAAGGTGAGACGAAGTTTAGTCATTTAACACTTCAGAAGCTTCTTTTTCGCGACAATCTTGAATGTGTTTTGAAACAGTCCCTTTTTAAACTCCAGGAGTAATCAGCCAGCATGTGCGTATCCTATCTTCCTTGATAGCGGACCTAAATAATTTTAATATCCTGGTGAAATATTTCACCTTGTTCCTCACCGGATTATTTGCATAACTTCTTCTACCTGAACTCATTTTATTTCTGTTTATCGATACAAGTACATCAATCATTGTACGTTTTACGTTAACTTTATAACATCTCTTTCCTAAACTGAAATGTTACACGAAGCTAATTTCGATCTACCCTGCACGACTAAACCCAAACTAAGTTAAACTAAAAAAGTCTTTCATTTATTACTTAAAAATGTTTGCTTAACTCAAAAAGGATCTCAACTGTAGTCGAAGGGTTGAAAGTCACTTACATTACGGGTGTTTAGCCTATCAAGTGGATTTTCCGGGAGCTATGTGGTTCACATTTCCTGTACTGCACAATAAAAAACGCTAATCTAAAAAAAGTGGAGCTGATAGAGAAAAACTGGTTTCTTATTTAGAATCAGCGCCCCAAACATAGCTAAATCCAGTTTTAAAATCTTAGGCACCAAAACAAGAAATGTTTTTTTGTAGGCCTGTGTAATCGATTATAATAAAATAAAGGAAATATATTACTTTATTAAAGACTATGTATAAAATCAAATTTCTTTTCATGGGACAAACAAAGGATCTTTAAACTAAAGATTAAAATTTTTCAGCTTTTAATTCTTAAAATGGGAATTGATAAAACTGTTACATAAACTGTATAAAACAATAAATTCTCTAAAAAACAATTTTTAATTACTAAATGATTTACAAAAAGGAAACATCTAAACAGTTTCAATAAAGTTATTGCTTCATTGCACAATAGTTTATGTCATTAATAATTTCTTTCGTTTTTTATCTTTATTCAATATTTATATAGAAATATAATAGGATTTCTGAACTCCTTACATTAAATGCAAATTTTATTAATCAATCAATACATTATTTAGAATGCAAATATTTAATTATTATTTCGTGTATTTTTTATTTTGTATCATGGCAACTTATTTAGCTTTTTAATAACATTTTTTTAAAAAATCGAATAAACAAATTGAAAAGCCCTTTTTTAATAGATGAATGGCAATATTGGATTTTCATGATAATTTAATCATTCAACAAAAGCATTTAACTTAATTATCTACAGTCTGTTCCATAAAAGTGTGTCTTCTATTTCTCTGATAATACAAACGAATTAGTTAAAAATAAATTTATACCGTGTAGTATACATATTAAACTGAAATTCATTTTAGCTAATAAGTTGTCCTGATAGAGAAATATCCTGTAAAGAAAGAAATATCGCAATTCAGAATGGATTCATAGAAAGCAGATCGATAGTAGACTACTTATTGTCGTGTAGTCCTCCTTTATATTTGAGCATCAACCTGTGATCAAATGTATAGTGGTGATTTATTTTTAATTGCGTTGTATTAAGTATTTTTGTATTAAATTTAACCACAGGTTCTGAGAAACTACAGACATAAATATAAAAATAAACTAAGAGCTAAATTGACAGCAACCGAGACTAGCTTAATATTAAAAAAAATAAATTTATTAACATATATAAGCATCTATGTACAATGTTAATGCTAATTTAATGATGCTAATTTTCATAAGTAAGCTTTATCAACATCTAAATTCTATCTGACAAATTTTATATATTTAAAAAATTTTGTAAATAGATAGAGGACCTAATCTCGATTTCAAAAATGTATGCAAAATAGGGGTACCTTTGTGGGTCTAAAATGTTGGGCCCGGAACATTTCTGGTTGAAGGGTATCTATGGCTGATCAGGAGAGGGAATCTATATAACATTCATCGGTCTCGTCAGGGGCTTCCTCCTGAGTATTTGGGGTGCGGTCGTACTATTTGGTGCAGGAACACTTCCTGTCGGACTTGGCTGGACTCCCCTAGTCTGGACTATCGAGCACCTTCTCCTCTGGACTCACGAATCTCTTCCATTGGACCCGACTGGACTCCCGACTTTCGAACACCTTCTTTTGGGGATTCCGAACCTCTTCTCTGGGATCTCCGCATCAACCTCTTTTCTGGGACCTCCGCATCCACCTCTCTCTTCTTTTTTTTAATATTTTATTATGACAACCTTGTCCCCTCCTCCTTCTTGTCTTCCAATCGGGATAGTTGTAAGGATTTCATTGGCCTGCTTCAACCCCGCCTTGAGACCGCCAATGTGCCAAACCTTATCCGTTCTAATTTGGCACTGTCCCTTAGGGACTCATAAATACTCCACAAAGGTACATTCTTATTTAATGTCAAGTACGGAGACGGGATTCTAATCTGAGTCTTGGATCAGAACCCCGCCCGAGACCACCGTACAAGACAAACATATCCGTTGAATAGAAAATTATGGTCCTCCATCTCTTTACAAAGATGTGATGAGGTTAGATTTAGATCCCGAACATTTTACTACTTGTATGAATGAATCAATTATATAACATATCTAAATCACCTCATCACACTGATAAAGAATTTTTTTCCAAAGAAATATCAATAATAGTTTATTCTTTCATCAATCCAGAGCAGGACAAGAAAACAAGTAATACTCAAAAGTATTAAGTAATAAGCAATCTAAATAATTACAACAGTCACAAAAGCAAAATCTAAACCTACAAAAACAGGTATATAAAAGAACGTGTCCAGTAAACTTCGATTAAAAGAAGAATAAAACTCCCAGATGCTTCGAGGACAAAAATCAGAGGTGGTACTAATAAAATAATGACTCACTCTCAAATTGGATAATAATGCAGAAAAATAATGTGTGGATAAAAAATAACACTTACTCCAGAAATAGATGTACGACTCTGCTTCTGAATAGGCTTCGAAATCGATGTATATAATGACATATTCACCGGCATCGAGTAGTTTCCTCATCTGCAGCATAGTTGAGAACTGTATGAGGTCTGCTCGACTTCCAAAGAATACGTACACTGTAAAAAATAACATAGGTATTACATATTTACAGCGTAATTATACCTAAAAAAAAGATATTGTATGGTTATTAATATATCTTGACCGCTTTAGCAGTACTACCATAGAATAGATGTAAGTAAAAAAATCTAGATGTCCTCTAGCAGTGTCTGTACTTGGAGATTAGCAACAACAACAAAAAAAGGTCCAGAAAAGTAAAAAAATATATGATATACTAAATTAAAAAAATAATTTATTTCTACATCCTTTTGAAAGGTATACAGTAATAAAAATTAAATTTCTGTAACATTATGTTTGAACTTTGTAACTAAATAAAACGGATTACTTTTATTTTTGATAGACACTGCAAAATTGTGAGCTATAATATAATACGATGGATATTTATGTATATTGTTAAAAATGATGTAAGTTATGATTATTAGTAAAAGGAAAACTGATATATATGTATTATAAAATATTAGATATTAAAGAATTGTATAAATAGGAATTGTATATAAAATAAGTAACACGTTTGTAGATATGGATGGACTTGTTTTGAAATAGCATAAAAATTTGTTATATTGATGTAAATATTGTACGGCCGTATTCAATTTTGAATATCGTAAAATATGAAATGCGTATATATAGTTATGTATGTAAAATACAAAAAATTACCTGACGTGATACAGAAGAGTATAAATAGTTTAACTAGATTTTAATACATACGGGATCTCATCGGTTTTCCCTGGATTATGCCCTGGTCTAGGTTATGCTAGATAGTGAAAGCGGATTTACCCTTTCCCTTTGGAATTTTCATCCATAAACCATTCTATAGGGGCTGAATGTGGAATGGGAGTAAATAAGTATAGATAAGTAAGCATATTTGATCACTAGTAATATAAATTAGACAAAGGACTCAAGGTTTGTAGAACAAAAGAATTTTTTTAACCAAGAGCTAATTACACCCTAATTTCTGCTCAAAGTTTGTTACGAATAGTTAGGAACAACTATGCCAGCAACTATTGTTGAATTAATATTCTCCAGTAGGAAAATATCCTACCCATTCAGTTGTAGGTAAGACACAAAGAAAAGAAAAAAAAAAAGAATATTATAAATTTTCCCCAAAAAACCTTCTACTTCATTAAGGGACTTTATATAAGGGTACAATGCTTAAAAATTAAAATAAAACTGATAGAGATGTTAGGGACTATTAAAATTATAATTTTGTAATTGAATTTCAGATTTTATAAAGATTCTCGTAAGTGCCACAACATAAATGTATATAAAAAGGAACAGTTAATGAGGTGCAGATTAATAATTTCACAAACAGTGTGAGAGTGATTTACTACTTAAAAGGGAAATATTTATAAATTTTAAATGTAAAAATCATTAAATCATTTAAATCATTTAACGATTAATCCTTTGAAGGTTTATTTATGCTCTGTAGTTCTACTAGCAATAAATCTTTCAAAGAACAAATTTACTTGATCTTTAATTCAATTTCATTTTTTAATGTTGCAATGTATAA
>CM063501.1:52451892-52481892 GCA_032207245.1 Pardosa pseudoannulata | reverse complement strand
TAAAAATTAACAATCTATAATATCTATTTATATATCTATTTATAACCGGAAATAAAGGGACAATAAGGAAGGTGGGTTTCCCGTATTCCATTCTACTCGACAAAGGGTGAAATGAAAAATCATAGAACGCTTTGGCCATTGACACAATAAACCTTTAGTGTATTTTTGGACACTTTTTTTAATCGGTGGGTTCCACTCGGAGGGTTAAGTAAATAAAATTAATTAAGTTAAAATTAATTTCAGCTTTGATACTAGTAGGAAGTAAGCCTTGCCCCTGTTAAAAGAACAACTGTTCAGTTAAATTCCTTACTTCCATAAAAATTCCAATACCTTTTGAAATATTAATGATACAGATTTCAAACTTTCCGTGCATGCTCAGGAGGTTGAGGCCTTTATTTTGAGGCAATAATTATAATTCAAAAATTGATACCTTTGACGATATCTTGGGAACTGTGTCACTATGATACACATTATGTCAAAGATTTATAAGAGTTGACAAAACCTTTTATATAATTTTATTAAAGATATATGGATTATCAAAATAGACAGAACACTTTAATGCTTTAAGCATGGGGAGAGACTCTTTAAGAGGATTAAAATACATATATATATACACTTAGATGTATGGGGTACCAAACGACACTTTTTCAGCATCTTATTTATTATTCGAAAAGAATGTAGAAAAAAGTAAGGGATTTTAAATTTCGAATTTTAAAACATGTCAAGTTTAATTGCATTCTTCGTAAGACCATTATTATTGCTTTTACATAAAATATACAAAACAAAAGCTAAAAGATTTTTTCTTTTAAATAGAGATATTTAAAATATATTGTTCCCTTTAATAAAAGCCGTTAAAATTTTCTTATTGCATTCGATGCAATCTATGTTCATTTTTATAGGGACAACATATTTTGAATTTCAGTTTTAAATGACATATTTATGATAACACATAATGGAGTTATATAATATAAATATGACACAAAATCTAACAGAAATTAATTTATAATTAAAATACTAGAAAACTAGATCCTATATAAAAATTGAGTTCTCCAGCGGTGTTCCTTAAAAATTACCCTGGTTTATAGTATATTAACCAATTGCTTTTAAATTTTCATTTTATGTTAAGAATTTAATTAAAAACAAATATAGGTATCAATTTTTGCTTTAATTTATCCGTTTTACTATATTAAACCTTTTGAAACTGGAGAAAAGTTTTCAATATAGTGATTTTCAAATGCATGCCTAGATTAATGACAAACACATTAACTGATAAAGCGAATGAGGGTTAGGACACTGATGTTTGTCACTGGCATTTGTCGGTTTCAATCCCAATATGACATGAAGGTTCGTAGCCTTTCGGAATCTGCTTTAAGCAGTATGTTCCGGTCTCATTAGCCCTCGTGTAATAAAAAAGGACGATTGAGTGTTTAATAATCATATAGAAAAAAACTGATTATAGAATTAATCTTTTATCTAATACAATTTACGAATACTGTTGTTTAAATCCGATTTATTATACACACTATAACACGACAAAATATCCACTGTTGTAAAAATATAATATCAATTTAAGTTTCTGAAAAAACAACAGCACGGAGTGGTAACCTTACAATGTGAAAACCTTGTACAACTATTAAATTAAGCACATTTTACTGCACTTCTTTAATGCACTTTAGTTCTTTTATGGAGATTTTTCATTATATATTTCGAGGATTGCGAAGAAAATGGAAAGCGTATTTTGAGATGTTACAATAGTATTAAATACACGATTTTAACAATCTACGGCAAATCGATTAAGAGTTAAGTAAATGCGTCCTGTCGAAGCTAGAAAAAATTAGTTTATAGGATGGTCAAAATAAATATTTCCATTGAAATCTAAAAAAATATAAGAAAGTTTACACGATTTCAACACCTTCTTAATTTTATAAAAATAAGTAAAAAAGGGCAGATGTTTGTCAGGCCGCACTTAGGGCGTTATGAGTAGTTTTGGTTGCATTTCTTTAAACTTTTTAAATACTCGTCCATCAATAAAAAAAAATTCTGACATGTCTTTCTTGACACAGATTTAACAACAAATAAAATTTACGCTATAAAAACGCTATTTTTGAGGAAATAAATTTTCAACTCTTCCCTTTTTTAACCCCTTGCCTGTGCAATATATTTGAGAAAAATGTGCAAAGTGAAAAAAAATCTCTCTTTAGTTTTGTTAGTTATTATCACCCAAATGTTAAAAATAGATTTTTTTAAGCAAAATTTTAAACGAAATAATTACTGTTTTTAATATCTTCACATATAGGAGAAATGTTAATGGATTACAGTAATGTTTTGCTCAAATTGCAACAAAAGAAATCATATGACATAATTTTCAGGATAAATATAATAAACTAATATTGTTATTTATATCAACTGTCATAATTGCCATGTCCTTCAGATTCCTTTGAATTTCACAAATCCTTTACAGCATCCGAGAAATAGCGAGAAATGGCTCGAAATTGCCTAACTTTTCACCGGAAAATATCTCTATCTATTTCGAAAATGGCAAATTCAATATTATGCATTGGACGGACCGATTTCTGGCTTCACAGAATCGAAATACCGTTTTTTCTCTTGCCCGAACCCAATTCGGGCATTCCGAAATTTGTGCATTTGTGTTGTCCGAATTCAGTTCGGGCGGCACAGTCAAGGGTTAAAACTTAATCTGAATTTATAACAGGGTAATATTTAATTTATAAACATATTCTTAAATATAGTCATAAATAATACAAGGACAGTTAAAAATACTGTGTGGAATTTTTGTGTTTCCTAGGACCGAGTTTAACATTTGAGCGAAGATAGACGGGAATCCTACATCCAATTATCTACTAATATTTATAATTTTGTCATTTATATAGATATTTAAGAATTTTTTGACTGTGATTTATAAATTTACTTTTCCAGCATGTATAAAGATTGATAATAAATATTTTGAATAGAGTATGTATGCACTGGATCCTTGTAGTACATAACCCGAAAACGTGACAAATAGTTCTACTAGCTGTAAACTTTTAACTTACATTATTGAGTTTATATGTGATACCAAATAAATACCTTGCCACGAAGGATTTCTATAATATTGTGGCATCCTATTTTTTTAAATAACAGCTGATCACTAATGAGGATAGTCTTTAGTGTTCAAACTTTTTGAGTTTTAAATATGTTTCATAGTAAAGAGTGTAATAACATAGATTTCAGATATTGAGCAGTAAATATTCAGCAAAAATAATTCAGGCATTAACGTATTAAGATAAAAATTCATAGGAGGTTCAGTTATGTATCGATGATGATTCGATAAGTTCTTATAGCTTTGTATACTAAATCCGTACCTTAAGACATAATAACCTGAATTTCAGATATTTATCAAATTATAATAATATAATGTTAAATAGAAATAATTTGGGCATTAATTGGTTAAGAACTAAATTAATTGGAAGGTTATAAGAATCTATGATGTACCGATAAATATATTCAGCGAGTTCTTATACACCATCTGTTAAATTGGTACAAGACATAATAACTTCGATATCGGATGTCCCTGAAATGATATTGAGTTGAAATGATGTTGACATTAATGGGTTAAGAACAAAACTCATTGCGAGGCTAATCAAATATCTATGATGTGCAAAATAATTGAGCACCGCCTGTTAAATTTGTACAAAACGTAATAACTTTGATTTCAGATATTCCTCAAATGATATCAAGCAAAAATTATGTAGGGATTAATAGATTCAGAACAAAGTTAATTAGGAGACCAGTCATAAATCGATGATATACCGATAAACTCATTTGATAAATTCTAATAACATTTCATGTTGAATTAGTATAAAACATAATAACTGCGATTTTAGATATTTATCAATGCATATCCAGCTAAAGTGATTCAGTCATTAACGGGTTAACACAATAAAGAACAAAATATATAAATAAATAAATTGTGATGCATTCACATATCGATGATGTATCGATAAAAACTTTCGACTAGTTTTTATAGCATCTCATGTCAAAGCTGTAACCCTAGAGCTCATCTACTGTCAGTCATTAGTAATTTCTCTATTTTATATTGGTTACGTAATCCTTAGAAATTAATGCACGTCATTTTGTAACTCATAAAAAATAGGGAAAGGAATATAGAAAGAAAAATTTGATTGAGTGCAAGGTTGAATGAGTTACAATTTCATTAGTTTTTATTTATCTATATCAGATTGTATCTTTTAATTGATGTATCAATATGAACTGTTAGAAAGATTTTCTCCCTTCATATTCAATAACTAGCATATAACCCGTCATATGACGGGATCAGTAACATTTTTAACTTTCCAGAATTGTAAAGTACTTTATGAGACAAAAAAAAAATGGCTCCCCTTTTGGTTGAGAATTATCTTACAAGAAAAAAATTAATCGATGATTAAATTTAAAATTATCACATATGTACTTAATCTTAGTTTGGCTTATAAATTATTTAAGCCAAATATAAAAGAAAATTATTTACATAATAACTAAGTTCAGTGATAAAACGTATGAAAATAAAACAGATATTTAAATAATTTTAAAAAAGAAATGATTAAATGAGATGGTTAATGGAATGACGTCATAATGCTAGAAAAAATGTCCTTTTAACCTATTTATTATGTGATAAATTGCTAAATTTAAGCTCCTGTTCTTAACCGGGGAAAATAGGGCTTGAAATAATGATTTCGAACGTTTTAAAGACGGCGGTATTTTTGCTGTGATATGTAGCATATTTTTACCAATTTCTTTTAGAATCGGATCGATAATTTAGGAGAAGATAAACTTTACTCGCTTTGAATTTTACTAATCCTAATTCATCAAGAAACCTCTATCCATTCCAGGTCCAACCACTTAATTAATTCCAGAACAGATGGACAGATAACTTAGGCTATTATTATATAGGAGATATTGTTTTAATAGCCAAATTATGGTCTTAGCAACCTCTTTAACATATATTGTTAATCGTTGGTAGAGCGATATCACATATCTTTATTTTAATAAAATTTATCAGTTTTAGAGTTTATGATAGAACAGGAGTACTTCCAGATTATAGTCGTAAACGCAAGTAAAGCATTTATTTTCCTTATATCTATAGACTAAATGTTTTAAACATAAAAGGACTTATATGGGAAAAAAGATTAATAGCCTAAATTTAGAAATATACTAAAAAAAATAACCACAATAAGCCACATATTTGCAAGCACTGTAATATCTTTTGAAGGTTTGGTTTGGTTTGGAGTGCTACAGTCTACTTTCTGCAACACGAGGGCTAATGAGACCGGGACCTACAGCTTAAAGCCGATTCCGAACGGCTACAAACATCCAAACCACAGTGGGATTCGAACCCATGAACTCCGGTATCGAACGCCAGCACCCTAACCAATCGGCCATCATTCGACTATCTTCTGAAGAAATTTCAAAATTATAAGTCTAAAACATATTCCAATTAGAAATTCCAAATTCATTTTTACAAATGCGGGGGACTTGCCTTTACCAGTTCCATCACATAATATTGTTTAAAAATTGTATTTTGATCACGTTTTAGCTGTTTATTATATATCGTTAAAAGCTATGTTAGTGAACAGATGTTTTTTATACACTTCTGAATTGAGAACAAATATTTTCTTGCACAACTATTAACCCAGTAACTTTTAAACTGCACATTATCTTTCTTTTTGTTATATTAGAACAGAATGTTAAGGACTACCAAGCTCGCTATAGAAAAGTCTATATACAGAATCTCAAGCTCTAATCTGTTAGTGAACAGATGTTTTTTATACACTTCTGAATTGAGAACAAATATTTTCTTACATAACTATTAACCCAGTAACTTTTAAACTGCACATTATCTTTCTTTTTGTTATATTAGAACAGAAGGTTAAGGACTACCAAACTCGCTATAGGAAATTCTATATACAGAATCTCAAGCTCTAATCTACATCCTTATCTAACGATAATTCGAACATTTAATTTTCCCCCGCCTAGCAAAAACTTTATAGGGAAGCTCCCAACCATCCAAACATGAAAAATTGCTCGAGGTACAACACCTGTCACTTTAGCTGTCATTAGTAGTCTCAAACGACGACATCTCTCATTTATATCTATTTTATCGAAAAAATCATTAATAAATTCAATCCCACGAAAGGACACCATTTCGATTTTAAAACTTAAGATATGCAATTGATCATGTTATGAAATATTCATGTTCTTGTGTATTTTGAAGTAAGCTATTTATACCAAGAATGCTTGAGGCGACGAAACAATCTGTGAATAGTTTGTGCCCATTATATACGTGGTTGTAATATCTTTTCTAGGTCGACCACTTAATATCGATTCTAATTACACAGCCGAGTTCAAGCAATGCTATCGAAATTGAAAGCTATTTATTACTTTTAAATGCATGCTAAACTTTTCGAATCTAGAGTAATAATTGAGAGGTCACATAGCCTAGACTAACGCGGGTTTTAATTATACTCTTTAATCGAATACATTCGAAGGCATTTTAAGATGAGCAAATAGGGTTTAAATACACTTTAATCAGTCACTTCTTAATAAATGTCCCGCAATCAGTTACGATCGAATAAGTTTCGTATTAACATTTAAATGAATTATTACTGTAACTGCAATGATTAGAAGTGAAATGTCAAATATATATTGCAAAATGACCACAAAGACAAACTAGGGAATATTTCAATCTAATTAACACGATATAACAAAAACTAATATTATATATCTTCTTATATTATTGAAGCTTAACATAGTAATTCCTTTTAATAGAGCTAAAAAAACAGTAACTGTAAAATATTGAACTGTTCAATTTACTACAGTTTGAAAGGTAACATTTGTAACCATTTATTATATGTTTAAGAGATTGTAAAATTTAAAAAAAAATCAAAGTGGTTAGATACCAGCATGTTGGATACCATGATAATCTATGACAAAATATTTCAGTTTCTGAATGGTTTGCATTTAAAAATATAAGTAAATTTCACCACAGGATAGTGCTGAAAATTCTCCAAGGTTATGCATGGATAAATTTTTAATAGGAAAGATAAAAATATTTTCTTTAATTATCTTCAATTTACTACAATTTGAAAGTTAACATTTGTAACCATTTATTATTTGTTTAAGAGATTGTAAAATTAAAAAAAAATCAAAGTGATTAGATACCAGCATGTTGGATTCCATGGTAATCTATGACAAAATATTTCAGTTTCTGAATGGTTTGCATTTAAAAATATAAGTAAATTTCACCACAGGATAGTGCTGAAATTTCTCCAAGGTTACGCATGGATAAATCTTTACTAGGAAAGAAAAATATTTTTTTTAAAATTATCTTCCAATATTTTTGATATAATCCTCTATGAAAGAAATTAATGACATTTTGCTTATTAAGATTCAAAATTTGCATAAAACTTGAGAATTGTACGTTCTATCAAGTAATAAAATTTTTAAAGTTACTTTTACATGTAATTAGTACAGAAATATAATAATTTTTCCATAGGTTTACACTGAGAAAGGGAAATTCAATATGGCAGGTAAAAATTTACCGACGACAGTTGCACATTCCTTCATATTCATAGAAAATGTATAAAGGTTTCATCATCAGATATATCTTTTATTAAATTAGAACACAAGAATAACTTTTATTCAATTAGATTAGAAGTTGATTTAGTTTTATATTTATAAACTCGCAGATTAATGACATATTTATGCAGAATACTTTCACCTCAGTTTAAATATATTTTTTAAGTACCACATAATAATTAAAACAATTATTTGTTAAATACCTAACTTGGAGCTAAATAAAAGTTTAAAAAAGTACCACAAAGACATACTTAAAGTATGGTTAAAATTATAAATAAACCCCTATATAATAATAGCCTAAGTTATCTGTCCGTCTGTCCTCAAATTTATGAAGCGGTTGGACCTGGAATGGATACAGGCATCCATATTGATTTCTTGATGAGTTAGGGTTAGCAACATTCAAAGTTTATCTTCTCCTAAACTATCGATCCGATTCTAAAATAAATTGGTATAAATATGCTTCACATCACAGCGGAAAATGCTGTCGTCTTTAAACCGTTCAAAATCCACCCTTTCCCCACTTTTTGAGCGTTTAATGCCCTTATTTTCATCCCTATTTTCCCCGGTTAAGAGCAGGGGAATAAATTTATCAATTTATTACGTAATAAATAGGTAAAAATAACATTTTTTCCAGCATTATGACGTCATTCCTTTAAATATCTTATTTAATCATTTCTTATTTAAAATTATTTAAATATCGTCAGCAGTATTTTCATATTTTTATCACTGAATTTAGATATCACGTAAATAATTTTCCTTCATATTTGTATTAAATAATATATTAGGTACATATGTGTTAATTTTAAATTTAAACATCGATTATTTTTGCTGAAAATGAAAATTTTATCACCGGTATTAACAACAAATACGTTTAATAAAAGTTTAGAAGCCTATTTCACGGACTAATAAATATCTAGCGTTTAGGCTATATATCTTTGAAAATTAAGAAATTTGTCCGTTTGTGTGTTTTTCATACATATCCACACTGTTTGACTAAATGAATTCAACATGATTCTAAACTACATTCATAGTATCGGGAGACTTTAAAGGAATATGAAGGTAAACAAATTATTGAGTGTGTACCGGATAATGCTCAGCCAAAAATCAAATCATTTTTTTATCTGCCTCATAGGGTATTTTGCAATTCTGGAAAATTAAAAATTTTACTGATCCCGTCATAGGACGCGCTATATGCTAGTACCTAAATGTTTTCACAAGTCAATGATTTATAGCTAACAAATAATCCTTATTTATTCTGTTAGCAAAAGAAGAAATACAAAGAGTCTTTCTGAGGATATTTTGTTTAATACAAATATTTAGCTCATATTTTGCATGTAATAAATGAATGCTTTAATTTCAATGCGGTTTCAACGAGATATGGTTATCAAAAACGGAAAAGTTGTCTTTTTCTTGATAACTTTTAGAACTGATCGGAATATGATGCTACGTTTTATTTGTAAACATGATTTCCTAGTGTAATAATAAGAGATCGGTGAGACATCGTACAGAATTAGACACACAAATTCGAATCGAATAACACGCGAAACACAAGTTGGTTGCATTTGGGCTATATTTATAAGTATAAAAAAACCAGCATGATCATAGGGCATGGTTCAAAAACTAATTCAAGGGTACTAAGAATTCATCATTAAGTATGCATCTAAAACCAGTTTTAAACATATAGTTGAGCATCAACGTAAAACAGCTTACTATACATGACTGCTAACTGATTGCAGTTTGGATACAAAATTTGACACATTTATATATTGAAAACCTTTAATTTAAGATGAAAAATGAAGCTTGCTTATGCAGACAGAAAACAATTTCGAATATACACTCGTGTGTTGGAATATATAAGGAAATATTATATCCATTTTTCAAACACTCTTCTTTTCAAAACATTTAGTTAGCTAGTAACGTTTGAAGATCTCTCACAAAAATAAGGAAATTATGCTTACAAAATATTGATTATATAAGACTTTTTATTTTTAATTTGTGTCCCTTTGGATGTTATGTACAGCTACACTACAGAGTGTTTAAAAATAAAATGCATTATCTCCAATTTATTCTAATTGGTCAACAAATGCTTCAGAACAAATGTAATATAGATTGTCTTTCGCTATTTTTGGCGACCAAAAAGTCATCAAATTGGCAAAATGTCAATAAAAATAAACTGTAAAATTTAAAATAACTGAATAAAGAACAGAAAATGGTAAAAAATAAATGTATTTTACAACAGTTTTAAAGTGAAATAAATACGAATATTGAAAAAATATCCGCAGATGAGTATGGAAATTCGAACATCTTTAAAAAATGTCTTTCACAGAATCAGTGAGAAGGTAGTTCAAGTCGTTCTATTGCCTAAATTGTTTTAAACAAAATCTCTAAAACAGTATGTTTGGTAACCAGAGCAATGGCTTATTGAGCCAGTCATATTTTTTTTAAATAGTTATCAAGAAAAACATCCACCAATTACGTAAAAAATAAATTTTAGCTGTTCTCTCTATAATTTTCTACTAAAATTGTCTTCACTGCTATTTAGAGTGCCTTCAGAATTTGACTCTATATTTATTATCACACAAGTACGCGGTGTTTTTCACATATGGAAGATTTAATACTATTTCGACTGCAATTGTGTATAAAATTTTTGTATACCATTTTAAATCTTTTAATACTCAGATTATGCTTTTTATTACTTTTTCATAGGTTTTGTAAAGTAAATCCCCCTATGTTCTGTTAAATTTTAGTATGATTTAGAAAAATTAAAAAAATATTCTTCACACGTCAAGAAATTTAAAAATGTGTTACAATCTAAGTATAAATTTTATATATAATGTATTTTATTATTTTACACATATAGTTTGTTTTTTATTGTTCTTATGGAAGTATACCGCCTCCATCTTAAAGGATATGTTGGCACTATTGACGCCAAATAATACCACTAAAATAACAAGGGGGAATAAGGAACTGCATTTTCACCCTGAAACTACAAGCTTTTCTAATAAGTAGATGAAATACTAGTAAATATTTCGTCTTGAGAATAGTTGCACCTAGGAAACTGGTCCCCGTTGCCATTCTTTGTGACGACTATTATTAGACAACTTTTGTTGATAAGAAAATAATAAATTGGTAAAAATTACATGTTTGGGTTTTTGTGGTTGTTTTGACATAAGAACAAAATATACCGCCAAATTGGCGATAAAACTCTAACAATTTTCTCCTGATCTTGCAGTGTCCAAAGAGTTCGTGTCTGTATTTTAATATTTATATTATTTTGGTATCCGGCTATCTATGTGCAACCCTTTTTTTACATATTAAATCACAATTCTTATTTATTATTTTTTTAATTAAATTCATTGACTAAAAGTATGTTAAACAATGGCAATTTTACCGAAAATCGAAGACCATTAGACTCGTATTCAACTATTTCTATTTAAATATGGTTTTTTTTACTGGTTTGCGATTCGATTCCAGTGTTTCTGGTAGTCAAAACTACGAAGAATTTAGCCTAGGAATTCGTAATTTGTAAACATCGCCAGTTATTTCACCAAATTCGCCAAGGAGTACCCTTTTCTTAAGTAATACCCTTATCGTTATAAGGACGACCAAAAAACGTGAAGAAAAAATTTCGCCAAATAATAAAAACATACTCAAGTGCCTTACTTGGCTCTTTGCACATATCCAAATGTTTTTCACACCATCTCACTGACGCCAGCTCTTCTTCCCAATAGTAAAAGAATTCTTGAAAAAGTGAGATTTTTGAAACAGCGAATCAGTTGTTGGTATTCATGACTTTCTTTTTCTCAATGCTTTTCTTTCTTTTTCGCGTTACATCTTCGTACGTTTTCTGCTCCTGTATAGTTTTCTATTATAATCATTTTAGCAGGTTTGAGCAATACCTTTGTTTTAAAAGAATAGAACAGTTTTGTTTTTACTGGTTGGAAATTCAAAAATCGTCATCAATTTTACTTTCTAACGTAAGAACTTTTTTTTTCCAAAGTACGCAAAAATATCAAATCACGTGCATATCACGTGCTATAGAGTTAGAAGATTGTAATTGGCTAATTGATTTCAAAATTTCTGGCCAAATTGGCTAATTGCTTTCTTGGCGTTTTTTTTTTTTTAGATATTATGACTGACAAATACAATTGTTTTTCATAAATTAAAATTTAAAAATGAGCGAAAAGCACTTGTCTCTTTTAAACTCTAATATAAATAAATCAACCATTTTATACAATTTTTCCAGATGTAAATATAAAGATATCTGACATTATTAAGTAATTTTAAACACAGAAACACCATGTTTAGCAATATTTGCAGGATAAACTATTTCTAAACAACATTAATTTATCACAATTTACATAGGAACAATAAAATTTCTTCACCCGATTATCGCTACTTGGCTTGTCCACACTAAATCAACAAATTTAGAGAGACAAAACATGGCTTGCTAGTTGCATCTGTACGTTAAATTACATTATGGATCCAAATACGAATTGCGACAGTGGGTTTGAATCCCACCGTGGCATGGATGTCCGTAGCCGTTCGGAATTGGCTTTAAGTGGTAGGTCCCGGTTTTATTAGCCCTCATGTTGCAAGAAAGTAGACTGTAGCTATCCAAACCAATTACGAATTCAAACAATACGTAGTACAATTTACGATGTAAGTTTCCATAGTCATTCATTTTTAAAATTCTTATTTTTCCATTTTTCATAAAGAATGTAGACACTCAATTTATTTAAAAAAGAAGATTTGTTTTTACTAAAACTTTGGTCCTAACATTTTATGAATTTTTTGTTTACAACCTTTTCATTCATGGAACAGATGTATTATAGGTTCTCATAGGTAAATTTTTCTGTCAGCAAATGGCGGTTTACGCATTATTGTTATGCAATGTTCAGTAAGCAGTAACTGATAAAATATTATTTTAATCTTTATTTTTTTTTTTTTGGGGGGGGGTATTGAAGTACTACGGTCTACTTTTCGCAACACGAAGGCTAATGAGACAGGGACCTACTGATTAAAGCCGATATTTTAATCTTTAAGCATAACAGAGCTTCGTGCGTGTACTTAGGTATAGTATAACATAGAAATAGATGTTATCTAGAAATTTCAGATCTTTTAATGAGAGTTGGGTTCTTGACATAAATTTTTAAAAACATGTTTTGGAACCGTGAATCAGAAATATCTCTAATGAAATCTATTGTAAATTTTCAAACCTATAAATGAATTTAGGAATCTTACCTGTGAAATATGTACTCGATCTTCAACTTATATGTACGATATTAATCTCTCAATATTAGAATGATTTATTTTTAATGGTAAATAAACTATTTACAAAAAACGGGAAAAAAATTAATTAGGATTGTGACAAAAAGAAGAGAAAAAAGAGTTACCCTAAATTAATAATTAACAAATTCAGGTAATATTTAAGAGTAGGGTACCCCTTGGCAAATGTGAAGAAATTATTGGCGATTTTTACTGAAACAAATGGTAAAATAAACAAACTATTAATGGTTCACTATATATTTTTATGGCATTACTGGAGTTTAATGTATAAGAAAAGGATTGCTCAAGGAGAGTTGGATACTAATATAATATAAATCAAAATATAGATACAGATTGTTTGGACATGGCGAGATCAGGAAAAAATATTAGGCCACCATGCTTAGAGCTTTATCGCCCAGTTGGCGGGGGTACCCGGTTCTTGTGTCAAACTGAAATTCAACTATGAAGAGAGAGGAGGAAAGGAAACATATAAGAATTTCTTCGAATCAGTAAAAAATGAGCCAAATTCTAAAAGCTTGAAAATGCGTTGCATAATATTGCATAATGCATTTTTACGCCAAAGATTTTAGTACCTTGGCTTTACTAAAGGACTGAGTTCCCCCGTCAACTTAGCGATGATGGTGTAAGTATGGTCGCCTAACATACTTCTCTATTTTAACTATTATCTTATTATTAATTATAATTTTCTCCTGATCTCACAGTGTCCAAACAGTCTGTATCTATTATAATTTTTTATGATATTTGCATCCAACTCTCCTTGTGTAACTTTTTTCTTATATATTAAGAGAGCGCAATGCTTAAAAAAGTTAGATATAACAAACCATCAATGGTTCACTATGGCTGATTTTTAATAAGTTGGATCTTTGTAAACTGTTAAGGAATTAATTACCCATAAATAAAATTTCAGCTTTTCAAGTAGTTTTCTTTAATTAAGTAAGAGTATATAATTCTATTACGATGGCGCACTGTGGATTAATTAAAGACGCCAGAAAAATCAAGAAAAACAATGTTTGGATGGATTACATTTGTGTTTTAGTAAATATCGCCAACATTTTCGCCAAATTAGCCAAGGGGAACCCAATTCGGAACAGATGCATTATAGACGCCGGTCCCGTCCGCCATGTTTTTTTTGGCGACCAACAGAAAAACGCTTGTTTTGAAAAATCGCCAAGTAGAAAAACATGGCGGTGGTTTTTTACGTTAATCATTTTTTATGTTATTTAAAAAATAAAATACAGATTAGTAATATTTAAAATATATATCAACATAATAAACGGAATATATAGCATTTTATTAAGCACTAATATTATAAAAAATCTAACATGAGAGGGGGCTTCCACCCTCCCTCAACCTTCCCCCCTTGTAATAAAAGAAATGCAAAATAAATTTAATAATAGATGAAAATTGGAAAGGATAGCGCCACAAACATTCTTCAACACTCCTATCTCTCTTAAAGGAACTTTGAAATAATTCTTTTTCACCAAGTAAAAAGAAAAAAAACCTCAGATTCGGAATACCGTTGTTCCCACACACTTGGGTTTAGAATGAAATGCAAAACCCACCTCACACCTAAGAATATCCTGATATATTTTTACAATTTCAAATATGGTAAGAACCGAAATAACTACAGCCTCCATAATTAAATTACTAAATCCAAGAAAATAAGAAAACAAAAATGTTCCAAACCAAAGCATCTTGTTTGATTTAGAATATCCTGATCCTTTTTAACAATTTCAAAAATAATAAGAACCGAAATAACTTCACCCGTCATAACTAAATTAACTAAATCCTCGTAAATGATAAGAACGAAAATAAAATCACTTACTAAATCCCAGAAAATGATAAGAACAAAATAAAATGCAACCTGACATAAACGACTGGAAACCAAAAGAACAGCTAAGATGCAAATTTCTCGAATAGTGCCGGGTACTGACGTCAGAAATTACGTGCACCAATGGGATGCAACAACACATTAGAGCTGCCATAACCCATCAAAAAAGTGAGGGCAAACACACCAACCCTCCTATCGCCCCATAAAATCGCCAAAAGATCGCTAAATTTGGAGACAAAAAAACACGGCGTCTATACTGCATCTGTACAGCCAATTCTTAAGTAGTCCCTAGTACCTTATGTTTGATATACTTTACTTATAAATTTTAGGTACAGATACATTATAGCCACCGGGTTTTTTCTCGCCAAACTTGGCAATTTTGTGTAGCGATTTTGGAGGCAATGACTAGGTTGCTGAATATGCCCTAACTTTGATAGGGGAATATGGAAGCTATTGGTGCACGTGATTTTTGACGTCATAACCCGGCTATCTATGCAAATTTTCTGTTCTAAATATTCTTTTCGTTCCAGACTTGGATTAGTAGGTTGTCTCGTAGGTAGGTAGTTATTTTTGATATTTAGTTATGGCGGATGTTCTTATTTCGGTTTTAACTATTTGTAGTATTGTGAAGAAATATCAGGAAATTCTTAGACCTGAGGTTGGATTTGCATTTCATTCAAAACGGCACGTTTGTGGGGATGATGGAATTCCGAATTTGAGTTTTTTTTTATGTATTTGGTTAGTGGGATTTAGTTAATTTATTTGTGACAAGTGAAGTTATTTCGGTTTTGAAATTGTTAAAAAAATATTCTAAATCAAACAAGAAGTTTTGGTTTGGAACATTTTGTTTTTGTTGTTATCATTTTCTGGGATTTAGATAATTTAGTTATGACGAGTAAGTTATTTCTGTTTTGAAATTGTTAAAAAGTATCAAAATATTCTAAACCAAACAAGATGCTTTGGTTTGGAACACTTTGTTTTTGTTTTTATCATTTTCTGGGATTTAGTTAAGACGGGTGCAGTTATTTCGGTTTTGAAATAGTTAAAATGTATCAGGATATTCTAAGTTAATTGGTTTGGAACATTTTTATTTTGTTCTTTGCACAAGGGGGGGAAACCCCCTCACATGTTAGATTCTTCATAATATTAGTGCTTATTAAAATGATATATATTGTGTTTACTCTGTTGACACATATCATAAATATTACTAATCTGTTATTTATTTTTTAAAAAACGTAAAAAATGATGATTATTATGCTAATTTTATTTTAATAATACTTTAAATTGTTAATCTGTCGGTTCCTCTTAAAGTTTAGTTTTGTTAATGTTGTGTTTCAAATATTGCCATGTGACCGCCGCCATGTTTTTTTTTTTTGGTGATCTTTCAGAAAACACGCACCGCCGCCATGTTTTTCTAATTGGCGACTTTTCAAATCATGCGTTTTTCTGTTGATCGCCAAAAAAAAAAAAAAAAAAAAAAAAAACATGGCGGACGGGACCGGCGATTATAATGCATCTGTTCCAAATTTTACATTGGTTACTTCATCAAAATATTATAGGGAATGAGGATAAGAATTTATGAGGCAAAAATAAAGTAGAACATAAATAGCCGGACAATTTTTAAATGTATTTACAGACTGTTATGGGGGATAAAATACACTGAGTAGAAGAACAACAATAACGATTAAAACCACTACTATAGCAATCACTATGATTATTATATATTTCTTTTTAAAAGCCTTCTTCTTTTCTTTAGCATAGTAGACAGTTTCCGAAATAGGATTAGACCACTGAACTCTTCGTGGAATAGATATGTCAATTTCATCTTCTACCGAGTCATCTTCATCATCTTTTGATCCAAATTTTTTCTTATATATCGCCAATGAATCTTTGTGTTTGTACAAAGATATTGTCCTGCTGTTTGGTAAAGGCAAATCTGCCAATCTGGCGTCAAAATCCACAGTGGTGTTAAAATGCTTTACAAATTAATCACTTCAACGGACCTGAATAGGGAAAATAAAATTTCCTGGTTTTTGTACAGCTCTTTACTCATTCTACTACATCTCTTTCTTGCGTGTATTGCTTATAAAATAGATCATACATGCAAATAAACACTTGTGAAAACTTATCACAGAAATAACACCCAGTGGCATACCGTTGCCAATGATTTTTGTTGAACACTCGTATTCCCATTTGTATCACATAGGGTGCTACCATATTACGGTCGACATATGTCCCTAGTGACTTCTGCGTCATTAATGATGTCAGAGAAATAAATTTATGGTACCAAATTCCCGTCTCTGGCTATTTCTGAAGTCATTATGGCGCGTAGTCACCAGTGACATAAGTCGACTGTAATATGGTAGGAGCCTTAAATAAAAAAGAAATAAAATAAATAACCAATAAAAGAAAAATATTATCTCTAAATACTATTTTTTAGTTTCAACATAGCCAGATAAGTTTAATCAACAATTATGCATAATAGAAACATACACAAGTTAATCTCTGATTACTTCTAATAGACTTTCAAGAAACTGGGCGTAACTGTGTCATAATTGTATGTGTAAAAGTGTTCAGATTGTAGCTAATCGATGATTACTTACAATATAAAAAGCTTATCGTTTAAGTTATATTTAGCCGTATTTCAATGAAAGAATTTCTTAGAGAAAAATATGTAATGGCATAAACATGTCTCATTTTTGTTCATTCAAATAATGAATTTAAATTCAATACGTTCTTTCATATATTATTAAATATTCCTGGATTTTAATGTACGAATCTTCTGTACCGTACAATCATGAATAGTATGCATGAATTTATAAATAGCATTTGGAGATAATTTTACTCTTATCCATCACATACTTTATGTTACACGTGACCCTGATGCTTAATGAGTAACTTTTTTTTCTAAGATTGGAGCAATCTATACAGCGTTACAAGTTTTGTGTGTTTTGCATTAGAATGCTGGAGAGATGTCACGGGCAAAGAAAGTCGAACTAGAGGATATCTGTCCAGATAATTGGCACAGACTACCTTGCAAAGTGCCCATCTTTGAAAGAGGAAAATCTCTACAATCGATATTGAGAGGCAAAAGAGATCAGGCAGTTGATACATAGAGATTGATTGTCTTTTGTTTCTAATGTTTTCAATATTTTATTTTTCGTGTTGTAATGTTCTTGTTTCTTATTGTGGTTTTAATGAAGATTGTTTCTGTTTTATATTTTTGTAATAATTTAAGGCTCCAATCTCATACATCTCTGATGTCTGAGAACCAATAATATAGAATCAAGAGCTTCTGGAATAAAATATATATAAATAACGTTTTGTAGAAAAGGCAAATGTAAATGTAAATTAAACCAAAACAAAACAAACGTAAATTTAAGTGAAGTAAGTCAAAAATGTCACTAATTTCATAAAAGTTTAGAAGTGTAGAGTGTGGTATCATATTGTTGTCACAAATATGTCACAGGCGACTTCGTCCCAACGATGTCAAAAGTCGTCATGATGCCAGAAGTTTCCAGAGAGGAGGATTTATGGTACCAAATTTCTATCTTTGAGGTAATTATGACTCGAAAGTCACCAGTGACATACCTAGACCGCACTCTGATAGCACTTTTGAGTCAAATTCCCAGGTTATGTTAGATGGTTGATATTAACCGGTTATTAGGGATCGTGTATTTACATTCTTTGTAAAATACTTTGACTCTAATATTTTCTTTTTACATTATATTTTGTGATTGGTTACTACAGTTACTAGTTGTGATTTTATATTATGCTTTCTAAATTTATGCTTTCTAAAAGTTTGCATTTCAAAAAATGGCAACTTTAATTTTTTTTTAAAGTTTTGAATTGTTTTCTGAAGATGATGTTATAATAAAAATGGCGTTAATTTATCGGTAAAAGAGAGTTTTCATTTAGATTAAAAAGAGTGATTTGTTTAAACATTCGTGTTTTTAGCAAAGTTAATGCTGGTGATACTATTCAATACGATTAATTCACTTCAGTCACATATTTTAATCTGAATAAGGTTGATCGCTTTATAAAAGAGTATTATCCGCATATCGTTAGCCTCATATCGTTAAGAAACATCCGAAATTGAACACAAACAGTATAAAAGTTATTCAGATTTTAGTGAACATAGACCTACATTTAATTAATGTAGGTCTATGTTCGCAAATTTTATGTTAAGTAAAAACAAACGGCTGTCATGGCTCAAATATAACAAGAAAAAAATATTTAAATTTATCATTACTTTAGTAATCAGCAAATTCGATATTTTCATCATTGTAGCCAAAATGGTACAAAACTCGAACAGAACAGAAGCAAAATAGCATTAAATTCAGACAATCTTTTGAAAAACATTCTGCAGTTGAAAAACATTTCACAGCAGCAGCACCTACTTACAAAAAGAGCGACCTTTCTTTATTTATATTGGCTATGTTCATATTCTATCAAAAAGTTTTTAACCTATCATACATTTTTTTTCAGTTCATTTTCATGTAAATATATAGAAAATAATGTGTTGACCAAGCATTTTAACTGGAAAGCTTATTCTATATGATTTGTGATATGTCTTACTACTTGAAAATCTGATATTTGATTGCACTGGAAAAGAAGTAACATTTAATCTCTGGAATATTAAGAATTGCTTTTAGTTTAAGACGAAAGATTAGAAAAGACATTTCAGAGTTAATACATACTGGAGTGAAAATATTTTATTCTATTTTATGCCACCTGAGTCTCTGCTCTATTAACCTTTCAATGATGCATTTCTATATGTGTATCAATCCCAGTTTCTCTAAAATTGGTTCAAAATAAATGTGTTAGTAAACTAAAATAGTTAAACTCATGACTAGATAGATGCTACGATGTAATGAAATATAAATTAATATATGATAAATATTATTGGACAAACTATGAAATTTTTATCGCTGTTAACCTATCGCTATTTATCATGGTACTGAGAAAAAATATGTAAGAAAAATGTTTAATTACTAATTATTCATCTAAATTATATACTGAAAGAAAATTGGGAATTTTTTTAAAATCACATTTTAATTTTAAAAATCTTTTAAATTACATTCAAAATTTATGAGGATGTCTTCTTCATAACTTATTTTATTTTATGTCAATCACAACAAATGAGGATAAATGATTTGACCTTATCTAATATGTAATCAGAAAATAAATCTAGATTTTCTTGATTAGGATAAATGGCTCTGTACCTTTAATAGTACTTGAAAACCCATGATTAATATTAATGTCAGGATTCATTAATCACTGACTGGTTAATCCTGAAAGCTATGTTAAGTTTTTGCGTTTTTATTTCTGGAAGATCTGTGATATACATGGCTATTTTGTTAAAAGAACAACAGAATCAGATTAGATGAAAGAGAAAGCGAAAAATATATCAAGAAATCTATTGTTCTACAAAGGAAAACCTGTTACAATATCTAAAAATTCAGACCGGACATTCTTGTAGAAATCTGGTATTCTATACCTGTTTATTAAAAACATCAGCTTGTTCTCAGTAGCAAATGCACTATATTTATCTTAGGGAGAAAGTGTTTCCCTTTACACTACAAAAAATAGAAATATTTTACAATTTAGATATTATATACTTTGTTTGTTATGATCCTCTTTTCCATTCTATAGAATATTACTTTGAGATAAAGAGAAATAGCTATGTTTCGCAAGGCAGCAAAGATCATATCTTTGAACATACATGAGCTTCAATCTAAAAAGAATAAATTTATAGTTATTGTAAAATATTTATATATCTTCAGTTCTTATGCATTTTTGCAGTATTTTTATAAAAGTTAGCTGTTTATATAATTTTATTTCTCCATTTTCAGTGAGTAAAATAACTTTTTCGAATTGAGATTACAAAAGCAAAGATTATGCTTGAGAACAAGTGGTTAAGGAACATAAATGCATGAATTGTTCAAATTTACAAGGAATGCTATCCGTAACATCTAATTATCCAAGTTTAAAAGTTATATGTCCGATTCTGATATCCCTTGAGCAATACAAGTGTCAACGCGAATAAAATATACATATATCTTCAGCTCTTATGCATTTGTACAATATTTTTATAAAAGTTAGCATTTTTATATAATTTTTTCTCCATTTTCAGTGACTAAAATAACCTTTTTGGATTGATATTATAAAAGCGAAGATTATGCTTTAGAACAAGTGGTTAAGGAACATAAATGCATGAATTATTAAAATTTATATGGAATGCTATCCGTAACGTCTAATTATCAAGGTTAAAAGTTACATGTCTAATTCGGATATTACTTGAGCAATGAAAGTGTCAACTTGAGTAATATATTCATATATATTCAGCTCGTATGCATTTGTACAATATTTTTATAAAAGTTAGCATTTTTATATAATTTGTTTTCTCCATTTTCTGTGACTAAAATAACTGCTTCATATTGAGATTACAAAAGTAAAGAAAATATACCTATTATTATTATTATTAGGTATTATCAAGAAAAAGTAAAGAAAAATATACTTTAGAACAAGAGATTAAGGAACATTAATTCATGAATTGTTCAAATTTACAAGCAACGTTAGCCCTAACATCTAATTTTCCAAGGTTAAAAGTTATATTACCCATTAGGATAGCACTTGAGCAATTCAAGTGTCAAAACCAATGAACTACTATAATTTGTTTAAAGTTTTATATCACTTTTCTGTAACTCGCAAATTTCTATTATAGCAGATAAAATAGTACACATAGCTAATCTATTATTGTAATTTTTTATACAATATCATAAATAGATAAGTGAATGTTATAATAACATAATAAATAACATGATTATCATAGATGGGCTGGAGAGTATAGTTAGTGTTCTTTGAAAGCTTAAACACAATGCTATTATAAAAATCAACTTGTAGAATGTAAGACATTCTAATTGAAAAATATGTAGATTTTCTTAAGTAAGAATTCATCTATTTTATGATTAAACAAATATTTGAAATATTGGAGGTATCACTGAATAATGATTTGATTATTTTATTATAATGTGTAAGATATATAGAAAACGTATGTTAAAGTCAATTAAAAATTCTAGACTTGCAGATATCTTGACCGTAAGAGCGATAATGTTTTTGTGAATTTTAATCCTCTACAAACTACTGAAGTCACGTAAAAGTCTAATTACTCTAATAAACTGAATTTCAGTACATGAAACATCATGTTTATTTAACTTAAAATAAGAAGTTTTATTTATACTAATAGTTTTTGATATATTACTATGTATATGTAATATATAAAAAATGTCTGCACCTGAAGTTCTTCAAAATTCTCCCTATTCACTGTCTATTTTTCTTAATCTTAACTATATCAGCCACCGAAGTTTAATAAAGGACGTGATTCATTGAGTTTGTATCCTTCCACACTTCTAAATCTAAAGGTGGAATCAATAATTGCTACTTGAGACCTTATTAATATTTTTATGAACCAGCTGTCTGTTATCATAAGGTTGAGACCTTTATGTTGATTTTTTGCAATTTACCTGCTATTAATGTTTAACATGGCACTGCAGAACCACTGACTTAGTTTTCATAGCATTAGGTATTATCCACGTGATTTACCACTCCCCAGGATGATATTTTTACAAACCATCAGATGCATTTCCCTATGTAAAACATTGTGGTCTTATGAGATCGTTGATGGTTAAACTTTTGTACAAGAATGATGTATGCATAGCAGTTTTATTGAAAAAGTTTAGCTCGGAGAAGGACTAGAGAGGCAAAAACCCATATTTCATATAATGAGATACTGGATTTAGCACGCGGTTTTGTGGTATCGAAGAATTTGCAGGATCGTCCAAGAAAAATCAGACAGTCCTTGAATGTGGACTGCATGGATCTTGTATAAAGGGAGTGGGAGAATTGGCAATGCAGGCATCAAGAGAATATAGAAATGCTTACCAAGCTGGGACAATTGCGTTTCCGAAACCATAAATTCTTCATGGAAATTCTTCATGGGCAGTCAGATTTATTGAAATAGTTTAGCTAGGGGAAGGAATTAGAGAAGAAAAAAACCCATATTTCATATAATGCGATACTGGATTTAGCACGTGGTTTTGTGGTAGCGAAGAATTTGCAGGATCGTCCAAGAAAAATCAGACCATCCTTAAATGTGGATTTCATAGATGTTGTATAAAGAGAGTGGGAGAATTGGCATTGCAGGCATCAAGAGAATATAGCAATGCTTACAAAGCTGGGACAATTGCGTTTCCGAAACCATAATTTCTTTATGGAAATTTGGATTTTTATTCTTTCAAAATCCATGTTCTTCACCAGCTATTACTGTTAGATCCTTTTGCAAATCAAAATATGGGAGCTATAACAAATCGATCCTAACTAACAATGATTGCTGACCGTTATGTGCAGAGAATGCACCTTCTTTTCATTACATGGTGACGTAAATACGTAAATCATTATAACTAGGTAATGTTGAAGTCTGAACTGTGAATGTTAAACTGAAAACGTTAGTCAGTCACTGCATTCTCTCCATGTGACTGTTTGGTGAAGTTTTACCACGTGTTTTATTCTGGGTCCATTTTCTTTCGAAGAGCCTTGTTCCATATCCGGCATGTAAACCTATCCAGTTGCTAGAGCAGAGTATCTTTATCCCATTGTGCTTCCATTGCAGGAAAATTATTTTACCTGTTGTTATGGATATGCAGAATGCTGCAGAAATTTAGCTATTCTTTATTATCGCACATTCCTTTTTTAATTAAAGAAATTCATTACATTTTATTATCTTCAGCTGTCTACATACTCATTATAAAATATTTAACGATATTTTTTATTATGAAAATACCCATTGTCATCATTGACTCAAAAGATATATTTTAATAAATTTTTCCTCAGTTAAATTTCATATCTTACAAATAATTACTTTTAAACTGTAAAAAAAAATCTATTAATAAAATAACGATGATCAAGTATTCACTTTATTTAAATATTCTATTTCCTCACATACTTTCAGAAACTATTTATATTTAGTTTGAAACAGAAAGTGTTGACATTAACTTTGCAATACAATATTCAATTGAAAATAAGAGACTACACAGACATAGACACAATATTTCTTCAATAACTAAGTTTTTATCTGAGCCTTCCCGAAAATTCAAACTTTTAGTTAAAATTAGATCACAAAGATTAGTTTACCTGTAATATTCTGCAATGTGTTTGAAGCTTCTGTGGAAAGGTATTAAATATTCAATTACTAACACATTTATATCATATTTCTCGAAGACTTATAATGATGGGATATTTACTATGCAGCTAAAAATACTTACAACGTGGGAGGTTGAATTTTATAGCGGTTACTAGCAAAGAGTAAAAGATTTTAAGTAATAATGCAACTCTCCTGTTCCTTCAGCTGAAGCAGTATTCTACCTTTAATATAGATATAAAAGTTTTTATTGTTAGACATATTTGTTTTAAGATGCCTGAAAAGAAAAAGCACAGGTTTTATTTTTATTGCTTGATGACTTCAATATAATAGGTGAAATATTGTATGAGTTATCCATATTTATTACTTGCTGAAGTACCCAACGTAGCACGAGCAAATATAAAGTTTCATATCTTATTTAGTTTAAAGTTTCTACCTTGATTTATGGATAAATTGTGCATAATTTTACGAAAGTCTAACGAAACTGTATTTTTTGTATACAAAAGAAACATTTTTAACAAAAATCTTTAATAAATACATATTAATAAACGAATGCTTAGTGTTCATTTCTACGGAGAGTAAATATACTAAACATCTAATTTGCCGACTATAGTGCAAGGCATGTATTTATAGATTTATATGAGTTTAATAAATGTTGCGACGAACTATATAGGGATAAAAAATATAATTCAAAAGTAAAAGTATAAAATAAATTACTGTTTACGTTAAAGCAAAAACTGTATAGTCACTTAGCATGGTGCCAAGATAATTTTTTTTAATTTCATCCCTAATCTGTCGAATAAAAGTGATGTCACTCGAAATTTTAGGTACAACTTTGATATACCCCCCAAAAAATTACGTGCCAAATCTGGCACACCTTACAGACTTTTTAGGGCTGATGTTTCTTATTTTGGTGTTGCCAATTTAGGTTTTTTCAGCTTTTAGGTTTTTGCTGTTGCCAAATTTACTATTTTCTTGTATTTTGTACTATTTTTTGAGTTTTTTTTTAAGTTTTGTGGCAACAATTTTTGGATTTCATATATGTTTTACCGTCATTTTTTGAGTTTCTTTTGGGTATCATGCAAATACAATTGAAACGTGGAGACATGTTAAAGCTTCTTTGCCTACGTACAATCACAAGGCAGATTTTAAATTTTACCTTGCGATGTACATTTTTCGTAAATCATGTTTAGCGGCTAATGTTGATTGTTTCAATAAATTTATTGCTGATGGGTAAATTGGGAGGAATTCAAAATTTCTGCATAAATAATTCTTTTTATTAAATTGCCGACACGTATTTTCAATTGTAATTCTAAAAAGTTTTGTGCAAATTGCATATAATATGTTATTCAGTGTCATTTATTTGTATTTTTATGTATTTACTGTATTTAATGATTCCGTATTTTTTATGTATTAATTATTTGTATTTAGCGAGAATCTATCTTGGCGAGAGAAATAGGAGACAAAAACAGGTATTTTGCTTGGCGAGAAAAAAAAGTGGCCATGTTTCCGATTTGGGGGGGTATATCACAATAGTTCCAAATTTTATACTGACATAGAATGTTTAACCGAAAAATTGAAAAATATCCTTAAAATCTATAATTTTTGAGAAAAGTTATTTTGAACTCCGAGTAAAGCTGCTTATTACATACAAAAATTTGAACAAAAAAATAGAAAAGGACTTACATCATTTGGAATTTCTAATTATTTAAGTCAAACTTTGAGTATTTTTTTTAAATATCCGAAAAGTATAAAATTATGGAAATATATATATTTATTTAATTACACATTTCGAGAGAAAAAATTCTGTTTATTTTGATGATACAAAAACGCGCCAGATTTATGATAGTTACAGGACAGTTTAAAAATATGCTTCGTTAAAAAGTTTTAAAATTGACCTTTTGTTGTTTTTCAAAGAATTATTCACCTGTGTATTATTCAACTCTGTGCAGAAATATTTGGGCTATTAAAATGAGCCTATATTTTTAGTAACCATAGTCTATATTTCTTTAGAAGAAAGAAAAGATGGGAATTTTAAACTGTCCGAATTCTTGTGAAACATCTTCGTGTCTGCTGTTTTCCTGAGTATCATTGGACAGTACATTTTAATTGATGAAAAAATTAATGCACTGAAGAGTTTAATTAATATATCTGTTAATTAAGATCAAGAAAATATTTTAAAATTAAACTCTCTCATGAAGAATGTTTAGTGTACAAAATTTTATCATGATCACTAGAAAACTGTAGTCCTTTTCAAATTAATTTAATTGGTTAACGACACCATGATAGAGGTAACTAAAATGTTTTAATAATTAGCCACTTTTTTACAAGGTGAATGAATAAAAGTATAAATTTTATTTTCTTGCATCGGAAGAATTGAATATAAGTTAATCCTCTCTCTGTCAAATTTATTTTTGAATCCAAGACCAAAAAATAGTTATTTTTTAATTGACGAAAATTAACATATGTGCTACCCTGAATTGAAAAATTAAAAGCATTTTTGTCAATAAGCAGTATTTCCTAGAGATTCTCCAATTTCTATGTGTGACTTAACGTTAATTGATCTACAGAATTTCAAGTTTAGCTGATTATATATGTTTTACAAGTTTTAAATTAAAAAATACTTTTTAAAACTAGAATTAGGAAATATATTGCTTTGAGTTATGTAAGTTAAATATGGAAAGATTTATTGAAAATACATTAAAATGTTTGGGAAAATGACGTCACTAGTCTTACCGTGAAAACAGCTTTATAACATTTCTATACGTAAGAACGTTAAAATTCACTTTGAAATAATTTAATATCATGTTCTTGTTATTTTAACACAATGTATGTGGGACACGTACTAGTACGTTTTCTAACAACGATTGATACTTGAGCACGGGCCACGTACTAGTACGGGTTAGTGTAACAACATGGTTTGTTTGTGGGTACAAAAATAACGGTATATACAGGAAAACGAAGCCAAATGTTCTTGTCTACTACATAGATTCTGGAAAATTTTAGACAAATAAAAACTAGTTTTTACATCAGTCGACGCGGAACCACAGATCGGGAAGGTTTATGAAAAAATCAATTTAGATTTAAAATTAACTTTTTATTTATCCTTTCGAAATTAATATTACATATATGCATATTTATATATTATATATATTTGTATATATATATACACACACACACACACACACACACACACAACACATATATATATATATATATATATATTATATATATATATATATATATATATTATATATATATATATATATATATATATTTGTTTATATATTCCAATATAAAATACGAAAAGTTGATTAAAAAATTAAATAATTTTCGATCTTTTCAGATTTAACTCAATAGTTAAATTTACACTCAAAATGCCCGCTCCCGGTACAATTCCTCTCCGAAATGTACCCGCACACAATGTGTTAAGAAAAAAAATCTTAGTCATGAATATCGGAAACAAACTGAATTATCCTAACAGTGTGTGTGAAAAGTATATAAATACGGACAATCTTCAGATCCTACCTCTTACACAAGTACCTTGTAAATACTATTATCTTTATGAATAGAAGAAATAGTAGTGACATGTAATGAAACATTACTGTTAGCAACGAATCCACTTTGAACTATGTAATTACTATTATCTTTATGAACAAAAATGTGTAATCATTACTGTTAGCAACGACACTTTGAACGATAATTACTATTATCTTTATGAATAGGAACAAACAGTAGTGTGAATGTAATAACATTACTGTTAGCAACGATCCTACTTTGAACGATGTAAATACTATTATCTTTATGAATAGAAGAAATAGTAGTGACATGTAATGAAACATTACTGTTAGCAACGAATCCACTTTGAACTATGTAATTCTCAGTACGGGTACTAATATCCCAAATATATGACAAGCCGACCAAGTACTGGTTAAGAGATATGTTTAGCAATTATCAGTATTCCTAGTTATAGATAAAAGTATATTCAGGTGAAATTTGAAATTTATAGTGGTTAACAATACAAGTAAGCATATGCAACTCTGAAAGCAGAAACAGTATCTATAATTAAATCATAATTAAACTTTATATATTTATAAAACTTATCATGAGATGATATTTATTCATCGCATGCGAAACATAATTTTTGTTTTTAAATGTTCATAATTTAAAAATATGCTAAAATTTTTAAGAATTATCTATCCTTACTATGTAGCTAAAACTACTCTCAGGAGGCAGATAGTTTAACTTTATAGTTTACATTGCACTTATAAACTACCAACATAGAGTAAAGAAATTTAAATTCTTTAATTTCCGGTTCCGTCAACTTAAACAATGTTATGGGAAGTTTAAATATAAAAAAATAGCAAATTTGCTAAGAAAAGACGTACTATGAAAAGCATACTTAAAAAAAGCGTACTTTGTTTTCCAATATCCGTGAAGTTGAATATTAAGGAAAAAAAGGTTTTAATTATTTATATCTACTCTGCATCTAAATATTTATTAGGATAGGTTGAAATTTATAACCGTTATTAAAAAAATAAAATAGTAAAAGGAATCTCATTAATTCTATAACTTTCATTCTATCTGAAACATTGATTTACCTACAGTTTGATAGTTTTTCACTTAATATTTGGAAATTAATATAATATTTAGAAAATTTTTTTACTGTACGACATAAAATAAAAGTCTTTTTAAGTACCTTAAGGTTTGAAAATAAGATAGCAGATAAGTTTTTAGTAACTTTCTGAATTTGGGAATAAATGTTTAGTCCGAATTATAAATTATCAAAGTTATTCATGTAAAATTAATTGACTTATGCATTTGTATCCGTATTATATTGAAAGTGTTGATTTTAGCATTAATAATGGGAGTATGCTTTCCATCGATTGCATATATTTGTGTAAATAAAGTCCCCTTATTATATTACGCCCTTATTGGAGACTATCACTGTTTAATGGACGGATGCTTGTGAGTTGGATAGATAAGAGAATATAATATATATTTAGACATTGCTAATTATTAACAGTATGAAAGTCAACTTACAATGACTTTAACAGCATTGTTCTATTACTATACTATCTGTATTTGAGAGAACATTCCTAGGAAATGAGTCGAGAAAGGGCCGAATGGTAGAAGGCTGCTATTTGGTACAGGAGTTCACGGGCTTTAATACCGTTTTTGTCCTAATTATTCTTAGCAGTTTCAATCGACTATAAGCAATAGATTCTGTTTTCACTATCCATTGTGTACATATAACAGTAGACCATACGGTTTCAATACAAACCAAGGTTTAGGGAAAAGTTACTTTAGATTCGGGGTAAGATCAATATATTTTCGTCAATGTTCCCAAGCATTTTTTTATATGTAGTTCAATGTTTAAAAAGAAAAATCATTTGCGATGACGTTAATCTTTTGTCTGTCTTTATTATAAACGTTTGTGCATTTAAATTAATATTTTCATTGTTTTCTGCCGTTATTCAGATTTAGATGTGCAAACAATTGTTCTTTTCGAATGCGTCAATGTTCTAAAAAGATTTATAAATAAAATGCTCGAATTTTGTTATCATTTTATCAAATAAAAATGATAACATAAAAATCATCAGAAATAAGTTCATAAACTACTATGCTTCGCCATATATATACATGTGTTACATTATGATCGCATTCCATTTAAAAAAAAGCTCTCCAAGATAATAACCACTCCACATGCATGACTGATATTAGAATATATAAAGCAGGTATGCAATGTCTTTCCATGCATATTATGATTAACTATATGATGGGAAAAGAAGCCCAGTGGTTTAGTGTAGCGTTTCGCTCTCCTAAGACACAAGTCCGAGGTTCGATCTCCTGACTGGGCAAGGTTGACTCAGCTTTTCATCAATTCAGTGGGTAGAAGAAATCAAGATCAATCATGATTGAGAGAACTAAACCCTGTGGTTTCTGAGTAAGGTTGACAACCTAAACGGAACATACGCTTCGCTCCACAGGATCTTTGGTCTCGGAAACCGAGATTGGCACCCTAGGCCTTAGTCCCCTAGGACATGTT
>CM063501.1:52411892-52446892 GCA_032207245.1 Pardosa pseudoannulata | reverse complement strand
TCAGAAGATATTTGATTTTATTTCCTTTATTAGTAACTAATTTGTTTTTAAAATAATTGTGTATAACAGTTAATTCAAGTAAATTTTCCTTTTGGAGAAAGAAAACGAATGCCATATAGTACAAGTTAATGCATATATACAGTGGTATGCAACATTACATTACACACACAAAACTAAATGCTTGTATGTATAGTATATTACTACTGCTGCCTCAGATTTTAACTAGTATTATTTATAAATTTTTAATTTAAGATGTATACTGTTTATATGTATTTTTAAAAATTTTATCGGAAATAAAATTAAGAAGGAATATACTTTAAATTTCGAGTGTTCTAATGATTTTGGTGTGGTGTGATTGTCCCGATGGATAAAAATCAGGAGTAGCCTGCCTTCGACTGTCTCTAGTCATAAAATAAAGTGTTAATATTAAGATATTATAAGGACAGAAAAAATGGATTAAAACCTGAAAATTGTAGCTCATGAATGATAGTTTTAATTATAGTGATATGCTAGTTTTTCGTTTTTAATTACTTTAATTTTAACTGGCTATAATTATGGAATTTAAATGGTCTAAACAAATTCATCGCTCAGTAGGTTGAGATAATATATCTTTATATTTAATGATTAAGACCTATGTCAAATATACAACATACATTTCAAGTAAAATATATGGACCGAAGAGAAAAATAGAAAAAAAGTTTATGATCTAAAACGTTAAGCCTCATATTATGTGTTGCACTATCAATTCTGTAGTTGTGATAGTGTCTGAATGAGATAATGATTGAAATGTTCTGAAAGAAAAATCAGCTTCCCATTACGATATATAAATATTATGGGTTTAGAAGTGTTTTCTAGCAGTTGTTTTAAAGTCGTTGCTTTTTTAAAATTTTCATCTAATGCTGCAACATTTAGGTTTGTTTTGGTTTAGTCTCTATCCCTGCAGTTATCTCTACGCAAGAGCTAATCACATCAGGATCTATTGCTTACAGTTGATTCCGAATGGTTAAGAAATGTTCGCCATTATCCAAAAATTACAAAAGCCGAAATCACCATCAACTACACCAGTAGAGACCCAGTGTTTTTCAGCACACCGTGCAACGTAATTACTGCTTATGGGCGTACGCCACCTGAGTACAAAGCATGTCCCTGCACTGACTACATTTCATCTTCAGCTGCGTCTACAATGGACCAAGAAATATCAGAATCGGACATTAGAAAATTGGTAAAAAGTTGCATGACCCAATGAATCACATTTTCTGGTCCATCACATCGACGAGTGTGTAAGGATAAGCAAATTTCCAAAGGAAACTTAGGTCCCTGCTGTACAGCTGGATGTAGACAAATCGGAGTTTGGGTATTATAGTGTGTTCAGTATTTCCAAGGAGTACATTAGGATCCATAATATCCATAAAACAATCCCTGAAGTCTGCACGCTACGTGAACATCGTTGCACGCCAGGTGACCTATTCATGACAACAGTATTTACTGAGCGGTATGGTGTTAAAACAGAATAATGCACCTATTTATAAGGATCAAATAGCCAGAAGGTTGAGATAAGATAGCTTTATATTCAATGAGTTGAACCCCACATCAAATATATATAAAATAAATTCCATTGATATGTATGAAAGTAAAAGAAAAATAGAAAAAATGTTTAGGATCAACAAATTTCAAAACTCATACTATGTGTTGTACTATCAATTCTGTAATTGTGATAGTGCCTGAATGAGATAGCGATTGAAATATTCTGAAAGAAACATCAACCTTCCATTAGGCGATATAAATCTTATGGGATTGGAAGTGTTTTGTAGTGTAATTGTTTTAAAGTAGTTGTTTTTTTTAAATTTTAATCCAATTCTTCAGCAATTAGGTATTTTTTGGGTTCGTCTCTATTCCTGCAGTCAAATTTTCTTCGCAAGAGATAACTAGATCAGAATCTATTACTTGAAGTTAATTCCGAGTTGTAATAACCAGCATGATTTGAAAAGACTAATAAATATATCAAAAGTTCGATTTTTGGTTATCTATACTACAAAAAAGAAATACAAAATGTTTAACTTTCAATTTACACGTCTTTTTTTTTAATTAAAACAATACAGCTGACGTTTGTAATGAATATTCTTAGATAATCATTTCAGATTAATTCTGTTTGAAATTTTAAATCGTCCGCTGAAAAAAAGAAGCGTATGCAGAGTCTTTTCATAGCATCACATTAAAGACATCAGATAAAGACCGTATGGAATGACGTAAGATTACATAACATGTTTGAGTCTAAGAGGTAAAATAGGTTAACAGGTGTATCCTCAAACGTTTTTCACAAGATTCGGAGTAAACATGTCGTGATTTTACGGATTTTTGGTTTTCACCTAGCGTCTCCTTAGCTTTACGAGTTAAATAAACTTTCTATGATGCAATCAGAATTTACGGGAAATCAAATCTGTTGAGATATAATTCTAAGCCAACAAAAATCGGAGAGAGTAGATTGTATGACAGATTATTTTTATTACATTTTAAATAAGCAACAAAATGCTCAATATAAATAAAGATAAAAATTGTATTTACATATACTGCCTGGAAAAATATGCTAAATGGATATTTTATTTTTCATGTTATCATATAATATTATTCAATTTTTATTCATCTTTAAATAATAAACCCTCTGAAACATGCAATTTAGAATGCTTGCCATACATTCCAAAATGGATGATTTAATATTGCTGAATATTCACAAGGTGGTAGAAGTTGACACTGCATAGGAATTTATACAAGTTATATTGATCCTTGATCTACGACATGGAGTTTTTCCCGTTTTATTACCCACTTTTAACCTCAAGTGGTAGTTTTGAAAATAAATGGCGAAAACAAGACAATATAATCAATATTATTCCAAATTCAAATTATTCCACTTTTTTAATAACATTCTAAAATAAATAAAGCTTTTAGTTACTTAGTAGTTTCTTAATATTATTTAAATGTGTTTCAAAGTTATATAGATTCTGCTGTTTTTGACTACATTTACATTAATGTAAATATATTTATTTGGCATATGTTTTATATTTTAATATTATTTTCGCTGCTTTGTAAACTTTTTCAAACTATTCTGTTGCTGAAAACAATATCAGTATCATTTGGAAAAAATAATTATATTTGACATTTTTTGTATCATGTGTCTCAGTACTTTTAGGGTTTTATATAAATAATTTTACAAAAAATGTAGATAATTTCCTATCATTCCGATGCAAGAATTGTACATTACCTTTTAGAAATGCGCTATTCTTTTTTTATTGATATCTCCATCGATTAAAAAAGTACATGAAATGCGATATTCGATTAACAAGAAGTATTTTTTTTTGTTGTGATATAGTTAAAAATCTAACATAAATTTTGAAAAAAAAAAAATATAATACTCATTTGGAAGAACGTTAATTTACAGAGACCTTAGCCTGGGTGAATTATAAATCGATATAACATATCTTTTTCTAAGAAAGCATTTTCGTTTGCTCTTTTCATTCTTTGGAAAAAAGGGTAGCAAAAATAAAACATAACATTGCTGTTTTCTTAAATACAAAATACAAAATAATATCAAGCGGCATATCTACTTTTGAATACCTGGCACAAAGAATCATTGTAATATATATCCTTTTAATATATTATATATTATTTATATTTATTTATGTAATAACATGTATATAATTTATTTTTACGTTATAATGGTATATCGTATAATATTATTTATATATATATTCCTGTGAAATTATATAATTTCTTTTAGCAGTTTATACATATATATATATATTATATATTTAATATATATATAATATATATATATAATATATATATTATATATATATGTTTATATATATTTATATAATATATATATTATATATATATATATATATATATATATATATATATATATATATGTATATAAATATATATATATTATATATATATATATATATATATGTATATATATTATGTATATATATATATATATATTATATATATATAATATATATATATTAAATATTATATATATTATATTTATAATATATTATAATATATATATATATATTATATATATATATATATTTATATATTATTATATTATATATATATATATATATTATATATATATATATATATATATATATATATATATATATATATATATATATATATATATATATATATATATATATATATATATATATATATATTATATATATATATATATATTATGAAATGAATATAAAAAAATTGAGATAATTTTAGAATTTTTTTTCTATAAATTACAGATGCAATAAAATATACAACTAATCCAAATGGTAAAGTAGTTATAGCAGTTATCAAATTGAGATATTCCTTATCATAGAATTTCCCAGAAACATAAAAAATAGCCTTTTAACTCTTTTTCTTTCAGCGTGTTAAACACGCATCGTTTAAACTGTACCCACGTACGGCCTCAATATACAAAGATGATTTAGCATTATATACTTCAACAGCATGGACATGCATTACCCGTAGACGAATGTTTCTATTCCACGTTATCTGTTTTTATTTGGAGTAAGTCTCTACAGATATCATTAAGATGATAAATGAGCATTAGAATTTATTAATTTCTTGCCAATTTTATACGTTTACACACACATGTATATCATAATGATTTTATCAATAATATGAAACATATTTCACGTAGAATAAATTTTCTAAGAGCCGTAAACATTATATTTCACATTTACTCATTATTTCTAAAGAACAAAACAATACAGTTTGCAGTTTTTAAAAGAAACTAAACGAACTGTAAGTTTAACGCTTTTAATTTTGCTTATACTAATGTAAATGCGTTTCATTTAGGATGATCCTAAAAAAACTTGTCATTGTAAGACCTTTTATTTAAGACTTTTTATTACTTGTCTAATTACAACTTATCCGCTGAGGGTATAAGCAAACATTTTTTGCCATGTGTTAAATTTTAATGAAATTGTTTTCTTTCCTTTTTATTTTATGATACCCTATATTCACTTTATTAAATTCTATTAAAATTTGGTTTAAGTAAATGTCTATTTAACAGATCTTGGATTCAACACATACAAGAAATAAATTGTGAATGTATATTAAAAAAAACTGTATACAATTAATAAAATCTTTACGCTTTTCTTGAAAATTAGAACTTATATATAAATAGAGTAATATTAATAAAGACGTAAGTATTAGATAAAATTTTAACCTTCGAATACGTCTTTGAAATTGCAGATTGTACGTTTTTTAATTGTATGATTGTAAATCTTGTTGCTGTTGCTTTTTCCAATGCTACTTGGACGAGCCATGCACGGGGGTTGGATGCCACATGAATTAAGCCGTATGATGTGTCTTTCCTTTGTGAAGCACCGCTAGGATGAAAGAATGTCTCAGCTCAAGTGTGACCTCATAATTTAGAAGCAGGGACCGAGTAGTAGACCACCTGCTTTGTCCTGCCACCACAGAGATATCGCTTAAGGAGGACATTGTCATCACAAACATATAAAACCATTCACCATTAACGTACTCTCTTTCTCACGTATCTTTGGCCGGCTCGAGCCCCGCAACCCTCCATTTACAAGATCTTGGGTCTGTCGACTGCGCTACCTCAGCTGTCCATATGTTTTTCATTGGTTTGCTGTCATCTCTAAATGAACGGTTGAAAGATCTCCTTAGAGACATTCGTTACATAGGTCAGAAGCTCAGTTACTGCAATTTCGAATAGATGAGCCACGGTATATACGAGTAAAATGTAACGTCTGTGGCGAAATCTACCAGAGTGATGTGTCTGAAGAAACTCTAGCTGATCTGAATTCTGTCTGAAGAAATTCACCAGCCCAATTTCTGTCTAAGCGTTTCTCATTTGTCTGCATTACATGATATATTCAACTTTTTTTTCATATTGTGATGTATAGTATCAAGTCGATGTAGCATATCCTACAGTTCGGTGGTGGTATTTCTATTTAAATGAGCTCGGGAAGATTTAGGCGATGTTAGAGATACTTCTATAGAGAAGAGGGATCTGTAATATCAAAACCATCGTTTTCTTTGTTGTAAAAACATCGTGAAATTCTCTTGTGGCTAATGCTGTCCTTTAATTCAGGATTTACTGCTTAAAGTCAAAAGTATGTAGCGTAAAGTTAAAGGATGGCTTATCTTATGAACTTTCATATTATTTAGGTCAAATACCACGTGGAGGTATACGCCAGTACGACCACACTGCAACACTCGCTTTAAATCTGCCATTAAGTAAAGCGGTCACTTTGTGTGATAGACGATCTATATAGATTGAAATTGCATGATATTATGGCTACGTAGAAGCTTTTATTAAAAAAATTTCAAAAATAATTCTTGGTGATTTGCATATCGACTTCAGTTACTGAAAGTACATTCTTACACTCAGGTTTTCTAATAAAGTTTTAGGGATTTGTATATGTAGCGGACAGTAGACATATTCAAAAAATATAATCACGATTACTATAACATTATCTAGAGTATGCACGAATGAATATAACAAACCAGAAGAAAGAAGTTTCAAATAGGGCAGGGTAAAATAGTCGTTAAAAACCGTATTCTCGTCAAAAAGAGAGATGAACAACGAACTTCTATAAAGTTGTACCTTGATGTTGATACATATCGAATATAACAAATTTTGAAGGAAAAATTTAAATGTAGAGAAAATATATGAAGTAATAATCCTTGTGCTGCCATCTATTGTTCAAACAGAAAATCAAAATACAGTACTGAAAATTAAGACATAAAAGGTAAGGTTTGATGAGTTATAGATCTTCAATAACGCATTGAAAAACGTCGATTGGAGAACGGTAAGCCATATGTAGAGTATAATACATGAAAATAAGTAAAATACAGACATGAATACTAGAAACATAGCTCCAGGTAAATTAACAATTAAGACATACACAAATAGATAAATTTTTGTGTTTTATGAAAATGTGCTGTTTTTTGTAATTATAAAACTTTATTATTACTTTACTCTTTATTTTTTAAAAAAGTTTAGCATTTTAAAATGTCAGTGCCGGCAGCCAAACTTCTAACGGATACGTGGTGCTAACTACCTACTGTGTGGTAACTTTTGATTCTTTAGCAATTTCATTAAAATATGAATAAAAGTTTAATAGATTTTGTGCCTAGATTTGAATCCTAAGATAATTTATTACTGCAATATTTTATATGTCGCGATATTTAAAGTTTCAAATCCTTTGTGAAACAGCAAGTCACACAATATTTTATTGATGACTTTAATAAGAATCCGTACTTTGGTGAATGCATGATTTTAAATATAACAATATTTATATCGTACTAAAACTGTCAATCTCTTTTCTTACAAAACTTCAAATAAATTTTCATTAAATCATTTTTTTCTCTCTCTCTCTCACACACACACACATATATATATATATATATATATATATATATATATATATATATATATATATATATATATTGTGCTTGTGTGTATGTGTGTGTGTGTGTGTGTGTGTGCTTGGATGCAGACTTGTTTTTATCCACTTGGTTTGCCATAGATTCACTCAATTTTGTTTAGGTGTAAATGAAACTTGTAATTAAAATTTTTTGAAATCCCCCAATATGAAGAGTTAACGGATTTAACATTTTAAGGTTGAAGATTGATTGCAACAAAAAAGTGATATTATGTGTAGTAAATATCTTTCTCCAATTACAATACACACACATATACATATATACATGCATACATACATACATACATATATATATATATATATATATATATATATATATACATATATATATATGTATATATACATATATATATATATATATATATATATATACATATATATATATATATATATATATATATATATATATATATATATATATATAATATATATATATATATATATATATATATATATACATATATATATATATATATATATATATATATATATATATATATATATATATATATAATATATATATATATATATATATATATATATATATATATATATATATATACATATATATGCGCTGGCTTATGTGTTTAAATAATGCCAGTTGTTTCAGGAGAATAAAATATAATGTATAGATTATTTATTATTTGATTATATTATACAGAATATTTGTAAAATTGAAAGTTTTCGAGGCCCTGAAAATGATAACAATGAACAGTCTTATTAATACTTATATCTTACTTTCCTTGTAAAATAATGAAGAGTGCGAATTCAATCTATTATTGATAAAGAAGCGCACAAACAACAAAGCATCTTTTGATTTTTCTGTAAAATATCATATATATTTCGAACAAGAACGTAAATATATTTTTAAAAATTGATTGTTATTCAAATATTTTATTTAAATCATAAAAAGAACAGCAGTAAGGGTAAATGTAATATATATTTATAAAAATCAATATATTTCCGAAGATATAAGATTACAATCCTTGTAAATTTAAATATAGTACACGGTTTCGTGTAATATATTTTTAGAATCAATTCCTTTAAGGATAAATATAAGAAGCTGGACATAAAAAAATTACTGTGAGTGAAACATACATGGACTGTATTTACATTTTGGCACAATGATGAATGAACCTTTAATATTACTTTGTGCTTTTACGAATTTCAAAAAAGTAAAAACTTATGAATTTATCTCTATATAGAAAGTACATATTGGCTATTACTTTTTTATGGTTTGGTAACATTAATAGGAATATATCTTAATCTAAAAAAGAATAGAAATTGTTCATCATTAAAAGAGAGTAAAACTGTTTTTGTATTTATTTTCCCATAAACCCTTCTTTTATGTAGATATAGAGTCACACTTTTCCAGCTTAAAATAAAATTAATACCAAACAAATTATATTAAATTAATATTAAACAATATTTAATAATTAATAATAAACTAAAAAGTTTAAAAACTTTTCACTGATTTGATTATGTTTTATTTTATAACGACCTTCCACTTTTATTACTTTTTCTGTACAGGGCAGGTGTTATTCTAGAAAAGTGTGTTTATTGTAGTAAATAAGTTCATTCCAGGTATTTGCTTGTACCACCAAGGTATATTTTGTCATGTGTATATCGTGCTAATCCATATTTCGGTATGATATACCATTTTTATTAAAAAGTGTTCATAAACTTTAACACCCCATAAAATATTATTCTACAGATATCGTGTAATTACTTTAAGTGTTTACTTTCAAAATTATCTTTATATGTGTTTTGTTGTTTATCGTTGAATATGAATTTTGGCTTGAACAAAAAGACGTTTGCATCACTTTCACTTCACCTTTGGCTGGAATTCTTCGTGTTTGATCGTATATTGAGTAATAAATATATATCACTCAGTATTTTTAGTTTTGGGGAGTAGGTGTTTCACTCATTCATTGTCTAAATTCATAAAACTTTTTAATAGCTTAAATTATTGCTAGATCAAAATTAGATACATGATCAAAATGATCGGTCAAGATGTGTTATGGGATGTTCCCAATGTTCCTCATGTGTGAGACAAATATGAGATAGCCACCCATAGAATATCTCCAGGCAGGGCATACGTTTTCCCAAAAGAGATGTATTTTTCATTTTACTCCTTGTAGGTACTGTCGAGGCAACACAAAACCTTCAAATTTATTCATAGTTCTGACATTTATGGGTTTAAGATACCCAGTAACACAGTCCCATTCACTAGAAAACTGGTTCTATCTCTTTTGATGTGTTTTCAAATTATGTACAGTAACACATATAAGTTCCTAAAAGTTTTCTTTAAATAATGTATATATCAAATGTGATTTTAATAGATTTTAACTGTCTATTTTATGGAAAGAATAGTTTCAGAATTAACTTATATAATTGAAAGAAATTTGAAGTTTTTATTTTGAGATGCTTGAGCCATATAATGTGACAAGTCATCAAACATCAACCATTAAGTTTAATCTTGATTGATAAGGATTATTTAGTAACGTATGTTTATTACAGTTGTAGACATAATCAAAATCCTAGTCCGTTGACTATAACCTGCCTGTTTGTACTGGAACACACTGATAGCAAGAATTTTAACATTGGTTAGAACTGATTTGAAACAACATATCCTAGTGTAAATAACCCTTGTTCTATACTATATTTACTGTAGATACATCTAAGAAACCAATCAGTGTTACACTGAATAAAAGTTTAAAATTTAATTATATTATTACAAAGTTCAATAAATAAACACACATTTGTGTAAGAAAAAAATACTGCATAACATCTATGTAGCTCATGACATTTTCTATTGTGTTCACACATGAAATAGGAGAATCATGTGAAGGCGAACATGAATTTCAAAATGTCTTAACAGAAAATTCCTATTTTTTTTACTAAGAACTAAAATATTGACATTCAGTTAAACCTAATCATCCAATTACAGTAATTTCTCTAAAATGATTTTCACCATATTCTCCTACAAAATTTTCTAAAACAGTTCTTTTAAAATAGAAAGTGAAAAAAAGTATAATAAGTTGTTATTGCTGCTGGACAGTCAAGAGTAAGGCAAATGTTAATATACATTACAATTAGTTTGAAATTATTGATTTGAACATTTCTAGAAACAATTATCTTCTGAAGACATTTATGTTTTCTGAAGACAATTTATGTTTGATATCTCTCAACTTTATCGACCACTAGCATTTTTTTTAAAATTTCTACTCATCATTGAAATATTCCTCTTGAGACTGTTTGTCAGACACTTAAAGAGCTTTGTTTCATAAAGATTGAATCACAAGAATCAGATATTGAGTCACATTAATTTTTCAGATCAATATTTAATTTATGTAGCAAATGTATGTATTTTCCTGGTACACATTTTTTATTCTATACATATTATATAATTTTAGACACTTTGATAAAAGCCATGTTTCCTGTTTGGAAACGGTGGTTATTTTATTCGCTTTATGAAACATATTCTAAAACACTAAAATATAATACTCTCCGTGAACAGTTTTATGACCATATCCCAGTTCGAGGGGCCAGCCGAACCCAGTTCAGTGGACATGCCAAGCTTGGGCGATGTCGCCAAATTCTAGAACCCAAATTTCGGGCACACCTTGCCCTATTTTTTATTTTCGATTTTTTTAAAATCTGTAATCATATTAACATAATTTCGAACCTTTTTTTGTTCAAAATAGGCTTTGAAATTGATTATAAACTTAATAGAAAAAGACGTACAAATTGTAAACATCACTTGGCGAAAATTTAGCGATTATTTGTGCAAAAATAGAGCCAAAATCATGGCATCCAGCCCCCGGAACTGGGATTCTACCAAGTTTTATATTCTAGCATTTTATTCACTTTATGAGCGATAATATGCTGTATAAAAATATAATACTTTCCATGGAAAGTATTATATTTCAGTATTCATATCAACTTTCATGTGTGATGTACAATAATATATTGTAGAATAATTTACTATAGCAATAAAATGAATTGAGAATATATTCGGGAGCCATATTATATTGGTGATAAAAGAATATAGAATAGATGTGTACAAAGTTCGATATGAAATACGACGGAAGGTACCAGTAGCATGACAAAAAAATCTTTCACTCCTTTAGTGAAGGGGAAGAGATAAGTAAAGGTTAGGTAAATATTTCCAATTGACAGTATGATAGTATGAAGAGAAGGACATGAATTTACTACAATATTTTAGTATTAATATAAAGACAAATATCTAAATAAAAATACTGGCAGTTTTGTCTACAGCAAGCACTAAAAGTCTATTTTCTGAATTTGTTTAATTTTTTAGATTGAAAAAATATTCTAAAACAGTCACTTTCTGCAAAACAAGAATGTAAATATTTTATCTGTCAAAAGTTACTATCAGTGTTTTAGATTATTTAATTGAGGAGGAAATGATAGACTTACCCCGTGTGGACTTGTATGTATCTTCAACAACTTTTGCAAAGACATCGTTGCAACATGGCATACCATCCTCGCAACAGACATGCAAGTTGGCAAAATAAACCACGCCTCGTCCATGGTTAACGGTGAAGTTGTCAGATGCCTGTTGCTCAAGACTCTTTGCGACAGTCATGTATGGATTATTTTGTTCAGAGACAATAGAGAACTTGCGCCAGCGATAATATCTTAGGAGAACTAAAATTGACCGAACAACCTAGGAAAGAAAACAATAAATTTTTAGAAAATCATCACAAACCGGACTAAAAATGATGAATTATTTGAAATTAATAATTGCGAAAATATCAATTTCCTAGATGTATCAATACATAACATGTTTCACGATGAAAGTTTTTGAAATTTGAATAAAAATAGCTTAGTTAAGTTTGGTTTTGTTTTGGAGCGTTATAGACCTAATGAGACCACAACTTACTGCTCAATGATGATTCCGACTGTCTATGTACATGCATACGAACAGTGAAATTCGAACCTATGGATACCAAGTTCGAAAATCGGGCGCCAACCATTCAGTCATTGTCAGATTCGTTTTTAGTCTAAAACCTTATGAAAATGTACTACATATTGTAGAAATCTTTATCTATTGTAGAAATTTGTTTGTCTTAATTTCTTACAACAGATAAAGTCTATTGTACCTTTATCTTTGACTTATTGTATATTTATCTTTATTTTTTTATTATATATATGTGTGATTTTAATGCAGCGCATTCTCACAAGGTCTCTTATTTTAAGTAAGGAACGACAACATTCGAGTCTGTAAGAAAGAGTGACCAAGTCGATAAATTTTTAGCTCCCTCAATTTATTAAACAGAGTAGGGTGTATTTTCTATGAAACAAAAATGTCTTACCTATTTAATCTTCGAGTAGAATCTTGTCTATCGCGTCGTCACTGTGATCTAACTAATTGTCATTATCTTAATTTTTTTGTGTTGTTACGTAATTAAATGTTGTTATTGTTAAATAGTTTGTCATCGAATTTGTCTACAAACCCTAGACACTGAAAAACATTTATATATATATATATATAATATTATATATATATTATAATATATATATATTCTTTTTATTATATATTTTATTAGATATGTTATTTAGAGAATAATAGTTTTAGTATTGACATCCAATATCTTTTTCTATTTATGAGAGGCAAATGTCAATATATACAGTCTTCTCAAAATGGCTATAAATTAAACTTATTTACTCATATTAATTTTTCCTATTTGTTACCAATTAAGATTAAATTTATATGTCATAAAAAGTCTTATCTGTAGGACATTGATCTTTCTTCAGTACTCTTTGTAGATAATATACATTTAAAAATGTATAAAATTCCATTCTGTAAAAGTTTTATATTTTCTAATTAAGAAGCCTCTTTTTTGATTTACATTTTCGAAAGAAATGTTATATACGTCGATTAATCAGTCATAAAGTACATCGAGATTCAAAAAGTAGGATTGCAATATTTTAGAATTTCTCAAAATGAAAAGGACGCATTTGATGGAAATTTATGAAATTTAAATAATATTATGCAGTTTAAGCCTTACTCAAAAACAAAAAAAACCTTATATATTAGCATAAGGTTTTCCATTTTGTTCAATAAGGTTTTATTATAAAAATATATAAGAAATTAGTTAGTAATAGAAAAAATATAATAATATACATTTAAATAATTAAAACTTAATAATTTAAATAATGCGCGTAAGAATAGGTAATATTTTTATAAAAACTCTGTATAAAGTACTGTTTATACTTTAAATATAAACAGTATACATTGAAATTTATATCTTGAAAAAATCTTGTGAGTGAACAAATTTCTAATAACATATCCAAAACTAAATTACTAGATAAGCAATAAGATAATTATTATTTAAATGTTTTTAAAGACCTAAAGCAATACTATATTCTGTCAAAAACATAATCATGCAGATTCTAAGCTTTTCAATTTATCTAAAAATTTTTAGATCTAACTTATTATACAATTACTTTATCAATAACAAAAAGAATTGTGTCAAAGAAAGAAATAATTTTAAGAATGAAGAGAGTATAATAAAAAATTCTTCATTTCTATCAGTTAACAAGAAATTTTTTTTAAGTAATCACTGGATCATAACTGTCCACGTTCGAAAAGATAGAATTCAGTAGAAACTGAAATTATTAGATTTTCTATCATTTTCTTGATCGCTGTTGAATGGTTTTAGGGACAAAGAAACCCATTTATAGCTATCAGTGGCCATACAATAATAGAGAAACTCTATTAAACCTTTTTCAATTGGGTACTATTGAAGTAATACTTTAGTAAATGAGATACTACTTGGAAATAATGGTGCAGATATTTTACAGCTTTTGTTAGCACCGTATCGGAGAATGTATAAAGTAATATTTACCAGTGATGAATTCATTGGTATAGAATGAAAATAGCGAAGCTAATAAATTATTTCAAGCCCTGGACTGCGTACTTTGGAAATAAGAAATATATTGTTATAAATTATTTTCACTTCAACAAGCTTTGAAAAATGCATTTTGAAGATTAATTTTTGAATTTATGTGCTTTTTTTATTCTGATTAATATTTTTGTGATACTTTTTAATAAATTTGAATTTGTTGAAGGAAATTTAAATTTTATTAAGTTTAAAGAAAACACAAATAAATGTAAAATAAATCTCGTATCTGTTTACAGAATATTTAATAAGAATCTGTCACACGACATATTTATGAATAAATATTTATTCAAATGGTAAGAAAATATTTCATATTTGATTTGGATATGAAATTGTTTAATGTTACCATTTATTTATTCTTATGATTTTATTTGCTCTTTTCATTATGTATCTTATTAAGGAATATTAGTTTTAATATAAAGATTTAATATCTTTTTCTTTTATGAGTGGCAAATGTGAATACATATAGTTTTCTCAAAATGGCTATAAATTAAACCAGTTTATTCACATTAATTATTCCTATTTGTTTCAAATCAAGATTAAATTGGGGGTTGACTTAAGAATTGGGTTCCCCCTGCCAAGTGGCGATAAAGCTGAATTGCAGACAGCTTTCTCTTCTCCTTGCCGTGTTATTTTTTAGATTATGTTCATTTCAGAGCCTGCTCTTCTTATGTAACTCTTTCGTTACGTTTTAGTTTTAATGCGCCTAATTTTTATTGGTTCTGTGGTTAACGTTACTTTTAAAATTTCAAAACTGGTATTATAATCGTATGCTATTTTCATGAGATATTGTTTAGCACTTCTGTTTGGTTTTTGTGTGTTAATACTTATCATAATAAATTGATATGGTTAAGAATGATATATATTTAGAATGTAAATATCACTGCGAGAAGTGCTTTGTTTTTTAATTTCAGTGATATTTCATGTTATTTTATTTAAACTCTTTCAATGAAAATTTTGATGTGTTTTTTTATTCAATTAAGCATTTTTTTGGTGCAAGTGTGTATTTATTTATTTTTCATATGTATATAAAAATATATTTTTAATAATTTTTTATACTATTTGTAATATATTTACTCATCAGATTTTGGTTAAAAAAAGTTTTTGATAACTCAAAAATTTATTTAAAAAATTAGAAAGTATTACCTTTTTATGTTCATTGAAAATTTAAAAAAAAATCTCTTCAGATTTTTTATTTATTTTTTTATTTTAATTATCTCTTGTTTTTAATTATTTTGTGTGTTTAAAATAAGGAAATATTTTAAGATATTAAAAACAAAAATATAAAATTAATTTATTACATTTATAATAAATTTTTATATTATTGTTTTAACATTACGGTATAATGCTCTGCCCCACTTGGTTAAAATTATTGATAATAAAAATTTATTTAAAATATTTGATACTTCTAACTTTTGATATTGTTTGAAAATTGAAAAAAACTTTGCGTATGTTTATTTTTTTATTTCTGATTTATCTTTTAAAATGAAATTTTTAATTGTTTTGTGTGTTTAAAATCAGGAAATATTTTAAGAATATTAATAACAAAAAATAATCAATTTTTAATGTTTTAAATTATCAACCAATTATATTTAAAAAAAATAACGTGGAAAAACATTTGTATTAATATAAATCATTTTACTCAATTTTCAACATGTTTGCCATTATTGCAAAAATTAGTATATTATTTCACAATAAAAAGTCAGTTATTTTAGTCACGCCGAAATCCGCTCCCGTTCAAAACGTCAGCCTTCCGGCGAAGTCGCGCCAACTCCCAAGAAGTTGGCACGATTGGCGCTATTAAAAAACCGCCAAAAACAGTAGGGGGTACCCAATTCTTAAGTAGTCCCTTAAATTTGTATTTCATAAAAAATCTGATCTGTAAGACAATGATCTTTCTTCAGTACTCTTTGAAGTCACTGTAGCATCTACTTATAGATGCATTAATATTTAATATTTTTGTTAAACATGCAAAACATTTATTTGTTAAAATTACTTTTGTACAGCTGGCATTTTTATATATGTTTCCTATAGTGCAAAACATTTATTTGTTAGAATTACTTTTGTACAGCTGGCATTTTTATATACGTTTCATATAACCAAAATGTTCCGTTCGTATTTTAAAATTTTAAAAATAGTATTATAATAGCAGTTCTTTGCAATTTGATGTTTAGTTTCTTTTTCTACTTTTAACTGTTTAGATTTTACACACTTTACATTTTATATATCATTCTCTCTATAATAATAGCGTAAGTTATCTGTATGTCTGTCCTCGATTTTATGAAGCAGTTGGACCTGGAATGGACAGAGGCATCCATAGTTAGCAAAATTCGAAGAGAGTAATGTTTATCTTCTCCTAAACTATAGATCCGATTCTAAAATAAATTGGTATAAATAGGCTTCATATCACAGCGAAAAATACTGCCTTCTTTAAAACGTTCGAAATCCACCCCTTCCCCTCTTTTCGAGCTTTTAATGCCATTATTTCAACTCCGATTTTCCCCGGTTAAGAGCAGGCGATTAAATTTATCAATTTATGCCATAATAAATAGGTAAAAATAATATTTTTCTAGCATTATGACGTCATTCCTTTAACCGTCTCATTGAATCATTTCTTATTTTAACTTATTTAAATTATGCCTTATTTTCATACGTTTTATCAGTGAACTTAGATATGACGTAAGTATTTTTCTTTTATATTTGGCTTAAATAATAGATTAGGTACATATGTGATAATTTTAAATTGAATCATCGATTATTTTTTGTTGCAAGGTAATTCTCAGCCAAAAAACAATCCATTTATCTACCTGCCTCATAAGGCACTTTACAATTTTGGGAAATTAAAAATTTTAATGATCCCGTCATATGACTTGCTATATGCTAGTTAAAATAGATTCACTGAAAATTTTTTATATACTACGAGAAAAAGTTCAATCTCCTTAAATTTTCCCCAGTATTTCAATGCTGTTGAGATAACATTTCAAAAATCACAAAATCACTTTAACCATAAAATTTTATTTCGTTACACGAATCTTTATTAAAACTGTAATTTATGTATTTATTTTGTCTCAAAGATTGGTTTTTAGCCTAAATGTATATATTTTAATATTTTTGAAGCACAGCAGCATGGTCAGGCATGGATGTTCGTAGCCGTTTGGAATTGGCTTTTAGAATTAGGCCCCGATCTCATTAACCTTCGTCTAATAAAAACTAGACTGTAGTGCTCCAAACCTAACAAAAAAAAATTGGACGGAGCGTAACAGCTCAATCTTTATTTGCCAATTTTTGTACTTTTATATTATCTTGTTTTTATATTACTTTATGAATTTAGATAACAAAATTCTAAAGATAGATAATGGCTAATTAATTCAGGTTTAAAACCAATAAATAAAATTCTGTTTTATACTAACAGATAATGTTTATTTATAAATAAAATTTAATTGAAATTTAACATTACTTGACTTCAATTGATTAATAAGGTCTCTAACAATAATGAAAATAAAGCCTTCACTTATACCAGTTGAATAAATTTACAACTTAAGAGAAAAATAATATTTACCTGTCATTTTAAATAATAACATTGTCTTTTAGAAAGATCAACAAATCAACAAATATCAACAAATATCAACAAATGTTTAAAAGAAAGAAGTTTTGATTTAATTTCTTTTTAACTGTACAGTTGGTTTTTCTGTATAACATTTGCAACTGCTGAAACCCGTACAAACGGTTTCTTTTCAGATCACATTTACGTGATAGAATTAACAATTTTCTACAAATAACTGTCATATTTACCTCCAGAGCCACATTTACTTGAATGTTAAAGCATGTATTATATCATAATTTAGATTATGAACTAGTTTTTCAATAAGTAAAACACTCAATCATTTATCATTTCTCAAAAGCTTTACTCCGTATTACGTGATTCGAAGAATTTGGGACACATAACTGTCATGCATACTTTAAAATACATGAACGTTTCAGGTAAGATTCAATATGACACCATTGGGTTTAAACTATAATGTACAACCACACTGTAAAGTAATTTACATCTAGGATTAATGGAAGAAATTAGCAGGTCTTTAACCATGAAAATAATTAGAAGTTATATCTCTTGTAGCATATTTAACTTTTAATGTTATTATACATAATTTAAAATACATGAACGTTTGAGGTAAGATTCAATATGACACCATTGGGTTTAAACTATAATGTACAACCACACTGTAAAGTAATTTACATCTAGGATTAATGGAAGAAATTAGCAGGTCTTTAACCATGAAAATAATTAGAAGTTATATCGCTTGTAGCATATTTAACTTTTAATGTTATTATACATACTTTGAAATACATGAACTTTTGAGGTAAGATTCAATATGACACCATTGGGTTTAAACTACAATGTACAACCACACTGTAAAGTAATTTACATCTAGGATTAATGGAAGAAATTAGCAGGCCTTTAACCATGAAAATAATTATAATTTATATCTCTTGTAGCATATTTAACTTTTAATGTTATTATACATTAAGGGGCGTTTTATTAATTTTATGTGATTTTCAAGGAAACTTACTGCATTCATTTGATTTTTAATGACTAAAACGTTTATATTGTTACTATGCAACTTACGAAATAATAGCCACAACATAACTGTCATGCATACTTTAAATTACATGAATGTTTGATGTAAGATTCAGTATGGCACCATTGGGTTTAAACTGCAATGTACAACCACACTGTAAAGTAATTTACATCTAGGATTAATGGAAAAAAATAGCAGGTCTTAAACCATGAAAATAATTAGAAGTTATATCGCTTGTAGCATATTTATCTTTTAATGTTATTATACATTAAGGAGGCGTTTTATAAATTTTATGTGATTTTCAAGGAAACTTACTGCAATTATTTGAGTTTTAATGACTAAAACGTTTATATTGTTGTTATAAAACTTACGAAATAATAGCCACAACATACCCATTCCATTGGATTAGATAATTCTTTTAAAGATGCGTATTGACCACTAGCTCATAATTAGAATATGCTATAATTATTTTGATTCTGAAAAATATGCCCCATGAAGATTGAATAAATTTATTTTTTTATCATTCAAAGAATTAAACAAATACAGATGTACATACATTTAAATAAAATACATATGAATTTAATACTTATTTGTAGTCTATAAATGCCGATTATGTAAAAAATATAATATCAGTATATATTCATTTAACATCCAAAAATATTATTCTGAGTTATTTAAACCTTTCGTGGGCCGTGGGAAGACTTCCCCTACACGATCTTACAATATACACCTGGGGGAAGCGCAAAACCCAATGTAATATATTGATCTTGTTATTGAAACGACGGGAAGACTAATTCCCGCTTCGGTTTTGCGCTGTTCGATTGTTCGATCGATTGAATAAAATTAGCAGCTCTGTTTTGAAACATTGGAAACGTGGAGTGAGGTATAAATGTCCCACGAAAGGGTTAAGAAGGTAATTCTTGCCAATTTGTAGGCAAATTTTATTATTACTTTTTGGAAACAGTTATCTGTTTTGTGAGCTGCACAAAAATTAACATTTTTGTTTCAGCTCTATTACAGTAAGAACATCGTTCCAATACATCTATTTTGAGCATTTTCTTGGTAATATATTTTTCATATATGCCAAAAATTTAAAAATAGAATTAGTAAACGTTTGTAAATGTCGAACTTGTCGAACCTACTAATCTGGGATTTTAGCAGGAATTGTGAAATGACAAAATACATTTAAAAACTGAAAAGTAAAAATAATAAACAATTTAAAAATAGGCTAGAAATTTTGATTAATATTTTAAATTTAAAGATTCATAATTTCTAAAATATTTATTATTTAAATTAGCGATTATCATTTGACCCCTTTAGGTTTCATAGTAATGTTGGGAACGTGTCAACTGACCTACTATTAAAATAACGCAATATTCGAGATAATCTATTCGACACCAGGCTGCATAGCTATTTTTAATGAAATTTTTGAGAATGTTTGTACGCTATGCATATCTACATATATGAATCCATCGGTTTCAAATATGACACACTATTGCTTCAATTAATAAAAAAAGCTGTGGAATTTGGCATCATAATACATCAGTTTACGGGCAACATAGATCATATACGTAATTATAACAGTGATTATACATTATTAATAAACTATCATATTCGTGAACAATCTTGCTTTCGAGGTTTAAGATTTTTATGAATATGAATACGCATAATAATGGTTCTAAAATTTTACATGGGAACATTTATTGTCTAGACCGAAGGCTGGGTGCGAAGCAGCTACTAACTTTATATAACAATCACTATATATTTTCCGAAGATACTTATAACAAGGCTACTCACAAAATTGTTTGATTTTTCTATATAGTTTCATGTATATCCTGAGGGAAAGAACCGTAGTAAAGTGAAAAAAGTTAAGTTTTGTATTTTAGAAATAGTTTATTAATAACAGTTAGATAAGTTAAAATAAAAATACTTTTTTTTATTATTTTTGTTTCTACAACAGGTAACATCAATGATCATAAAAGCCCTCCAAGGAAAAATTTCCTCCAAGGGTACTTCTCTTGAAAAGACCAAGTTTTGAAGCCATACAAAAGAAATGGTTTTGAAAAGAAATATCTAGTAAAATGTACCAATAGGTAAAGGAATAAAAAGTCCTGGAATTATTCGATTCCAGTCTCGAAATCTAGATTTAAGGAAGAACTCTTCCACTATACTGCAAAAATAAATTGAAATCATTTCTCCGGAGTATATATATATATATATATATATATATATATATAAATATATATATATACAGATAATAATGCATAGATACGAAATTATCATGTTACTGCAGTAATAAAAGGTAAATTTATTTTATAAAAGCTCTATATAATATACCTTAAATAAAAGACAGTATACAATGAAATTTTAGGTTTTGAACAAATCTTGTGAGTGGACAAATTTGTAATGACATAGCTAAAGGTAGATTACTAGATAAAAAATGAGATAATTATTATTTAAATATTTTTAAAAAGCTAAAGTAATACTGCATGACATCAAAAACGTAATAAGTCATATTCTAAGCTTTTAATTTTATCTGAAAATGTTTAGATCTAACATATTATACAATATCTTTATCGATAACAAAAAGAATTGTTTCAAAGAAAGTTAAATTTTAAGAATGAAGAGAGTATATTAAAGAATTTTTCATTTCTATCAGTTAACAAGGAAACTCTCAAATTGTTTGATTTTTCTATATAGTTTCATGTATATCCTGAGGGAAAGAACCGTAGTAAAGTGAAAAAAGTTAAGTTTTGTATTTTAGAAATAGTTTATTAATAACAGTTAGATAAGTTAAAATAAAAATACTTTTTTTTATTATTTTTGTTTCTACAACAGGTAACATCAATGTTCTCATCGACGATTATATAAGGAAAAGGGGAAAAATTCCCTCGAAGGGTACTTCTCTTAAAAAGACCAAGTTTTGAAGCCATACAAAAGAAATGGTTTTGAAAAGAAATATCTAGTAAAATGTACCAATAGGTAAAGGAATAAAAAGTCCTGGAATTATTCGATTCCAGTCTCGAAATCTAGATTTAAGGAGAACTCTTCCTCCATGTTGAAAGATAATTTGAAAACATTTCTTCAGACTGTATATATTTTTAAATACAGAAAATAAATACATAGATACAAATAATTCCTATTGATGAATAAAAGTATATTTGATAAAATTACAAAAAAAATTAAATAATGATTAAAAAATAAGTTAAATGAAATATATCGTTATAGCTAATAGGCTGAATTGCAGTTCTTGAAATACGTTAGTATAAGGCTAAATGAAAATTAATTTTCACATACAGATTATTAGATATTTGTTTACAAATAATAGATACAGAATAAAAAGCAAACATTGATTAAAAAAAATATACTTAACTGTGCCCACACAGTTAAAGTAAAAATATTAGTTAAATTAATCCCTAATTTTTATTTATCTTATCTGTTACTCATGCATTTTTAAAACACAAAAGCTGAAAGCTGCGTTTAAAATAAATTTCTAATAATGAGTTACAGTAATTATAGAAACCATGTTTCATTAAATGTGCATTAATTTTTTGCCCTCCAATGTCAAGTTGTTTAAACTCATCTCTTTATGACATCTACTTATCTTTATCTTAAAGACATCTATTTTGCAGCAAATATAACGTAAAATGTGGTACGGAATAGGGTTTAATTTTAATAAATTTTGTTTATACGTCTCTGAATGAATTACAACTGGGTTATTGTCAATAAATTTATATAACTCGAACTGTAATTTTACCAGAAAACTTGTAATGAGAAAAATTGTTTTGGAGCAGCAATGCCTTAAAGTTACATAGTCTTTTATGAAGATAAATTTTGATTTTGTAAGAAATATTTTATGCATTTAAAATATATGCTAAAATAACAAATTATATTTTTTATATTAAAAACAAGACATTATATGAACTAAAGAACTATATTTAACACACAGTATTGCACGCAATATGCGATCTGCAATATGTACGATTTACACAAGATATTGAGAAATGATATTCCTATTTTATTTTATAGTTCAGTAGACAATTATTGTACACCAAAAGTTTGGTATAATTTTGTGCATAATATTTAGGATATCAAATTTTAAACAGACATTTTTTGATCGTTTTTAAGTGTATTGTTACTTTAAGATTGAACAATTAGTAAAATAGAGATAAATTTTCGTTATTGGTCAAGAATTGAAAATTTATTAAAATTACAGAAAAAACTTTTTATTGCAAAGTCATCTAACTGTACATTGTGGTGTTTTATACATGAAGAAAGTAAGAGGCTCGAATAAACAGTGACTGAAACAAAATATCAGATCAGGTACACATTGAAAGTTCTAAAATCAAATATAAAATCAATTAAAACAAAATTTAAATTGAAAATATTGCAATTAATTTTAATGTCGGATGTAGACTGATTTATTTGTGCGGTGGTTCGATATTAAATTCATAAATTGAGTACAGATATTGTCGTATGATTTAAAATATATTACCTGGAATCTATATAATTTTATTTACACAAGGAATTAATGTGTATAAGCTTATTTATATAATATGAATCAAAGACTTATAAATGTTTTGTGATGCAAGTTTTTTTTTGTATAGACAATTATATACAACCTTAAGATAGAAAGCAGCAAGTGATGTAGATTTAGAAGCATCTGGAAAATAAAAAATTCCTTACATTTCTTTTTCTGTCATTTCTTCTTCAATTTTGATTTCGTTTTATTATTGTGTATGATCATTCATTTTTATTTACATGAATAGATGAGATTTGTTTTCTTGTTAAAAAAAGCCTCATTCTAATTGTTTCAAGGAATTTCACAGTGTTCTGATATTCGCTGTAGAATAAGTATGTTTCTTACTTCTGGGTCCCATGAGAGAGCGAGATTTAAAATATATAAAACATTGCAGCTTCTTATGAAAACACAGGAGTCACAACATACAGGTTTGCAAGTTATTTTTCATGAATGCGAGAAAGTAGGAATTCCTTATGGAAAGTTCCGGGTAAAGGGTATTGATTACTCCATAAAATTAAATCAAGTAAATACCTGAAATTCTTCGAGAGTCGGTTCTTCACAATTCTGCGAAAGAATTTCATTCGTCGTCCAAATCCTAAAGTGGCTGGCAAAGTATTTGTTTGGTGGATTTTCTGATAAATATTCCTCTGGTAAATTTGTTTCAAGAAGTAATGTAATGGAATATCATGAAAAATTTTGTTTAGTGAAATCAAAGAAGGTTAGATCATACTTTTTCTGTAGTTAGAAATACAAAGAAATATATACAACAAGAAATATATACAAATTAAGACCAAATCTACCGGTTGTAGATATCTAGACGGTTCATATATGTTCTTTAATTAACAAATACTACACTTTTCTTTGTATAAAGAGGAATGTATATTGAAATATTTTTAAAAAAAGAATACTTTTATTTACTTTTTCTATACCTACACATTTATGTGTGTACATACTTACAACGTACTTTAGAATTTAAAATACAGAACTCTTCTTTTCAAGTAAGAATTAGGGAAACTTAATCTAGCTAATGAATACAGCCTTTAAATAGATTTTGAGTAACCTCCGGATGAAAATACACTAATTGAATATTGATTGTTGCAAAGTGAGCAGAATTAATTTGCTGGTAATCAAAAACTAATTATATGAAAACTTACTTCTTAAAGTTTGTACCTAAACAACCATTTCTTCTGTAGTACACAATATAAAATGAATAGAATGTAATAACATTAATTAAGACCATAAGAACACTAGCTTACAGCTAATATCTAGGTTATTTCATTGATAATTTTCACAGATAAAGTAAAAGCATGTACTCAAAGTTTTTAGATCCAATATTTTCACATGGATAAGTGTCAATGTAGGAAGTGTATAATTCATTTTTAAAATAAATTTTAGTTTACATTCTTCAACTACTCATGGCTTAAATTCACTTTAGTGTCAAAATTACACTAAACTGACCACTGACTATTATATTCTTAAAAATATAAAAAAAATGTATATTTAATGAAAGATGGTTTGAAAAATGTATTGAGTCATATCAATTAACGTATAAAATATTATCCCAACAAATAATCAAACAAATTTCTTTTCATTTTTTGGAGTTCAATTAAAGTTTAATAAGTTGTACATTTCCATGATATATTTATACAATGTAAAAGGAACGTGTATTAAAACTGCAGCATTATGAACATCACTTATTGCATTTAAAATTTAAAACATAAAAATCAGATTTTTTTATCATTACAAAAAATCAAGAAGAATAGCGAATTTTTGTGTTTTCTTTAATGTATTTTTGTTTACGTGTGCTTTTTGTACTTTGTTTTAAAGATAATACTCACTTTAAATCTTTTTTTTTATGTTTGAAATCTATAGTGGTGATTATGCCTGACTCACTACATGCATTTTTTAGTACCACGTAAGCTCCTTTAGATAGACTTAAAAGTTTTTAAAACATTGACGAACAATTTTTTATAATACTATAAAAACTGCAATGTACATAAATAATTCCATTCTGAAAATAAGAACGGTATCTTAGATAATTTAAAATTTAGAAAAATTTAGAAAAATACTCTAATGATCTTGCAAGAAAAAATAAACGACTTTATGCTATAAACGTCCCACGCTTGCTATTATATTTTAAAATTAATATGACTGCTCAGATTGAAAGCGAACTAGAAGGTCTTATATGTCACCTAAGAAGATTCATAAGTTGAATCCATGAGTATTATAATAATTTAAATTAAAATTATTAAAATAAAGATTTATAACTTGAGTCTGAGCCCATGAAAATTAATCAATAGAGGATATGTATCCGTTGTCGTGTTTGCCACTTGGTCGAGTCAAGCACGATTAAAGCCGAAGGCTACTTATATTAAGGCAAAGGGTTGCGCCTTTCGTTTTGACGAGTACCTCAAGGGAGAAAGTACGAGTTATGCTCAAGTGGGTCCTCGTAATTTTGAAGCAACTACCAAGCAGAAAACCCGTAGACTTAGCTTGCCACCCCCATATGTACAGATTGAGAATCACAAACATTTTACGTGCCCCAGTTACCTCTAACGAACACGGTGGCACCTAGACCAGCTCGGGCTCCAAACCCGCAGTTCTCCAGTTAGGAGAGCGTGCCTGTGCCGACTGAGTTACCGCTGCTCATAGATATGTATCTAAAGGTATTGAGTACATTCCTTTACTCTATATGTAAAAAATGTCATATACATTGTCTACATGATATATGTATGGTACAATTCTTATGGTCGTATGTATATTATAAAATTAAAATTAATTTATACTATGTGCTTGACTACCAAAGAAATGTAAGTTTAGGAAAAAGCATTAATAAAAATGGTTTGATTTAAAAAGCTTTAATCACCAGCACATTAATTGTACTCCACTAAACAACGATCAACTTTTCTAGCCTTTAATGTCATTATTTCAAATTTATTATTAGGAAACAAAATATCAAATCAATTTAAAATATTATATTAAAATAACATTTTATTTTCTAGCATTATAGGCCGAATCTTCCATAGTAGACATTTAGTACCTTTATGGTTGAAAAATATTTTCGTCCTCTGAATCATATTAGCTTATAAACATTCATGGGTTTCAAAAAAAATTATAGACGCAGTATAAATGTTTAATAAAATTATTTAGAATTAATTTAAATATTTTAGAATCAATCAAAAAATAAAATAATGTTAATTTAAAATAAGTATAGGTTTATTGTTAAATTTTAATGATATTTACTTCCCTTGTATACTAGAATGGAATAAGGGAAATCTACCCATCTTCATTTACACGAATAAGATATATATAAAAAAATATTTATAAGAAGATAAAATTTATATATAGATATCTATAGATTTTAATTTTTATATAAGGATTATAAGATTTAATGGTATATTTAATAAAACATAAAATTAAGTTTTAATTTTTGTTCAAAATAAATTATATTTTTATATATAACATAAGATATTTTTGTTTAATATCGAATTGATTTCACTGTTTGCAAATATAAAAAATAGTCTGTGAAATAGATAAATCTCCAATAAATATGTTAGAAATAATTACTAAACCAAAAAATTTCCAAAACGTATTGCAATCTTTTAGTTAACTATCGATATAGCCCTCATATGAGATCAGAAATTTTTAATAGGATTGAAAAATACTATAACATAAAAAGATGGTTTGTTTTTGGCTGAAAATGTATGGTACACTCCAATATTTGTTTATTTCATACTCCTCTACAGTCTTATAATACTGTGAATGGCAGGAAATCACGTTGAAGCTTAGAAAAATACAGTCTAGCAAAGTCAAAATTATCATTAATTCTTTCCAATTATTTTGGAACAATAATTAATAAATAAAAGTAATATCATTTATACACCCTGGAGGTAGATAAATTTGTTGTTATATATAAAATTTCATTGAAAAAAAATAATCGATGATTAATTTAAAATTATAAAATAAATCTTTTATTTTTAGCCAATATAAAAAATTATTTACTTAATATTTAAGTAAAATAAACATATTAAAAAATGCAGAATTATTTAAAAATTTAAATAAAAATTATTCAAATGAATTAAAAAATGACTTATGCTAAAAATTTTATTTTTTCTAAATAATGTGGCAAATTGAGTTTAATCCTGCATTCTTATTAAAAATATTTGAAATATATATTAAAATCTAAGAAAAGAAAAGGGGGATTTCGAAGGTTTTAACCTATTCATCAAGAGGATGCACTATCCATTTCATACAAATTCATAAATTCGAGACGAACGGACAGATAACTTAGGATATTATTATATAGGGATGATTCAAATACATTTTAAAGAATCATTTTTTATTTTAACAAAATTGTCATAATTAGTATATTAAAAGATAATATAAACATTAAATTTTTATATATATGGATATGTATTTATGTGATTTATATATTTTTCCTAATGGGAAATAGGGCTTGGAATAATGGCATAAGGGTATGAAAAAAAAATGGGGATTTCGAATTTGGTTTAAAAAAATCCAATATGAATATCTATTTAGGAACAATTCATAAATTCGAGGAAAACTGACAGAAAACTATTATTTATAGAATCAATTTTTCAAATCACACTTTTAGACAAAAGTCATCATTTAGTATATTTATAAACGCATATTTGTTATTGGATGGAATGCTTAAGCACTTTTGGTTTCGGAATTTGCATTGAGGGTAAAATTCTATCGGTATTTATTTTATCAGAAATATGCGAGTCTAAATTCCAGCATGGGATTAGGAAAAAAATCAACAAGAAATAAATGTAATGGAAATTATTTCTCTGAAATGCAATGAAATGCAAACTGAATAAATTTCTATTGCATTTCACGAAATAAAATACAATTTTGTTTCATTTAATATATTTCCAATTGCATTGAACTTTCTTTGTGTTGCGTACGATTTGCCTTTTCTTTAAGATAATGAGTCTGTCTTCGGTTTCTGATTATTTTTGAAAAGTTAAAATGAAATAAAATGATTGCACAATTGACACTCGACGATTTTATTAGAATGTAATGGGGATTTGAGTTATATAATTTCACAATTAAGAACTTTATTTCTCTGTCGAGGATTCTATTTGAATTTTACTATTCATTTCATTTCCTATAATTGCATCTGGGTATATAGAAGCTTGAAATGAGATATCAGACACAAATTATATTACAAACACTTCACGATTTTATAATTTTTTTATGAAACAATTCGTTGTTCAAACGAATTTAAAGTACATTTACTACAGAATAAAATCAACTAAATATCATAAAATAAAATATAAAGATATCTTACAGGAAGTTTAAAATGTATTTTTCATTTTTAAAGATTATTATAAGCATGTTATTATATTAATAACTTTATAAAAGTTTATTGCTAAGAAATATTCAAAAATTAATCACATTTAACTAAATTTTTACTTATTCATATCGCAATTATCGGTTTTCATTGAAATTTGATTTAAAAGCATTGTACAATTACCTTAGAGATTGTTAACTTATTAAGATTCTATAAACATTTTTCTGACTTGCAATGAAATTATGAATATGTAGAAAGTTTGAGCCGGGAAATGTTGAAGAAGATTTAAAATTTCAAGTATCTGTAATTGTCATAGGGATTAAAAGGAATAATATCTGACCTGTTAATAGAACTTTAGAGTAAATTAAACTTGTATTAAAATTAAGTTTGTTTGTTGTTTTATAAAATAAATTTCTGGAGTTTTTATAGCTATAGCATTTTAAGATATTTTTGTTTGATAATCGGAATTTGATTGCACTGTTTGATATATATAAAAAATTAGTCTGTGAAGTACTAGATAAATATCTACAGCAATATATATGTCCCTCTGTATAATTACTAAACTAAAGAATGCCAAAACATTTCTCCTACTTTTTTAGTTAACTAACATATAGCCCGTCATATAACGAGATCTGTAAAATTTTTAATTTTATGAATTGCAAAGTACCTTATAAGGCAGATAAAAAATGGTTTTTTTTTTGGCTGAGAATTATATGCTACACAGTCAATAACTTGCTTATTTACATCCCTTTTGGTTTAAATCAGATAGTGTTAAAATTTAGAATCAAGTTAATTCATTTAGAAATATAAAATATCTGCTAAGTCAAATTATCGTTTGAAAAATTCCAAAATAATTAACAAGAATAATGAACTAGCATTTCTCTAGAGGTAGTTACAATTTGTTGAAACTAAATAAATTTCCATTTCATTCACGAAATAAAATAGAATTTTGATTAAATTTTAAAATTATCCGATTTGCCTTTTCTTTAAGAAATATGAATCTTATTTGGTTAATATCTGATTATTTGAAAAGTTAAAATGAAAAAAAATGATTGTACAATTGACACTCGACGATTTTATTGGAATGTAATGGGGATTCGAGTTATATAATTTCACAATTAAGAACTTTATTTCTCTGCCGAGAATTCTATTCGAATTTTACTATTCATTTAATTTCCTATAATTGCATCTGGGTATACAGAAGCTTGAAATGAAATATCAAACAAAAATTAAATTATATTACGAACACTTTACGATTTTATAATTTTTTTTCAAACGAATTTAAAGTACATTTATTACAGAATAAAATCTATTAAATATCATAAAATAAAATATAAAGTTATCTTACAGAAAATTTTAAAATGTATTTTTCATTTTTAAAGATTATTATAAGCATGGTATTATATTAATAACTTTATAAAAGTTTATTGCTAAGAATTATTTGAAAACTAATCCCATTTAACCACATTTTTACTTATTCTTATCGGAATTATTGTTTTTCATTGAAATTTGATTTAAAATCATTGTATAATTAACTTACAGATTGATAACTTCTTAAGACTCTATAAACGTTTTTAGACTTGCATTGAAATTATGAACATGTAGAAAGATTCCAGCGGGAAATGTTGAAGTTTTAAATTTCAAGAAGTCTATAATTTTATAGGGATTAAAAGGATTGATATTTGACTTTAATGATACTTATTTAGAGTAAATTAAACTTGTATTAAAATTAAGTTTGTTTGTTGTTTTATAAAATAAATTTCTGGAGTTTTTATAGCTATAGCATTTTAAGATATTTTTGTTTGATAATCCAAATGGCTTGCAATATTTGATATGTATAAAGAAATTACTCTGTAAATTACTAGATAAAATTACAAATAATATATCCCTCTATATAATTACTAAACTAAAAAGCCAAAAATTTCTCCTAAACTTTTATTAATGATATCATTATTTAAATTTTAGACAAAAAATTTAGTATATTTTTTAAGTATATTTGTATATTATGCAATGTTTAAGCGTTTTTGGTTTCGGAATTCGCATCGAGAGCAAAATTATATTGTATTTATTTTATCAAGAATAAGCGAGTCAATATTCTGCATGGGATTAGAAAAATCAACAACAATTTAAATGTAATGGAAATTATTTCTCTTAGAATGAAAGGCAAACTGAAAATTTCATTTCAATTTTCACAATAAAATTCAATTTTGCTTCATTTAAATATATTTTAATTGCATTGAACTTTTTTGTGTTGCGTACGATTGCCATTCTTTAAATAATGAGTCTGTCTTCGTTCTGATTAATTTTTTAAAAGTTGAAATAAAAATTTTCAACAATTGACACTCGACGATTGTATTAGAATTATGGGGAAGAGTTATATAATATCACAATTAAGAATTATTTCTGTCAGGCATTCTACCGAATTTTACGTCATTTCCTTTCCTATAATTGCATTTGATAAAATAAGCTTGAAATCAAATAGTAGACAAAAATTAAATTTTCTTTATCCTTTTCACGATTTTGGATTTCTTTTTAGAAACAATTCGTTGTTCACGAATTTAAATTACATTTATATACAATATAAATCTCAATATCTTAAAGTAAAATATAGTGCTTCAAAAGCGCTTTAAAAATGTATTTCCATTTTAAAGTTATTATAAGCATTCTTATATTAATGACATATTTATAAATTTAATTGATATAAAATATTATAAATATATTCGTATTTATATATATATATACTCTGTATTATATAGCAATTTATATATATATATATAAATTTGATTTATAAATCTATATATATATTATACTTTACAGATTGATAGCTTATTAACTATATGTAGTGAATTTAATATATTGTAATATTTTAGGTAAATTTAGCTATATGCATATAAAACTCGACAGATCGAAAATAATTTATATATATACTTCATATTTATACTAATATAATAAATTTATATTTTGATAATATGAATATATATAGACAAGAATATATTGGCTTCGTATTTCTGTATATATGTATTTGTTATATATATAAACAAAATATTATATGTATATATATATTATATATATATATTATATATTATATATATATATATATATATATATATATATATATATGAAAATTTAAAGTTATTTTTATTTAAGCATGTGAAAAAATGTCTGATATATTCATTCCAGTTCCCTTTTACTGTTTTACCCTTTTAAATTTTAATTCCATTTAATCAATATAGACTTCAACCAAACAAATGAGCCAAACAAATATGCGTGTAAGCATAGACAACTCTCTTTAAAAAAGAAGCACGTGGTCTCTATAAAGAAGGCAATAATAAAGACCTGTAGCAATCATTGTATGCTCTGACGCTATCTGACAGTTATTGCATCCCTGAGACACGGACCTCTTTAGAGTATAAATAAGTTTTTCTCGCAGAGATCGTATGGAGAGAAAAATATGCCCTCTAGAGGATAAAATAGATGAAATGAATTCTATACGAAAGTAGTTGTATATTAAAAAACATTTCATTCTAATTCTAGACGAGTTTAAAAAATGTCGTTGGCTGATGTTTGTACAGTAGTGTATAAAGTTTATTGCATTTTTGGTAAAGCTTCGTGGATTGTCAAATTTTTTGATAATTAATGTTGGTTTCCAGTAACATTTTCTACTAAAAATTTGTTTAGTGTAATTCCTATTCTGGCCACTCAGTAGTTAATGTTTAAAATATATTTATGAGTTAATTCTTTTAAATTCCTAAAAATTGTATATCCTTCATATCGTATCTTTCTCACACGACATATTGCGTTTGTTTCGATAAAACTGCTAAGTAAATTCATTGAAGGAGACGAATTATGTGGTCAATGTCGACCGACCACTTTCAAATGTAGAGGTCTTGTTGAACATCTAGAAAAATATCTGAAGATTTATACTGAAAAGTATGGTAGACATCATATATTTCCATTAATTAAGATATTTTAAAGAAACAGCATAGGGTACAACAAAACATTAATGAAAAACGAAAATGTCGATAAATCTGTTAAAACGAATGCCTGAAAACCATAAAAAATTTAGTACGAGATTAGTGTTTTTTGTTATAAACTATGTTAATTTTTATGAGAATAGGTCATATACTCGAGGAAAAATAATGATTTTTTATGTAATTAATTCAAATTATTACATGTTTTTTGTTTATAATTTGCAGATTTCTCAATACATAAGTATACTATTTTCAGGAAAATTGACAAAGGACATTGTACAGAGTATTCTATAATCAGAATTTTTTTTAAATAATAAATATTGGATGTAAGATGACCAGGTTCACTGAAAAGCTAAACAATACGAACAATACAATCAAAATAGAAAGTTAATAAATCTTTAGCTAAATGCATACAGACACTTTTACGAAAACTCCTAAAACATAGCTTGAAATTCTGAAATTAATCATTGATAGAATAAGTTTTAAGTTTGTTCTTCTCAAAAGAATGAGAAAATACTTGAGGAACTGTATCCAAATGTAGTATTTTGCGTAAATATGAAATTTTTATACAGTTTATTGTAGGCACCGGAATTATTTTTTCACAGATAAACACTGATAAAATGTTTAATTTTTTAAAATAAAGCTGGACGTTGACCTTAAAAAGTAATTATTTTTAATTAACACCTTTTGAAATATAATTTGTTATCATGAATGCAAGTATGCAAATTCAATTATAATTTCAAGGCAACACAAGTAGTTAATCAACAATTATTAAAAATGTAGTTTAATTAAAAATACCCCATCTTGGATACGAAGATCGCTTTTTAAATTTACTAAAGACCAATAGAAGACACTAGTGAAATTTATCTTCAGGATATTTCTAAAATTAATATTTTTTTTATCTTAGAATAAGTGGCATTTTAGAAATCTAGTGTGTATTTTTTCTACAGTGAATGTTTAATAGAAGCAAGTCAGAGAAAGAATTCAGATAAACTCTTGACGGCTTCTGTTGGATGATTTTTTGTCACTCAGAATGCATAGAATTACTTCTCGAAACTTTTGATAGTAAAGCACGATCAGAAAAGACTTATAATTGGCTTGCAGAATTTCGTCGTGGTTGTGCTTCAGTTAGTAGTATGGCGACCCCTGCTATGGCTCAACGATACTTAAAGAAGTATCCGCAGGGATTACATCATATATAAAACCATATTCAGAAGGGATTCACACGGTGAAGTGAAGTAAAACAAAAAGATACAGGTATTTATTTAAGATGGTGTAATAAATGAAATAGAGCTCTGGATATCCATTATGTACTGAAAGTATATACAAGTTGCATAAACAAACATCAGCACCTTCGATGCAACCAAGCTATTTGCTACTGTCCCACTGGCTCTTATATAGGCAAATAACATGTATATACATTGCAGATATATGCTGTGTTGCTTCAAATAAAATAATAATAATAAAACTTCGATAATTATAATACTTTACTCATAACAAATATCAATACAGATCAATGAATTCATCTTACAATAATATGCTAAAATTCATTACAATATTTGTAATATATACAAGGCAGTATTTACAAAGACTGGACATTTACGTCAACTGCCTTAATTAGAAATGATGCGTATGACGTCAATCTTTGGCGAATCAAAACGAGGCACAACTTAGTTGTTATTGCGTAATCATCACAGTAGTGAATCTCATGAAGACTACCAAAATAGGTAGTTTTTCCAAAGAACATCCATGCTGTGAGCAAGATTATTGATGAAGATCGACATGTCACATATCGTGAGATTGAGGCATCCCTTGTCATAGCACACAGACTGCAATACATTCGATTGTGCATGAACATTTAGTTGCTACAAAGATTTGTTCAATATGAATTCCACACAATTTGATAGAAGCTTAAAAATGAGGCTCTGGCAAATTGGTATAAGAAAATGATAACAAAAATCAAATTGGAAACAGCAAAATCCGTATACAACATTGTTACAGGCAATAAAACTTGGATATATTCGTATGAGCCGGAAAATAAACAATAGTCCACTGCCTGGGTGCTTGTTCTTGTTTTTTCGGCCTTACAGGACTTGTCGCAATCATTCCTTTAGAGGATTGAAAACTTGTTAAAGCTAAACGATATACAGCAAAGTTTGCTAAAAGTCATCAACAAAATCAGGAAAAACAACAAAAA
>CM063501.1:52399392-52401892 GCA_032207245.1 Pardosa pseudoannulata | reverse complement strand
AGTATTAATAAGATTACTATGCATTTAAAGTATCCCTTTTATCAGTTCTCTATTTTTTCTTTGTATATTAGATTTTTTTACATAATACGAGGATTGGTTAAAGTCAAATTGTATACATTATGAATTTATTATGAATAATATAAAATAATATGATAATTTAAAATAGTATTCATGAATGACTATATAAATGTGTATCGGTATCAATGCGTCTATCTTTGATGAATCACATATGAACCTAATCTTTGAAGAGCACTTTAATATTTGCAAATTACCGCAATTCAGTCAGAAAAGCGGCTTCACAATTTTTATTTTAGACTGAATTTACAAATTAGTTACACAAATTTAGATAAATGAAGAGATACATATTTCATATCTTTCTATCCAAATCACTACTTCCAATTTCATGAAATATGATTGATCGGGGTCATCAATATTATCTTGTAATAGAAGCCGTAATCAGTTATATATCGACCTGCCCATTTTGATAATTCCTCTTATGATCGCAATATTATGTAAGATGGAAAAAAAATTTCTTTCAGAACAGGAACGTATGTTGGAAAGAATAGGAGGACTTGCAAAATTGTTATTCATTCAAAATTGTATTATAAAAATATCATTATAAAATATTATTATAAAAATCCATTCAAAATTGAATTATAAAATTAGATATTAATCCTCATATTTCGAAAGAAGTACATAATGGAGCTCTAAAAACCATCATTTAGAAAAATATTTTTATTATCTCAGTAACTATAAAACAGCATTTTTCTTAGAATAAATATACATTGTTTACCCAACTACTTTACCGTTTTTAGGTTTTTGGATCATACCGCTGAAGCTTATTTATATCAAAAGTAATAATGTTTTTTGCATCGCTAACCGTCTAGAATTTTAATAGAGACTTGAGTCTTGGCAATAGAGTCTTACAGTTTTACTAGAGATATCGGAAGGAGTATTACCTTTTTGTTAATGTTTCGACATTACAGATCTCTGTGCTAACCATTCTTCGACGTCCATGGGCATCATGCAAAGTAAAAATGAAAATATATATACTGAAGAAGTATATCCGTTTTCATCAATTTACTTGCTGTTTATGAACTACCGTAATTTCGCCCGTATAGTACGCGGACTATCTGTGTTTAAAAAGCAAATTTCTTCAGTTGCGGACTATCTGCTGGTTGTTCATTGCTTAAATCATCAAAATCGGAAGAAGGGTGGATTAAAAAGCACGTCACATGCACGGACTATAATGAAATCTAAACAAAAGCACTGGTCAAGAGATGTCAAGAAAACATCGTATCGTATCGGTAATAAATCATGAAAAAAATACAACCCATAAAGCAGAACGAATCAGAAGTAGCAAGTAGTGCAATCTTAAATTGTGTCCTGGAGTACTGGAAAATATCGATAGTCACTATTTACAGTTCCGATTGACAACACCTAGTGGATAGGTTCAAGATCGAAGGTCTTTTCACCACTAGGATCACTCGTAACAGAATGTTTTGTTTTCAGAGTTTTGGTTTACGGTAATATTGGTCATTCATTATATCTTTAAAACATCGTCGCAGTTTTGCTGCTGATTTCATGCTGAAAGTAATTCAGAAGATCAACATTCATGTCGACGAGAAAGCAGTAAGAAATTGGAGCAAGCAAAAGGAAACTGTTAGCTTATTAAAAGATATTATAGAATAATAGTTGAAGTAGAAGCAATTTACCCTATCAATTCTGAACAGTATTAAGACAAACGTTAGCATAATTTAAAACTAAATTTATTAAACGTAAAAGGAAAGGAAAATAAATATCGGCTAACTGCCGTGCACATACTGCCGTACAACTACTAACACTGACTGATACATAGCCTTTTCCTCCCGAGTACTTATCGGTAGGGAAAGAAACGATCTTCAGTCGTATACAATACTTCACAGCTCGACAGAAAATACATGCATAATATGCTAATATTGTCAGTGGTTATGAGATGGGTAATAAAATATAATATTTAAATTACTTATTATAAAAATAAAGTAACTAAATTTTCTAACATTTAATAATAATTAACATTGAATAATTACTTTCAGCTGATTTCAAGCTGAAAGTAATTCAGAAGGTCGACATTGACGTCGACGACGTGAAACCAGCAAGAAATTGGCGCAAGCAAAAGGAAAAGTTAAAAATATGAGATGAAAACGATCCAATCGTCGTAGAAAAATACAATGTCATTAGAAGACAATTTACATAGTTGGGTTTTGGAACAGAGAAATGTAGGTCGCTTTGTTTCTTCCGTTAACATTCGTCTCCGAGGTTATAATAAGAAATAATTTCAAATTTTAAAGGTGGAATTAATGGAGTCTAATCCAGATTTTTCGGCACTCACCTGTACTTCTATTTTTATTCTTAAGAGAAATTTAATATTGTCATACTAAAATGCTTATTTTATCACGTACAGTCCGCGGATTTTCAATTAGTGCTGACTATCTGATGATTTATAAATTTTTAAAAATAA
>CM063501.1:52361892-52394392 GCA_032207245.1 Pardosa pseudoannulata | reverse complement strand
TGTGTACAATGATACATCAAAAATGTAACGAAACTAATTTGATAATATCAATGTTTGTAAAATATCTATCATTTCTTGTTACATGAATTTATTGCAGTTCTAACTTAATAATGTATTTTCATGATAGTTAATTTCCGAATTGCATTCAGCTGACAGATTGAACAATATAAAGTTCTCGTATGCACAATAAATTAAAATTAATAAAAATCCAACTTCTCTACATTTATCTGGGTATTAAATGGGGATTACTCATAAGCCCTCATCCTATGTCAACCTGTAGGCGTTGAAATAGCAACAGATTCAGATTCAGATTCATTTTCCTGATGAAGAATGTATAGGAACTTTGAGGAATAGCCCAAACATTCCCAGTTGATTTATTTTTGTTCAGGTGGACTTGTGATAAGGAATTATATTGGTTTAAAACTGTCACACTCGAAATCCACACGTTCTTCATCGAGAAAGAAATCGTAAGCTAAAACTGAAGTTTTTCAATATGGACAGGCTGAGGGGAAGCCTTTAAAGAACTATGGAGATTTTGACATGGACAATATAGAACGATCGACAGAATGGGCGATATGGGAACAACCCTCACTTTTGAATATTAGTATTGGTTATATATGAATAACTATCCAAGTTTTAATATAAAAATACTCTCAATAGTGATCATTTACAACATTGTTATATTTTAGCGATTTTTCTCAATATTTGATACTCATACAGTTTTCAACCCTTTATATTCTGAATGGATTTACCATCAACGTTCTTACTGCATTTTTGCATCATTAGATAAGTTTTAATGGAGAATAATCGTAGAAAAAAGAAAATTAACTTTTACTGTATTTTATAGTTAAATTTGCAGCTGGTACCAATATATATATTTGACCCTATGATAGAAAATAAAACATTAAATTATGAATAAAATAAATGAAATGCTTATCAGCGAAGTATAGAAGTCTCTAAAATAATAGTACCAAATAACTGGTAATAAAACACTAAATTTACTCAGTTGAACAACACGTGTATCAACTCTACCACAAAATGACCTTCGAATGTAGCACGCCACTTATAAAATCCCTACAATGCGAATAAAAAGGATTCCTGATTGGTGCTGTCATTTCTTCACTGTTGTAGGAACTGCATCGTTCATGTCCTTGTGAGTACCGACAGAAAAAATAGCTTTATTAGGAATATATAGGTGTTTGATTGAAGCGGTACTTATAAGTACCGTTAGAATAAAAAGGGTTAAAGAAACTGTCCTACTTTAATAATTGGAAATGGTAGACAGTTATAGCAATGACAGTGTGAGATGTGTCTCTGTGAATGATCTGTATTGTCTTTTAGATAATAATATACGATTTTAGTATAGACAGCTAAACTCAATTCCTTGTAACAGGACAGGTATTTTCCCCCAGGCCAACTATTTAAAACCGATTCCGTATCGACGTACATTTTTCCATCAGTGGAAATCGAACCTACAAACTTCAGGATTAAACTATAAAGGGCTGCTCATCTACTATGGTTTTCTAATAACACAATTAGACAATGCTGTAAAATAATACTATTAGAAACAGTAAAAATGAAAGTTAAATTGTTCATTTATTATTTATTTATTAAATAATAAATACATTAAGTGCAATATAATGTTTTACCATTTAAGTGATATTAAATGAAACACTTTAAATAATTTTATTTGTGGAAGATACTTCAATTTGCAAGAGTAAAGCGCTTGGAATTTTGATGAAATAATGTTTAAGTGAAAAACGTGAAGTAAAACAAAAATCTAACAAATTGCATAATAAGTGTTCATAAATATATTAGAATTCCCAAAAATATTTCAACAACCTTTTTATGTCTAGAAGTAAAGATGTGACCTTCTGTTGATAAAATTTTAATCATGCCACTTCAAAAATATATTTAGCTATTAAGTATACACACTTTATCACAGAATTTTAAAAAACGTCAACTTCAATTAGCGATTAGAAAATAATATCTTATGAATATCTAATCCAAAAAATGTCATATTCCCATAAGAGTCACATTAGAATAATGAGGTAAAGTACTGTTTAGTGGAAAAGTGCTTAATATATAATCTACACAAAAAATTAATTAACCTCGAAACTTATTTTTGTTTTAAGATGCATATTTGAGGGTATTAGATGATTAATAAAGCACTTTCGAAAACTCCCGAATAATCTCAACACGAAGAATATTTGTTGAATTTTTTGAACATCTTTAGATTATTAACATACTAAAAACACTGCATGATATTATTTGAAAAAAAAAACTACTTATTATATGACATCTTTGAATGTTGCCATTTAGGTTGCGTTGAGTGAATTAATTTAAAAGTATTTTATTTTATACGATAATGTGAGACTATCTGACACTTACCTGTAGGAAAGTTAAAATGTTATCAGTAAGATTATATTTTTGCTAGATCAATGTAAGTTATGTGAAGTATTTTTTACGTTTGCTGTACATTTTTATGCATGATCGTACGAAAACAAACTATTTACTCACATTATATATCGGCTGAACGAACAGTCAAAACAAACTATAAAATCGAATATATCGGTAATGAATAAAGGTAAAATAACGCAGTTTGAATCAATCAGTGATAAATGAAACCAGGTTTCTGGTGAAGAAAGCAAAAAATTGTAGATTAGTACTGTTGAAGACTAAAATATGGCATTATTATTCTATGCTTTTATATCAAAGTACTTACGTGTCATATATTTTTTCCATTAATATTAAAAATTTTAATTGGTTCTTATAGTTGTGATAACGATGAATCAAACCGTTTACAACATTAACCCTCCGAGTGGAACACACCGAGGAAAAAAAGTCTCCAAAAATACGCTAAAGTTTTATTGTGTCAGTGACCAAAGCGTTCTATGATTTTTTACTTCACTCTTTGTCGACTAGAATGGAATATGGGAAACCCACCCTCGTTATTGTCCCTTTACTTCCGGTTATAAATAGATATATAAATAGATATTATAGATTGCTAATTTTTAATACACATAAAGCTTGTCAAGTCTCGAAGATCATATGAATAATGGATTCTAAAAGTACAAATAAAAATATTCTTTAAGTGAATTATTTATATTTTTTACGAAAGTCATCCAAGATATTTAAATGGTGCAATTAGAGATACACTGTTACCCCAAACGAAATACTTCGAAATAGAGATTTACAAATCCATGAAAAGCTATCAGCGTCTTTGTGCCTCAGGCAGTAGGGGTGCATCCCTCAATAAATGCCAGTAAATGAGGGGTGCAGTTCCTAAACAGTCGACCTAACCCTCGTACCTCAAAATTCCATTGGAGAAAACACTGGCAGAAATGTACATTACATCCATTTTCGGAACGTTTTTGGAGGTCGAAAATTGTGACAACAGCTTTGAAGAAATCATCGGTTTGGCGGAATTGTACGTGCGAACCGCTTAGAGGGTTAAGCAACATTTTTTTCGGTATGGAAGAATCATGTTGCTAAGGGACGTCAACTTCTTGATCATGTAACAAGTAGCTTTAAATGTGCCAATCCTTTTGGCTAACTCAAAACACGCCAATGATCCTTTAGCACTCCCACATTTAACAATATGCCAAAAAATGTCATGTCACTATTTTAATAACGAAGAAACTAACACATAAGAATCATTTCTATTCGCCAGTTACAAATTTAACCACAACTATCTAATACAGGTACTCTTTTATATCCCCATACTACATTGCCTAATCAGATCGCAGGAAACCGAAAACGCCATCTAGTGCCAAAAAGAACAGTCAAGTATTCTTTTGTTCAAGTTACCAAAATGCAGTTACGTTTCTATCAATTTCTCAATTCGCATTGTTTCATTTTTATTCGCTATCGAATTATTCAGTTTCAATTCATTCATTACATAAGAAGAAAATATTGTAACGTGGGAAAATCAAAATTCGTACTGAAGAATAATATTTTTTAACAAAGGCAGATATTAAACAAGAAATGAAGTAAGATGTTATTTTCTGATATTTTAAGAGGTTTTGTCACGTTATAAGGAAAGATGTCATTTACTTTACATTTTTTTCAAATAAAATGCCCTGATTTAATGTCAAATCCTATTGATATTATGATTCAGGATAATGCGTAGCAATATTCTTTAAGTTTAAAGCGTTAAATGTCACAATTCTTACTTCTCTTCTATTTAGCGACAATTTAATTTTAGCTCTTTTAATATTTTAATGTTCGACAGAGGTACAATAGTGCTTGATTAGCGGTTATTCGTAGTGTGATTGAGTGTGATTGTTTATCCTAAATATTTTATTTCTTCTCTGAAAACTGAGCTTTTTTCATAAATAACAATTCTTTATCATCGATAAAAAAAGCTTTATGAAGAGATTTTTCAAATGATGGTAAAGACCGTTTTGCAAAGTCATTGTTCTCACTTTTTGCGCATTTTCAATAGGCTGATGGCCAAAGATGTAATGAAATAAAATTACTATTTAAACTTTTAATGTCCAACAGAAGTGTAATACTGCATAGTTAACAATTATTATTTATTTAATGGTTCATCCTTAATTTTTTTCATGACTGGAAATTGAGCTTTTTTCATAAATAACATTTCTTTATTAGAGATAAAAAAGCTTTATGAAGAGATTTTTCAAGTGATGGTAAAGTCCATTTTGCAAAGTCATTGTTCTCACTTTTTGCTCATTTTCAATAGACTGATGGCTAAAGATGTAATGCAATAAAATTACTTTTTAAACTTCTAATGTGCAACAGAAGTGTAATCATGCATAGTTAACAATTATTATTCATATAATGGTTTATCCTAAATTTTTTATTCCTTCACTGGAAATTAAGCTGTATTCAAGAATATCATTTCTTTATCAGAGATAAAAAAGCTTTATGAAGAGATTTTTCAAGTGATGGTACATACCATTTTACAAAGTCATTGTTCTTACATTTTGCGCATTTCCAATAGACTGATGGCCAAAGATATAATCCAATAAAATTACTATTTAAACTTCTAGTGTCTAAGAGAGGTGTTATCTTATATAGTTAACAATTATTATTCATGTGATGGTTTATCCTTAATTTTTTATTTCTTCACTGAAATTGAGCTGCATTCATAACATTTCTCTATCTGAGACTAAAAAAGCTTTATGAAGAGAATTTTCAAGTGATGGTAAATACCATTTTACAAAATCATTGTTCTTACTTTTTGAGCATTTCCAATAGAATGATGGCCAAAGACGTAATACTATAAAATTACTATTAAACTTCTAGTGTCTAACAGAGGTGTAATCTTGAATAGTTATCAATTATTATTCATGTGATCGTTTATCTTTAATGTTTCATTTCTTCACTGGAAATTGAGCTGCATTCATAACATTTCTCGATATGAGACTAAAAATGCTTTGTGAAGAGATTTTTGAAGTGATGGTAAAGAGCATTTTACAAAGTCATTGTTCTCACTTTTAGCGCATTTCCAATAGACAAAGGATCAAGTACGTAATGAAACAAAATTACCATTTAAACTTCTAATGTACACCAGAGATACAATTGTGCATAGTTAACAATTATTCTTCATGTGATGGTTTATCCTAATTTTTTTATTTCTTGTCTAGAAAATGAGCTGCATCCATAACATATATTTATTGCAGACCGAAAGGGCTTTATGAAGAAATGTTTCAAATGATAGTAAAGACCATTTTTAGGAGTCATTGTTATAACTTTCTGCACATTTTTGACAGATCGACTCATTTAAGTTTTAATACAAGATCTATTAACGAGTTGTGTGCTCTGTAAAAACGCATAGAGTTTTTGTTATTTTTTAATAGGAAAAATGAAATCTTAATTTAATGAAAACTTAAAATGTATATACAGATTAATTTTAATATGTATTAGGCATATCTGTAATTTCTTTGAAGAATTTTATGAAATATCAGGTTAAACGATTCATTTTTATAATAAATAAAATAATTAAAATGTGAATTTAAATCTACACACACTCACATACATGTGATATTAAAAATGAATGCACTGCACTAATTTAATTTTATAAATTTAGTAAATTAGTATTTTAAAGTAGCTTACTAAACTTTAGTATTAGTAATTTAGTGATTTAATAAATTGATTAATTTCTCTACTTCAGTGTATATGCAATATACTAAGTTAAATAAACCTTATACAATAATTTTTGTAATGTCCCTTGAAAGCCCTCCTTAAAAATAAAATATTAAAATGATAATATATTTTAAGTTAGTCTTTTATAAACCTTTTAATTGAATCATATTTTAATTTTCTTGTGTCATTGAATTAAAAATTAGGCCCTGCTTGGCCTAAAGGAATATGTTTCATATGCACGTGTGTGTAATTAATGAAATTTTTTTTATTCCTCATTTTATATTCTGTGACGGTACTTTCTGTTAGGTAAGAAGTAAAACTGAATATTTTCTTTAGACACTAAACAAATTTTATTAAAGTTATATTTAGAATGCTTGTATTTTACATTTTTTTCGTTTTTTGGAATAAGATTACATTCTTAGCTACCTCAGCTGTATTCATAGAATTGTTTTGCTTTTTCTAAGGATGCCACAATGGATAATTTGTTTAGACGGCATAATTTACTTTCATTGTAAACTTGGAGTGTTATATATTAAACAATAGTAGGTATATGGCTAACTTGTACATCTCCATAGGATAGTTATAAACATATTTATTCCCTTTTTTATATTATGTAACTTTACTTCCTTTTAAGTAAGAAGTTAAACAGAATATTTTCTTCAGGCACTAGCAAGTTTTTATTAAAATCATCTACATTGCTTGTATTTAAGTATTTTTTTGTCAGAATAGGATTGCATTATTAGGTAACACAGCTCTATTCACATTTTTTTATATATATTTGCTCTGCTAAGGATAAAGATTATTTCTTTGTCCACAGTTACAAATCTAGTTAGACGACTAAATTTTCTTTCATTATCTCTTTTCTGTGCTACATGGTTAATGCTAGAAAGAGGTAATGAATAAATTTGTTCAGTGATATACGTATACGAGAGATGCATATATACACGGAATTATCTCTATCGATACTATTATATAAAGACGTAAGATGTTTTACGTTTGCCCAGGACAACTAAAAAAATACTGAGCTAATCGTAACTAAATTAATGCAGAATCTTGTTAGTGTATCCTAAAGTACTAAGACATATATTTTTTGCTGAATATATTTGGATAGCGTTTAAGAAACATTAAAAACATAATGCATCAGGGCCACGTAGTAAACAGTTCTTTTCCTAATTAAGTAATAGCTTACAAAAAAGGGTTTGGTTTAGCAGTTAAATACACACCTCTCAAGTGCATGCAGGGTTTAATACCAAAGTAGAACATTAGGGTTTTCTTATTTTTGCTTTTAATAGCGTATAAATGTTTTATAGTTTTACTAATTTCTGCTATAACATTTAACTTTTGTTTCTTACATTTATTGAAATTAATTACTGGGTGAAAACGGAACTCTAATTACGATGTGTGAGGCGCCAGTCATCGCTGGTTGAGACAGAAAAGACTTGCAGTTTGTGGTTTTTTTTTTATTCAAGCACGAAAAACATATGTTTTAGTCACTTCTGTGTAAATCGCCCGACGATAAAGTCGGTATTCGAATTTGTTAATTCTTATTCAATCTTATTGGCATTAAAAGTTAAAGTTTTAGAAAATTGGCCTATTCCTTGGTGTACATGTGTCCACATAATTCTTGTGTCCAGCCCTGGGAGATGGGTAAGTTACCCAGTCGTTTCTATTCATTTATAATCTCGTATTACGTTTTGTAAACAATTAATTCTTTACATCTTTCTTTATTCGTAAGGGGAATTAAAGCTTCCCAATTACAATAATTATGTGAAAAAAATTTATTTTACATTTATTGAAAAACACACTTTTATGTTTGTTCCGCATAACAAGGAAAATTGTTAAGATCTACTAATGTCAAAATAAATTGTTTGTTTACAAGCTTCCTAAAATAACCCCAGTACTAGTAATATTTAAAGTATGATGCTTATTTTGCTACGTTTTATGTTTTAAATTATTAACATTCTGAATTCTCATGTTTTCGTAAATTATTAAAACTGACTTTGGTTTTAAGTTACATAGAAGTTTGGATGTTTTTCAGTCAAATAGAAATCGCGGGAGCAAAATGATTTCTTTTTGACAGGAGAGAAACTGAATGTTAAGATCTACTAATGTCAAAATAAATTGTTTGCTTACATGCTTCGCAATATAACCTCAGTACCAGTAATATATAATATAGGATGTTAATTTTACTACATTTTATGTTTTAAATAATTGACATTAGAAATTGACATGCTTTCGTTAATTAGTAAAACTGATTTTGGTTTTAAGTCACATAGGAGTATAGATGTTTTTCAGTCAAATCGAAATCGCGGGAGCAAAATGACTTTCTGTTGTTGACAGGAGAGAATCTGAATGTGCAAAAAGAAACTTAAACTTCACTTGGTTTAATAATGAAACAGTACTTTTTTCCAGTAATATGCGAGACCGGAGTAAAAGAAACTAAACTTCAAACTGAAATTTGTGACAATATTTGTAGACTATCTGTCATTTCACAACCAATGAAATAGACTACTGCTTACGAAGTTCTATTGGAGTAGATTGCTGTCAAAGAAGTACTGGCTTTAGTTTGTCGATGTTGATAGTTGTCTGTCAGCCATTTATGTTTAGTGTAACAATATTAACTTGATGCGAAAATACATCAAAATATCCAACAAAAGGATTTTACAGAAAATGTTTATCCCAGTCATGTCTAACAAAGACGAACATAGGTACATGGTGCAAACTATGATGGAACGTAAAGGACATGTTTATTGTTGACTTGTGTAGCCGTTGGACTAAAGAACTTATATTGTAATAAGATAAATATAACTGTGGTATCTTAGTCGACAAAGGCCAGGATCTTGTAACGTTAGTTTGCCAGATTGAGATTCGAATCGGATTGAGATCCACGATGTTTGGTAATGGTGGCTGGGTCACATAACATTCGTGGTCGTAGTGTCCTCTCCAAATTCCCAAATGATACCTCTGAAGATGGCAGGCCAAGCCTAGGGGGGTCTTCTGATTGGACCCTGTTTCGAAATTACAACAACTCACTTGAGCAAAGTCTTTCTTTAACCCTACCAGTGCTCTTACCAGTGCTCGAAATGAAAGGCTCTCCATTTCACATTACTTTGAGTAGCGTTTGGTTCACACGCTTGTCTTGTCCAAATGGCACTATCAATGCCACCAAAAACATGAATAAATCTGAATTGAATAGAATTATTAAGTCGGTATGGTTTTGTGATACCATTAAAGTAATGTCCAATAAAATCGCCACTTGGAAAACTTTTGAAAATAGGACAAACTCTTAGACACTCTTACAGTTTCTATTCCTAATTTTTCTATTCCCAATTTATTAACATTTAAACGAGAAGCCCACTAAATAGTAAATACTTACTGTGGATGAAATTTAATTATTAATAATTTCAATTAGATATTTTATGCTTAGTGAAAACGAAGTGAAGTTAAGAATACTACGTCTTCTATTATATATTTGAAATGAAATGTGAGTAAGTGATCTTATGAACGGTAGAAATACATTAAGGCTCTTTTAAGCACTTGGGCTTATCCTATATTAATCCAAAGGATAAGAGTAATAAGCTACACGTTGCTCTTCTCAAGTTTATTTAGATACTTTGGAGCACTACGGTCTACTGTTTTTCTATAATATTGCTAATGAGAATGGAACCCACTGCTTAAAGAACTGCTACAAACAACAATGCAAGCAATAGTATTTGGACCAACAAAGACTATGCGAGGAAGATCCCTCTCAGGGACTAAATATGTATATTTACTTTTTTTAATGTTTTATATAGTATTAAAGGAAGATTAGTGTCTTTGTCAATTTTATTTTAAATGTTAAGAAAAGGAAATTGTTCTGTTAAAAATAGAAAAGTAAAAACTTCCGCATTATTCTTTATTTCCAGGAAATATGCTAGACACTCCAAATACAGGACATATATATAAATATGGAAAAAATTTGATTATCCCGAAGTTTCCACTATTTAAAACCTTTTGATGTACTTTAAAAATGGTAATAACATTAAGGTACGAATGAAGAATTGACTGGATTTTTAAAATTTCAGTCATCATCAATTTTTAAACCTTCTAAGAGTGATTTGTAGCGTAATGATTCATTTCATTTCGCCTTAAATCTCTCTTGTCTTTTAGTTGTAAATCTGTCTCGAAATTCAGCTGTTTTGACATTTTTATTCCGTTAACTGTAAAGAGTGAAAATGCTTTGGAAAGAGATTTTTCATTTGGCGCCAGAGACCATTTATATGGTGTGCTTTCCCTTTTATGCGCTTGCTTAACTAACTTGCATTAATCATTTGACAGTTACCACTCCCTTAAGTATTAGACTTAATCGATGTAAATGATTTTCTTTTACTTTTGACAGTAGTCTTTTATACATGTTAGTTTAAATGTTCTAGTAAATTTCAAAGATTTAGAATATTCTATAATTTAAATATTTCTTCTTGGATACAAATTCGCCATGTTTAAGAATGTAGACACGTACTTTTGAAAAAAAAAAACAAATATGCATAACTTCTATTTACCAGGTTTAATTAGTGAAAATCTCCTCCTTTTCAAAAAGACATCAGAGAAAATAATGAAGGACAAATTATACATGAACCACAATTTTAAAATTGTATTCGTCCTGAATTCCAAAAAATTTAGTTGTTGGAATTTTTTAGCAAATACAATTTATTCGTTCACCGTGAAATATCAGAACGGATCTTAAACCCAGGCATCGATATAGAATGCATCATTCAAATTTGGCTATTTTATATTACCAAATTACGGTCCCCTCGAATCATGTAGTAGTTATGTTACATCAGGATTTGTAAAACAGCCAAGATCACTAACTTTCAGTCGAACTGGTGACTAAAAGGCTCGAATCCCGGGAACTCACAAAAGTCTTGAGGCACCGTTTGGAGACATAAAGAAACCGAAAGTCATCGATTTTTTTCTGAGTAATTTACAAAGGTCTCCTAACCAATGTCCCGTTTATATTATAAAGTGAGATAATTCACTTATTGGAACTGTATTTCATTTATTTGGATACTTTTTAACATTAGATATATAATATTAAAAAACCTAATAGTTATAGTATATATACGTGTATACGTATGTACATATGTATATATATATATATATATATATATATATATATATATATATATATATATATATATATATGTATATGTATATATATATATATATATATATATATATATATATATATATATATATATATATATATATATAATCAATTTTTCATAAAGCTCCTTGACAAGGAGAAAGCTCAACAGCTAGCAGTAATAAAAATGCAGTAGGGCAGACATTGAAAAGAACGGCACAAGTCTAATCGAAACTTTATTAGAAATTCTATAACGCACATATTTTCTACTTCACGACAGACAAAGAAAAGCCACAGAGGTCACTTTGATTGAACAGAGATGCACCCAAGAGCGAAGAAAGAAAGAATTTTCCCACGGTAAAAAAAAAATAAGCCAATTAAATGCAATATCAACAAAACGTGAAACAATTGCCGCCGACAGCTGGGAAACGTGCTGAATAGACAGAAAGTTTACATTTTCAGGATAGACAGCTTTATGAAAAATGTTAAGCAGAAAAATACTACTTTGATTAAACTATTTAGAGGCTGGAAAAAAGATTTAGAGGAATTAGTATGGGAGAGAGGAAGTTTTTAAGGAAATATTTAAGTTAAATAATTTTGATACACTACATATATATACATATACATATATATGTATATATATAATATACATGTATATATAAATATATATATATATATATATATATATATATATATATATATATATATATATATATATATATATAATATATATATATATACATATATATATATATATATATATACGTATATATATGTATATATATGATGTGGTATAGCCACATTCTATGTAAAAGGGAATGCCAGGAATTGCCGGCCTCCTGACCCCTTATTTTATGGAATGGGGCTTGTCCATGTCCGAGTCACCTTGAATTTTTCCCGCGCTGACCATCCGTGGGTTGCCGTTTTGCTCTCCCCATCTTTCATCTTTTGTCCAGCTTGAGCGCTGCTTCGCGCCCTAAGTTTCCTAGGCTGTTGTTCCTATTCAAGCTACGTTTGGCGATCGTCTTGGGTTCCCGCTGGCGGGATTTTTCCGAAATTGGGGGAGAGCAAAACGGCAACCCACGGATGGTCAGCGCGGGAAAAATTCAAGGTGACTCGGACATGGACAAGCCCCATTCCATAAAATAAGGGGTCAGGAGGCCGGCAATTCCTGGCATTCCCTTTTACATAGAATGTGGCTATACCACATATATGTATATATATGTATATATATATATATATATATGTGTGTATATATATATATATATATGTATATATATATATGTATATATGTATATGTATATATGTATATATATATATATATATATGTATATATGTGTGTATATATATATATATGTATATATATATATGTATATATGTATATATATATATATATATATATATATATATATATATATATATATATATATATATATATATATATATATATATATATATATATATATATATATATATATATATATATATATATATATATATATATATATATATATATATATATATATAACTTAGTAATTTACGCATTCTTTATTAATATTTCTCTTTATTATTTAGAAAAAAAAATAGTTTATATTATGATTTTCAACATCTTTGATAACTTTGTTAAATTTGAAACACACATTAAAAATTTAGTTTGAAAGCTCCTAAATTTGATACATTTTTCGATTTTGATGATTTTCTACTTGATGAATTTCAACTTTTCGAATTTGATGATTTTCAACATCTTTGATAACTTTGTTAAATTTGAAACACACATTAAAAATTTAGTTTGAAAGCTCCTAAATTTGATACATTTTTCGAAGGTTTTGCGAATAAATTTGGAAAATCTTATTAAAAAATTATATAGTCTTATAAAAATCAAAGTCATTGCATAACAAAGAGAGATATTTTAATACATGAAATATGAAATGAGCTGAAAGTAAAAATGAGCAGGGTTTACAATTCTGGGACTATCCAAATGCAGATAAATATTAAGAAAGGAATGTGTCTAATTCTTTAAAAAATAAATTTGAAAATCTACCCAAGTATTCATTGCGTAGGAACTAGGAATTTTTGTCTGGTACTATAATGTACATCGATCATAAATAGGGAAAGAAACGATTGAGTATTTTCAATAGAGTATAATAAATTTAAACATATTTTTATTAAAGTTAACAATCCCAAAATCCATTTAAATATAAAAATAATTAAAATAATTAAAAAGTAAGGAAAGCCATTAAAATTAAATTAATCATAATTACTTAATTTTCTTTCTTTTTAATTTAAAATAAATAACTTTATAATACAACTTTCGAAAGTGGTTTTAAGTCAATCTGTATTCAGAAGGAGTGAATGTGGTACAATGCTTAAAAGAGTAAAATTTTCAAGTATGGTGGGATTACTAAAGTGTAATTCAGCTAAATGCGTTTTTTTTATCTTTAAAAGTATATGAACTAAATTCGGTCACTGAGGGCATTAAGAGAGCAGAAATTGTAAACACTGTGAATTGGTCTTTGCCTCCAACTGAAAAAATTGCTTTTAGAAGCATTTTTCACCTTTTCAGTTTACGCCAGATAAACTTCAATGTAGCTCAATATTGAGACGCGAAATAAAGATTTATTGCTAAAAGAAAAGGATTCTTCACACAACAAATATCTATTAGGCCGCTTAAAAACTGATGACGATTGGACTTTTAGACAAATAGAGGAGAAAGGAAATAAAAGATTTCTGAGGAATTAAGATCTAGGAATTAAGGTGTAGGTGAGCATACATAATCTTTTTACACATCTACGTATCTGTATCTTTATATTAAAGAAAAGGATTCTTCACACAAGAAATCTCTATTAGTTCACTTAAAAATCAATGACGATTGGTCTTTTAAACATTAGAGGAGAAAGGAAATAAAAGTTTATCCAGAAATTAATATCTAGGAAATAAGGTGTAGGTGAACGTACATAATCTTCTTACACATCTACATATCTGTATCATTATAAAAAAATGATTCCTCACACAACAAATCTCTGTTAATTCGCTTAAACATTAATGACGACTGGACTTTTAGACAAATAGAGGAGAAAGGAAATAAAAGTTTTCCCATGAATTAAGATCTATGAATTATGGTGTACGTAAACGTACATGAATCTTTTTACGCATCTACGTATCTGTATCGTTATATTAAAGAAAAGGATTGATCACACAACAAATCTCTGTTAATTCGCTTAAAAATTAATGACGATTGGACTTTTAGACAAATAGAGGAGAAAGGAAATAAAAGTTCTCTCATAAATTAAGATCTAGAAATTAAGGTGTAGGTGAACGTACATGAGTCTTCTTACACATTTACGTATCTATATCCTTATATTAACAGTCTATTTGTGCTCTAAATGCCGAACGATGGCCGAATGGTTATGGTGCTGTCCTACGAAACCGGAGTTCGTGGGTTCGATTCCCACTATGGCATGGACGTTTGTAGCAATATATATATATATATATATATATACATATGTATATTAAATAACTTGTTTTCTTTTTCTTAACTAACTGATCATCCTGGTAAAAGAGTATAACCTTCCTACAGAAAGTTACAAAACATCTGAAATTTCTCAAAAATTTGTTCTCACGATAACATGTGTATAATACGTACATTTTGAAGGTTTTTGGTATAATATATTTCCATTTTGACTTTAAGCGGGTTAGTAAAACCGAGACATATTGTTTAAAACTGATTCCAAATAGTTACCAATACTCTTTCTGGTATTGGGGAATAACAATGATGAACTTCCATAAAGAAAAGCTATGCCTTAACCTAATTGTTCCCCGTTCGAACACGATTTTATAGAATTTTCTCAAGAACATTCTCAAGGAAATATCCTACACCAAAAGGAAGTCCTACAATTAAACTGGGTTTTGCTATTAAGGTTATAAAATTAAAACATATCCTTTTTTATTTGAAAAGTCCTGTTGCAACTTGGAGGCAAGTTATGAGTATTATTATAACATTTTTATAAAGAAAATGTTATAACTACATATAAAATAGAAGTAATTTCGTATGCATCTACTATTATGCATTAATATCCCCCTTTTTAAATCATCCCCATCTAATCCCTTATTTATTGGTACATATACGGAACATTGACTTAAAAGATGTTTTTAAAACGACTTCTAGAAAAATTAGTTACTTTGTAGTAACTATACATTTTTTTTTCATTCTTGGGCGTCAATACAATATAAAATTATACCATTCATAAACACACATATAAAGTATACAGGTCACTTAAACACGCATATAATATATATACATATATATATACATATATATATATATATATATATATATATATACATATATATACATATACATATATATACATACATACATATATATATATATATATATATATATATATATATATATACTATATATATATATATATATATATATATATATATATATATATATATATATATATATATATATATATATATATATATATACAGAGAGTGAGTCGTATATAAAATATTGCTATTTATATGTTTTGTAAATACGTTTTTCACTTTATGAAATATTTAAATACGAAACCAGATTGTTATATTCAGTTTTCTGAATATTGGAAGGTTTCACGTAAAACGAAAGAAACACCCAAGAGCAATTCAAATGCACAGTTCTCTGATATAGTATTGTTTAAAAAATATTTAATGCAATTTAATGGTTCTGAAACGTTTTTCACTCTCGCATCCTTGTCCAGCTAATGCTTTTACGATTCATCTAACCTTAAAGCAACTTGACTACGAAGCTAAAGAAGAAAAATTATTGCAAATTTAAGATTCATTTGTATTTAATGCGATGACTGAAACTAATTGATAAATCTTTTGTTATTTCCTTTGCGTTTATGGGATTTTATTTTTTATTTTACCCTCAAATCTCTTGACCTTCATCTTTTCTGCGGCACCCCTGTTGGGTTTCTTTTTTGAGAACCTTGGATGTAACTACTTTTATATCTAAACAGTTAAACACCTGTTTTGCCCTTTCATCGAATATTTATGATTTATTTGTTATGCAAGAGAGTGAATTTTTATTTTATAAAAAGTAATGCTTGCTTTTAATAGATATAAATGAATGAAATTTCTTTTTATTTTTCATACACAACATAATTTTTCTTGACGAACTACATTCCAATATATTTTCTTTCTGGCATATTTTGCTCACGGGTTTTCAGTTTTAAAAACACACACAGTTATTTCAGTGACCTTCTTTTTTAAAAGTCAGATAAATCATAAACTCATCTCTTCTTTTCCTACAATAAACCTATCAAAAATTTTCCGTTCCAATAATGTTTTAATAATGATAACTTATGAATTTATATTTATCAAATAGTTACGCATGTATATGAAGGTGAGTTATGTAAGTTTTAACGAGTGGAATTTCCACTGGTCAAATTTTTTAAAACTTTTCTATATCTTCACTGTAAAATTAGATGATCTGGAGTTTGCTACTTAATTTACATATGTACACTTAAGGAGTGTAACTAGAATATACGTTCTTGGAATTAAGTAACATATTTATGAGTATTATTTCCTATATTCTAGATATAAGATTAGTAGAATTAGAGTTTGCTTCTTAACTATCACAATACGAATATACTTACTGAGGAGTGTAATCTGAATATACTTTTTAGAAATTACAGCCGCGTCTTAACTTTAACACTTTTTAACACAATTATTTTAGTACTTCACCTCATTCTTGCGGAATGCGACTTCAGAACAGTCAACTGGGTTTTAAGTTGTAAGTTAATTATTCTCTAATGTATCCCATCTTACATCAAACAGTTATCAGATTTCCCTTTTGAAAGATTTACAATTAAAAAAATTCAATTTAAAGCAGTAATATAATTTTGTCAATGTAACAAAACACATAATTTTACATTTCATTTCGTAGTATTATCATACATTTTTTTATTTATGCATTTTCCAAATTACCTTTGCATGTATGTAAAGTAAACAATTTTATCATACATAAAAACTGAAATAAGAAAATGGATTAAGTTTAAGGGACGTTTACATTTGATAATTTCGGGTGACTTTAATAATCCACCATTGAATGTACATTTCAATTTGAAAATATAACTTTTTATGGGATAGAATATTTAGAAATACATGCTTATATGGTATTTCCTCTATACTTAACATTAATTTTAAAATAAAATCTGTGTCTTAAAAGAGTGTCTTATTTGCTGTTTGTTCACAGGTATACTTTCAAGATCTTTGATTCGCTGTCCTTTATACAAGAAATCTGCCACGTTCACAGTATAAGGATACCATAAAAAGTAATTCATTTAGAAAACTTTATACACCTAGGAATATTACATGTATAAATGTGAGTAATATATGAAATTAATAGCAAATTTATTAAGATCGTATTCTCGGCACGAATTAATAGTAAGAATTCAGTGTTTTTTAAATTGTTCCCTTGACGTTTTGCTGATTCCAGGCATTTTGCGTCTCTCAGTTAGGTACCACCTCGTTGGAACATTCACGTACAACGTTACCAAATGATGAACTTCCGTATCTCTGGATTAGACGTGATGATACAGAAGACCTTGTTCTGTTTCTTTAAGCATCGAGTTCAGTTTATTAAACAACTTGTGACATTTTCTTTAGGAAATACATTAAAGGCACCCCCATAACTAAAAACTTTTAAAACGCTCAGGAAACCAATCAATCAAGGAATGACGAAAAACAATCGATTAGAAAATAAGTGGAACGAATCCCCTATCATCTAGATGTGTGTCGTATAATCAAGGTTGCACATATAGAACATTTGTAGACTGGACAAAAATACTGCGGTTGTTTTATTTTACGTGACACCCAGTGATATCTCGCAGTGAGCTAACTACATTGACGAATGTGAGAAGAATTTTCTCTGGAGAATTTTTTCAATAGTTATTATCTACAGAAGTGGGGGATTTTTGCACCTGATTTTATACATTTATCATACCGGACATCGACTGTCAATCCATAATTAGAAATGTAATTAGTAAATTTACTGGGAGTACAGGGAGTTATATTCTGTGCACTACCCGGCTTGAACTTAGAAATCCGGGAGCGCCGCTCGCTTATCATTAGGGGAGCAACGTGAAATGTTATTCAATACACAAAGTTTTAAAAACGAATTCATTTCTTATAGCTGTCCTACATAACATGACTCTAAACGGCAAGCTCTCGAAACAGGCCATTTGGATAACAAACAACCTCAAATCATTGCATTCACTGTTTTTTGAAATATCTTATCTTAACGTTTCCTTCAACATGATGATCCAATAGGGTATAAAATTTTAAATTCCAGTAAAATGGTAATCTGATGCAGTACAGAAACCTCTAGAGACTTTATAGCAAAAAGGGACCTTCAAAATTACAAAATTTGATCTGAAATTCAAATATTATTATTATTATTTTAAAACTCATTCACTTCACAAAGCAATTCGAATTTTACGAATGAGTACTTTGTTTCGTTTAAATTTGTTTGTTTCTCGAAAATACTCGGCTTAAAACTTTAATAACTTTTATTAAACAGTTTGATTTTTTTCTTTTTCTTATTGACTTTTAAATATATCACATGCATTGCATTTTTTGTAATCACTTTCAAATTTTGGGACTTTGTTTTTTATCTGTTTGTGAAAAAAATTATGTATGCTTTTCGTTCTGTTCACTTATTTATCAAGTTATAAAATGTGTAATATCACAAAACGATAAAAAAGGGTGTTAAAACTTTCCCTGAGTATAAATATTTTGTTTTATATAAGATAGTTTTATCATAAAAGAAATCCTATTTCCAATATTGTTTTTATATAAGTCCTCAATATACAGTAAAAATATAAAAATAATTGTTTATAATGTATTGCCTTGGAACATTCTTAATAATTATTCTTAGATTATTCAATTTTTAAGAAAATGTTTTGTATTTTATTTAATATTTTATTTAATATTTAGATTTTAGATTCATAGGTATTTTATTTAATATTAACATTTAGTATTTAACATTCCGGTTTAATTATGTGTTGGTGAATTTTTTGCTTATCACAGTCATCAATCATATAACACCCTTCCTGTTTATATAGCGACATTGATTATGTTTCCAATGAATATTTGAAGAGAAACTATCTTAAGGAAACACATAGTTATTAGGGTATAAAAATTCATCACCTGGGATGGTAAGCTTGTCAGAAATTTTAACATGTTTTTTCCATCTTGTTCAAATATATTAACGTAAGTTTGAACGAATGAAAAAAACGTGTCTTATTTTGACTTTGAACCTAATTACTTTTTGGACTGACTTGCATATTGCTGCCTCTATTTGTATTCTGACCAGATTTCACGGAAGCGTAATGTGAAAGGATATCACTTTTAAATTTTGTCTGTTAACTGTCATCTCGGGAAACGATGATGTATCCATTAATCATTTTTCAACCTTTCATTTTTGTTTGAATGATTTTTTTGTGTAGATAAAATAAAATTATTAATATTGTTGAAAAATATGAAAGGAAAATGAAACAAAGTGGCATTGCTTAAGAAATTATATAAGTTCTTTCGGGCAAATCAAATCTAGAGTGCAATTTTTAATCGTCTGTAAGGGATTTTAACCTGATATTTGTCGGCGTTACAAATCACACGTTTGGTATATTCGTGACTATGCTGTCAGTGTCACATGTCATGAAACAAAGAAAAAAAAATTAATGTGACTCCGTCGCTACTGACATGTTTCATTATATTTCGTAACTTTTTTCTGTGCTCAAAGAGATAGATAAGTTTATTTCTAAGGTACTGGTATAAGCGTTATAATGTAAAACTTTGCTCTGGGCCATGCTTAGGATATTTTTACATACATCGTGATATCTATTAGACTTTATACTAAAGAGTCAATTCCATACGTTTGTGATATTTATGCGTTTGTGATATTATATTATGTTTGTGATATAAGAGTTTTTTTTACTTGATTAAAACAGCAAGCTAATAAGATTAAATAACTTCTAAGAAGTTTTAATGTCCCTGCAATAAGAAATGTTGTATTTTTTTCACGGCATAAATATGAAACAATTTTCACCAAAAACTTTAGTGTATTTTTAATAAATCTTGTCGCACAGATATTTAATTTAAGTACCTCAAAGCAATATATTTGATAAATATATTGTCAGAACATATTTAATAATATAAAACTTTGGTTCATTGTAGGGAAATCTGGAAACTGATGAACGGGATAGCACTTAGATATATTACAGAACGTTACTGATAAATATTTTTCTTTATTTCCATTCAGGAAAGAACATATATTAATTTTCATAAAATATGTTTTTTTGCACTCGTGAGTTTGAAAAAAAAATCGACAGAGAAGTGTGTTAAATTTGAATTTTTTAATCAGTTTGTGACTGCATTTTAATATGAAGACAATTAATTCATTTATTCAAACTTGATACATTTTAATAAAGATCAGTAGTTTTTCAACAATTAACAATTATTAGTACAAAAATTAATTATTTCATGGCTGAGTGTTAAACTACGCAAAATACATGGATAAAGACATTATTAAGACTTTATTGGCTCTTTGGCATAGGTTACATATACATATATATATATATATATATATATATATATATATATATATATGCATATATATACATATATATATACATATATATATATATATATATATATATATATATATATATATATATATATATATATATATATATAATATATATATATATATATATATATATATATATATATATATATATATATATATATATATATATATATTATATATATATATATATATATATATATATATATATATATACATATATATACATATATATATATATATATATATATATATATATATATATATATATATATATATATATATATATATATATATATATATATATATATATATATATACATATATAAATATATATATATACATATATATATATATATATATATATATATATATATATATATATTATATATATATATATATATATATATATATATATATATATATATATATATATATATATATATATATATATATATATATATATATATATATATATATATATATTACATATATATATACATATATATATATAATATATATATATATATATATATATATATATATATATATATATATATATATATATATGAGTGTGTATATATATATATATATATATGTATGTATATATATATATATACATATATATATGTATATATGTATATATATGTATACATATATATAATATGTATATATATGTATATATATATATATATGTATATGTATATATAAATATATATATATATATTATATGCTATATATGTTTATATTATATATACATATATCTATAATATATATATATTTATTTTTATTATCTTTACATAATATTATGAAATTTATATTACTATTATATATAATTATATTCTTTATGTATTTTTTTTTTTTTTATATACTAATATTTTTATGCTATAATTATTTTTGTTATTTGTTACTATATATACATATATATATATTAAATTTTTATATATATAATATATATATAATATTTTCTTATATAAATTATATATAAATATTATATATATAAATATATATATATATATATATTTATATATTTTTATAAATTTTATAAATACAAATATAATAAATTATATATAATATACATTTATATGTAAATTATATACAAATATATATATAAAAATTTTAAAAATATATAAAAAAATAAATATATATTTATATTATAAATATTTTAATTTATATATATATAAAATATAATATATGTAATTAAGGGTAGTTACGAAAAATATTGATGATGTGTAACATATATAATCTCTAATTTTCACCGAATAAACTATTTTTCATGGAGGTTGGTATATAAAATTATATAAAAATATATATAAAATAATGTAAAAAATTGTATAAAATTATATAAAAAAATATATAAAAATATATAAAAAATTTATATAACATTATATAAAAAATTATATAAAATTATATAAAAAATTATATAAAATTATGTAATAATTTGTATAAAATTGCATAAAAATATATAAAAAATTATATAAAAAATTACATAAAAATATATAAAAAATTATATAAAAATATATAAAAAATTATATAAATCTATATAATAAATTATATAAATTAATTTATAAATCATTATATCACCAATTACATGTTGGTTTCATAAGAGAAAAGTAGTAATGAAGACTAACACACGCTTAAAATGACAAATTTTAAGAATTTAATTTTAAGATATTAAGTTATTCCTAAATAGAGGCTTGTTTTTATTTTTGTGTGCAAATTAGAAATTCAAGAAAGGAATTTGAGCTGAGGGGATCACATGGAAACTTGGTTGAATAGGTGAGTCCGAGATTTCAAATTTCACTGCTTGCATAAATGTCTGAACTCCTCTTGTAAGTTAGTCCATTTTAAAGCTTGGTTTTTAAGTTTCGTTGTAAATCACACATATTATATAAACTGTTGAATGAATCTATCAACTGGTTCAGAAGCAAAACTCTATCCCTCCGACTTTCACAAAATAAGCAAAAATTTAAAAAGACTTAATAAACCATGCGTTCTTAAATCAAATTTACCCATTTAAGAAAACCTTTGAAGTTTCGTCTAAGAAAATAGTGGTTTTTTTATAGATGTTTTTCCCACTCTTCTGCTATATTAAGAGTTTAAAAGACAATATTTTACCCTTAAAAACACACATACATCCTAAACTATTTAAATTAAAATATTTTGTAAATGAAAACGGTATTTGTGTTAAATATATCCCTTCATTGCAGGATAAAGTTACTCTATATAAATAACTTTTAAAAGGAAGTTTGTAAAAACTTAGTTTGTTGAATAAATAAAGTAATTGAAAGTTTCGTTGTAAATCACACATAATCTATAAACTATTAAATGAACGTATCAACTGGTTAAGAAATAATACCGTATCTTTTCGGCTTTTACAAAATAAAGAAAAACTTAAAAAGACTTAATAAACCATACGTTCTTAAATGAAATTTACTCATTTCCGAAAGCTTTTGAAGTTTTGTGTTTCAAAATAGTGGGTTTTTTTAGACAACATTTTCCCACTCTTTTACTCTATTAAAATTTCAAAAGAAAATATTTTACCCTTAAAATCACACATATTTCCTAAACTGGTTAAATTAAAATATTTTGCAAATGAAAATTACTTGCATAAAATATTTCCCTCCACTGCAGGATAAAGTTAAGCTATATAAATAAGTTTTAAAAGCAAGTTTGTAAAAACTTAGTTTGTTTAATAAATAATATAGAGTAATTTTAACATGGCACATACCCAATCGACTTAAGAAGATATTTTTGAAGACATTTATTTGGTAAACTAAAATTAAAAGACGAAATGAAAAGCAATTAACATTGACTGTTGTAAAAAATTTCTGCATTAAAATAAGAGTTTATTCCATTTGCTACATATTCTTTAAAACATCAAAAAGTGTACACCTTTCTCTTTATCTATTATATTTCAAAACGAACAGTGTGATTATAACAAATCCGCGAACGTAATATATGTATTTAACTTTCTTTTTCTGATAAATGCCAAACAACAATTTCTCTCCATTTCTTTTCCTTCTATTATAAAATATTCTCCATTTTTTAACATGCATTCTATTGTCAAAGAAAGGTAAATATTTAATCCAGTCACTACTCAGAGGTCCATAAAAATGATAATATTTGAAGCTACTCATTGTGGGGGGAAATTTTCTATCACTTAGATATTCTCTCAAAATTCTTACGAGATGATATAGAAATGAACCAAAAACGTAAAAGCTCTTTCAGAGCTTTGCGGTGTATATTTCATACTTATCTTAAAACGCATGTGCTTTTTTCTTCATCTGTCTTTTTGCACATTACATTGTTTTCCATCTTCGTTTGTGCCATAAAAGAATGACCCATTTTCAATACATGGAAGACGGTCAGAAAGAAATAAAAATGCATCTAAAGATATCGGGAATCCTATCCGTATTCAAGATGATGTACAAAAATATTAAACGAAATCATTGGCGAATCGGAAATATCAACTGAGAAACAAGAGAAAATGTAGAACGTAAGAGAAAACTACATTTTATTTGAATTCTCATGAATCCATTGTAGTGGATAGAGACGTGGAATTTTTAAACAAAATATCTTCAGAAAAAAAATGAAACTTCTCATATTTTTATGTCAGTTTGTTGTATACAAAGCTATTTTTAGAAGTAATATTTTTTTATCTTTCTATTTACGTGATATGAATTTAAACATATGCTTTCTATTTCCTATCAGTCAACATAGAGAATTTTGAGAAATTGTTTCGATTATTCATGTATGAAAAATGTTATATAATGAAACGGGAGATATATATTGATTCAAATAGTGATATATAAACTTTATGTATAATATATATATAGATATACATATAAATATGTCGTAAAACGGAGTGTAAGAAGGATGACAGGTTTGCTGCCATGGCCAATTGGCTTGGTAAAGCAACACAAAGTCTCAGTTACGTTAATTTTTTATTACAATAACGTATGTTGGATTGGTTTTCACTTTATTATAATGACAGTATGAACTGCAAGATCATATAATACATATACTTTAAGAAAAAAATAACAAATATTCTAACGCTACAAAAATCATTCTTCGACAGCGTGCATGTCATTTTTCTTCAGAACTTTCTAGATTATCCACAAAGGTACTAAAAAGTTTTAATTGGTTTAACCCTTTGCCTAAGGGTGTGAACTTTGACTACAATGCCAGTTTACAGAAGGGGTTAAAAGAGGTAAAATCACAGGGACACAAGGGTTTTGCCCGTTAATGTAAATTTGAAAACCACTGAACATTTTTCCGGATCAAAATAACAGCATCCGACTATAGATTTACTTCGGTACTATTGATCTATCAATATACAAGATGCATACTGACAATATTTTTCTTATGGGGCCTTCTCTGGAGTTGCATATAAAATCTCTACATTACTTTACCAATTTAGTGTATGTTTTCCTTACTCACACTCATGTATATATATATATATATATATATATATATATATATATATATATATATATATATATATATATATAGGGGATGATAGTGTAAGGGCCTGATGACAAAAAATAAGAAAACATCTATTTAAGGGTGTAAAAGTTTTTTCGGATATATAATATCCCATTAGCCTTTTTGTTTTCAACATGATACTCACTCTGAGAGCAACCCACAAGATTTGTCTGTTCTCTCTTATAACTTGGCTAACTTGAACTTTTTTATACCATTTTTCTTCAGCCTCACAAATAGTTCGTTCATTTTTATTTATCACTGCATTAATTTTTAACTTTAAAATTCAAAACCTGACATACACACACATGCATATATACATATATATATATATATATATATATATATATATATATATATATATATATATATATATATATATATATATATATATATATATATATATATATATATATATATATATATATATATATATATATATATATATATACATATATATATATATATATATATATATATATATACATATATATATGTATATACACACATATATATGTATGTATATTATTGCAATGCTATATAAACAAGGAGGAATATTGGAAAATATTTTCTGCTACTTAATATAAGAAAATATTAAGTCAAATATGTACCAGAACTGTGTGTTTTAAGTGTATGTCATGTTTATACAAAAATATTTATTTGTATAAACATGGGACTTTGTAACTTTTCTTATCTATGCCTTCTTTCTATTATGAGTCCAACAAAGTATCATCTCTTTTGATGTCAAAGAAGTCACAAACAAACTTCAGAACGTCCTTTGTTCCTTCTTTATCCTGTTGAAAGAAAATGAGCTCGACTTTCATTGTGTATGTGTGTAATGTTTACCGGAATAAGGTTTAGATCCATTCAGGTGTTTGTTTGGGAAATTCCTTTTCCATTTATCTTTGAATATATAAACAAATGTAATTTCATATAAGTTAGTTATCCTACACATATGAAAAGAAATAATCTTTCATTTTCTTTTATATATAATCCATAATTTTATAGGTTTTGCATAGGGCATCTTATTAGATTTCTTATTAGAAGTGAGATCCATATTTTATATGTAACATATTTTGTTAGTAATTAAGATTATATAAACATATTCTGGGTGATCCAAATGTAAGAGCAGATATAATATTTCAAAAAAAAATAAAGATAAAAAATATGAAATTTTCCCTAATCTAAGAGAAATTTATACTGTATTTTGTGACAAAAGGAGAAGACAATATTCATGGTTAGTTTTGCTGTCTAACAAAAGACAGCGATATCATTCTTCCTTTGTAAAACGATATAGTTTTCAAATTAAAAGCTACTTAACATTTATCTTATATGTATTTAATGTGATTTCCCTCATTTAACAGCTTATGAGATTATGAGATTGATTTATTACGCCGTTTATGAGATATTTCTCTAGGTATGGCAGACGCAAGCTGCTGAGGGAAGCTGAAAGTAGCATTAAGCTAAGAGGGTATTCCTCACTGACAATAGCATTTTTTAGGCTTCAGTTGCAAGTTTTATCATTATATATATCCTCTTCAAAACTGACTACTGATTTGTAAAATCCAATAGCAGAAAAACGGCACGGTCAACTTCTGTAAAAAACTATTTAAGTCTTAATTTGCCAATGTCACAAAAAAATCTGATATATATGACATTTTTTTATATGTATTCATTCAAATAATACATTTTGGTAGATATTGGTGCATTTTGAATTATTCTTTTTTCTGATATTGGTGACAACCAGAAGTTTTAAGTTTGAGTATACTGCAAAATGTCATTAGAAACTTTCCTGAATTTCGAACAATACGTTTAGAAAATCTGAAATTCAAATTCCATAAAATAAATAGCTCGGAAATATTAGCTAAATAAACTATGTGAAATAGGCGATAAGTGTCCATTATCAGTCATTATGGAGTCTGTTTTGTATTACTTTTCTAACTGAAAGTTGCAGTCTTTTTCACAGTTAGATTCGCTTTTAATATAAGGAACAGCTAATAACTTTCAGGTAGATGTTATACAATCTAAAAAATACCGTTTACTTAAGCTTTTAAAAATAACTTAACATACATATTTTTCTGACAAATGTCTCCATATATGTTAATCATATACCGTTGTCATGCATATCGGATTTTTTGATGATAAGGTGCATTTAACTAATAAAATCGATTAACATTTCGGAAGTTATATCTCAAAAAATGTATAATTTGTAACATTATTAAAACCATATTTATTTAAATTTATATATATATATATATATATATATATATATATATATATATATATATATATATATATATATATATATATACATATATATACATAATGAATCGTTATTATAATTCCCAGATACTTTTGTAAGAATTCTGATAATTGTTGAGTACCATAGTTTTAAGATGGATAAAATAATATACAAAAAAATTTAAGTAGTCAAAATATACAGATTTTTAAGAAAGTTTATAAGATAGCATAAGCTATCATAGGACTTGTTTTAGATTTTTGAGAAAATTATTCTGTATTCTCTCAAAGGTATTCGTAGAGAAGTCTCTTTAAAATATATGGAACACAGTGTATGTGTGTATGCTTAGTGAATACGACATTTTTAATTGATAAATATAATTTTATTTATTCTCCCACGCTACACGAATTTCCTCTAATATCAAAATGAAAAAAAAGGAAATATCTTTCTTTTAGGTTTCAGTGTGATATTTAATCGACAAAATTATCTAGCTAATTATTTTGCCAAAAAAATGATAAAAATTTAATAGTTTCTACATAGAAAACTTTAAAAATCTATTTTTTTATAACTTAATGAAAAATAAAATATATTATTTAATTTGTATATCATTTTATACAACATGTAGAGCGTCGAACAGAAAACCGTAATTCCGTGTGAAATTTCAGAGCTATCGAAATTTAGAAAATTTAGATTAAAGACGTAGATTCTGCTAAAGCAGGAAAAAAAATGTTCTTAAAAAATCCCTTTGTGTTGTAAAAGCAATATTTCATATTTAAAATGCTGAGCATGAAACTGTATTTATACCGAAAACAATTGAATTTCATACTTACATGCTATTTGAAATTGCAGTGATATGGAACGACTTGATTTAAATGCACTTATTAAGAAATTTACATTAAATCACAGATTGTATTTTATTTAAAGAGTTAAACTTATAACAAAAAACATAGTTAAACTATTTTATTTTTCCCTAAAACTGTATGAAATTTAATTGCTATCAAATGAGGTAAATGGAATGACTGACTTGAGTCATTTTCCGCATTTTATATAATTCCTTTGCAAAATAATAAAAGTTCGCAAGTTTTATATAGAAAACTTTGAAGTGCTATTCTATATAACAACAGAAAATAATTTTATAATAAAGAGCATTTTATTAAATACTTAAAATGCAGAACTTAGAACTTTTGTACACATGAAATTTCAATGATATCAAATGAGGCGAGGGAAATAACATGTCTTTATCTTTCTGTGGAAATTTTAAGGAGACACTATTATTGCATTTCATGTGCAAAAATTGGATACAAGTTCCTAGATCCTGAATAGAAAGCTTAGAAAATCGATACTGTGCAAGAAATGAAAGTTCATTTTGTGAACAAAAAGATATAAATAACAACAAGAGTACGAGAAACGAAAGAAATAATGCAACATTATTTGTCTTGTAGAAATAAAATTTAATAGTCGCCGAAAGAAACAACTTCAATGGAAATGTGCGGCAATAATAATCTAGTCATTTCTAAAGTCATACAGAAAGAAAGTAAATTCAAATGTGAATAGTTACCATCTACAAGTTTCAATTGAAATAATTGAAAAAAAGAAAAAATCTCGACGAAGGTTATTTCTTAGAATTATTTAAAATAATTTTTGAAAGTTCATACAAAATGACTTCAGTTGTATTATATATTCTATTAAATTATCTTTCCTGAAAGGTGATAAAATTTTTATTCTAAATCTCTTTTTAAAATAACGCGTTGAACTGAATAATACCTTTATTCTATCAAAATGCGCAAAATTACTCCGAGGAAATTAGTAATTTGATTTTAAACTTTTGAATACAGTACTAGTCTGTGAAAAGCAACGAAAAAATTCTTAGTGAAGCACATCGTTAAAATGTTATATTTTTAATGAACTGGAAACGTAACGTAATATTAACACAATTTTAAATTATTTCAAGCATTGAATTTTTATACCTGAAATAACTCTAAGAAAGGGCATTATATTGAAACGATAAAAGGATGCTTTATTCTAATTATCAACAGGACTAAAAGATATCATAAAATTTGAATTGCTAATTATAAATAGACCATATAAGTGGATAAAATTTATTCTGCTAATCTATTCTTATGCAAATAACAATGGAGACAAATTAGACCCATTTTTCATTATATTTGTAGTTTCAGAAAGCTAGAGATCAAAGTAACTCACATAATAGAAGAAATATAATTAATTGCAGCCTGAATATAGAACTGCTACCTTCAGGATGTCTAAAAATACTGGAAGAAATGTTAACTATGAACAAACGTTTTAACAATAAATGAAAATGAAATTTCTATCTTGATTACTTTTTATGACAAAAACCTTTCATCACGCATTCTTATGTACTATTTTTAATCGTTAATTATTAATAAATTAAATGTGTTATTAAAATAGAGAATTTAGCAACAATATTTTATCAAGAGCAAATCATTGATTTTTCAATTTTTTTTATTTATTTTGAATGTTTTAATATATTTTTAAATAACACATATTTATTATTTACCACAGAAAATTTGAGAAATGGTATAAAATATATTTTTGTGTTACTTTTCGATATACAAATATGATAGTGGATAAAATTTATTCTGCAAATATATTCTTATGCAAATAACAATGGAAATTAGACCCATTTTTCATTATATTTGTAGTTTCAGAAAGCTAGAGATCAAAGTAACTCACATCATAGAAGAAATAGAATTAATTTCAGCCTGATTATAGAATGGTATCCTTCAGGATGTCTAAAAATACTGGAAGAGATCTTAACTATGAACAAAAGTTTTAACAATAAATGAAAATGAAATTTCTATCTTGATTATTTTTTATAACAAAAACCTTTCCTTATGCATTCTTATGTACTATTTTTAATCGTTAATTATTAATAAATTAAATGTGTTATTAAAATAGAGAATTTAGCAACAATATTTGATCAAGAGCAAATTATTGATTTTTCAATTTTTTTTCAAAATTTTTTTTATTTATTTTGAACGTTTTAATATATTTTTAAATAACACATATTTATTCTTTATCACATAAAATCTGAGAAATGGTATAAAATATATATTTGTGTTACTTTTCGAGATGCAAATATGTTAGTGGATAAAATTTATTCTGCAAATATATTCTTATGCAAATAACAATGGAAATTAGACCCATTTTTCATTATATTTGTAGTTTCAGAAAGCTGGAGATCAAAGTAACTCACATCATAGCAGAAATGGAATTAATTGCAGCCTGATTATAGAATGGCTGCCTTCAGGATGTCTAAATACACTGGAAGAAATGTTAACTATGAACAAAAGTCTTAACAATAAATGAAAATGAAATTTTATCTCGATTATTTTTTATAAAAAAACCTTTCATTACGCATTCTTATGTACTATTTTTAATTGTTAATTATTAATAAATTAAATGTGTTATTAAAATAGAGAATTTAGCAACAATATTTGATCAAGAGCAAATCATTGATTTTTCAATTTTTTTTCAATTTTTTTTTATTTATTTTGAACGTTTTAATATATTTTTAAATAACACATATTTATTCTTTATCACAGAAAATTTGAGAAATGATATAAAATATATATTGTGTTACTTTTCGAGATGCAAATACGTTAGTGGATAAAATTTATTCTGCAAATCTATTCTTATGCAAATAACAATTTAAATTAGAATCATTATTCATTATATGTGTAGTTTCAGAAAGGTAGAGATCAAAGTAACTCATATCATAGAAGAAATAGAATTTATTACAGCCTGATTATAGAATGGCTGCCTTCAGAATGTCTAAAAATACTGGAAGAAATGTTAACGTTGAACAAAAGCTTTAACAATAAATGAAAACGAAATTTCTATATTGATTACTTTTTATAACAAAAACCTTTCATTACACATTCTTATGCCACATTTGGTGTTCTATTTTTAATTTTTAATAATTAATAAATTAAATATGTTATTAAAATAGAGAATTTAGTAACAATATTTGATCAAAAGCAATTCATTGACTTTTCATTTTTTTTTCATTTTGAACGCTTTAATATATTTTTAAATAACACAATATATATAAATGTAATTTATTATTTACCACAGAAAATTTGAGAAACTGTATAAAATATATTTTTGTGTTACTTTTCGAGATGCAAATATGTTTAAATAATAATTTAGGCAGTCACTGCATACATCAAATGACCTCTGATTCTGCGCAGATATTTAATTTAGATATGTTCCTACAGAAATTCTAATATATTGCCTTTAAGATCACTACTACAAAAAATTATTTTACATCGTGTAGTTAATGGTAATACCCCTTCAAATATTTCGTTATAAAAATATAGCTGATCTTAGACTGCTTCACTGCAGATGTCATAAACATCTTTATTTATGGACACTAAGTCTAATATAACTCTTACGAAACTGAATTTCAAAAAAGTTTAGTTTCTATTAATTCACTGAATATTATTCTAATGTGTATTTAAAATAAAGTTTCATCATGGAGAATGTTCAATGATATAAATAATTTGTAGTAATACAGCAGGTAAGTTTTTTTTCTAATTTTTCAGAAAAAACAGGAAAGCATTAAAGAAAGAAGTATAATATATAAATTATACATGCATGTAAATATTAGCAGCAATATTTAATCTAATTGATATAATAATTCACTTACAATTAACAACAGCAATGTTTAAAGAAGAAGATATATTTTCATATGATCATAAAATCAATAAAACTTTTCTCTCTTTTGTAACCTATGAAATTTCCCTTTATTTCTAAACAAAAACAATAAGTACACGCTTGTCTGGTAAGCATCCCGAAATACACTACATATATATTTCTATATAATAAACAGCATTATGTATTTGTTTATCTAAAGCTTCAGCTGCTA
>CM063501.1:52354392-52359392 GCA_032207245.1 Pardosa pseudoannulata | reverse complement strand
AATATTTTCCGAAGAAATCATTTTACTCGAAGAAGGACAGTACAAATTTTCGTATTTTTTAAGAAACCAATTAGAATATGTACACATAAAAAACACACTATCTCTCTTTCTCTCTCTCTCTCTCTCTCTCTCTCACACACACACACACATATATATATATATATATATATATATATATATATATATATATATATATATATATATATATATATATATATATATATATATATATATATATATATATATATATATATATATATATATATATATATATATATATATATATATATATATATATATTTTATATATATATATATATATATATATATATATATATATATATATATATATATATATATATATATATATATATATATATACATATATATATATATATATATATATATATATATATATATATATATATATATATATATATATATATATATATATATATATATATATATATATATATATATATATATATATATATATATATATATATATATATATATATATATATATATATATATATATATATATATATATATATACCTAAAAAAGTCACTTAGACATTTCTAGAGCTTTATTAAGGTTTTATTAAGGTGTAAGACTATCATCACCTTTACTTACAGACTCTATTTCTTTGAAACATTCTTCTACAAACCCATTTTTAACAAATATCGTGCTTGATTAATTCAATACAATTCAAACTACGTTTAGCTTAGTTATGTTCTTAGTTTTTTAATTTTAAAAATTTATTTTTTGAAAAGGAGTAACTATTTCACTAATACACATTATATTTTAGTCTACAAACATACAATGCATTGGCGCAAAGCTTTAAGTAACAGAATAAGTGTTCATGGTTTTATTAATAGACAACGTATTTTATTATATAAACTTTCCTGCGAATATAGAAAAATTAATTAACAAATCAATAATAATAAAAAATAATGAATAGTATTAAATAATTGTACATATTTCTAACCTTCCAAATGACTGATGCTTAGGGTGAATATGATAATAATTATTAAATAATTATGACATGCACTTACTCAATTAGTAGTAAAATTCGTTTCGAATTTTCGAGGTTTCGCAGATCGGATTTTATAGAGAATGAGATTTTTATTTTTCAATGTAAAAGAAGCAATAAAAAAGAAATTGTACTATATTTGTTAATACTTAATGTAGCAAACATTCCAATTCCGTATTCGTTGCAAAACAAATTTAAGAAAAGATTCAAAGGTAGTATTCTAAAGATAAGGAAAACACAAACTTCATATGACTTATATTAGTACTAAAAATAGAAGCACTGGCAATATCGGTGTTATTTTTATTTCAGGTATGTAAATACGCAAGGGAAAAAACAGTTCTTTAAAGTCCAAAATACTCCAAAAAAAGTTATAATTACCCTGTATTTAAAAATAGAGTCCATTTAGATAATGGGTTGGATTTTTTTAACGTAAATAGCTATTTATTTTTTTTAACATTTCTGCATTCATAAATTTTGTGATAAAGCTCAGTTTGAATATTTATTATCATACGTACGCAAACATTATATATATTACTCTTTGAACGTGGGTGAGTTTATCAGAAGATGAGTTAAAAGACTTTGGAAAAACTTACAACCACACCCCAAATGATTTACATGCTTTAAATCACTAGAAATATATTACTGAACTCAGCAGAAATGAGACTGTTGTAAAGTAATTATTTCTGTTATCTATGGATTTAAAATAACATTTGTATCATATTAATACGCATAACTGCTTATTATATGTTTTTAAACAAGCCGTAATATATATATAGTATAGTAAATATTTTTATGTTTTGAAAACGAAATTAGAAAACATGTATTACCTTTTAAAGTAGCTAGATGAAGTTTGCAGAGATAAGTTACTGAAATTACGAAAACTGTTGGGATAATGACACTATTTTGTTGTTTTACATTATATAATTGAAATTCAACAATAGATTCAGGCCTTATTAACCGCTGAATTAAAAATTCATTGATTGTAATATCGAAAGCCAAGTAACTCATCATCTTACAATGACATGTAATCCTTTTTCACATAAGAAACCGTACTTAATATACGCCAGCTGTGTCTTATCATTCACAGTATTCCTGATTTAAAATATTTTGAAATTATTATAAAATAAAACATATCATTAAAGAAAACTTTAATTTTTAATAACTTTACTTAGTTCATATGCCATTAGAATTTCCGAATTCTGTAAAAGTAATAATATTCCTCCAAATATGTATATTTTGAACTAATTCAAAATAAATTAAAGAAGGTCCAAAGTGAAATGTAAAGGGATGTAACCAAATGTTTTTACTATGGCAATAAAATGATGAATATTTTGATAGTTAAAAAGTATTGGTAACGTTAATACTTTTGTTTATACAAGCAAAATCAGACTGGAAACAATACTGCTCAAATTTTAGCAATTCATATAAAACTCTGTTTTTCGTGTACTAGAAATAGCCAAGAACAAGCACAAATATCTGTAGTATAGTGCATAAAAGTTGTCGAAACCCTCAGTCGCTAAATAGCTCTTTGATGTTCTTCAGACAAAAAGGAAACTTTTTTACTATAAGCTGCAACAGAACTAACAAATTATTTCATTAACATTCTGATTAAAAAATGAAAATTAACATCTTTGTCAAGAACTCATCTTTTGTTTTCTACAAAAATAAATAAATAAATAAATAAATAAGAATAACCATCACTCATTAAGAAAGCACTGAAAACCTTCATTCGATTTCCACAACATATTTATGATTCAAAACATTTTCACTTGTCACAGCCATTAAAACTTGATATCGCTATCGGCTTGAAATAAAAGCAGCACACCAACTCGTAGTGACGTCGTTGGAGCCAAAACTATACATGCAGATGAAAGATAAACAAGAACATTTATAACACTAGAAATGTGTAATGCATAATTAAAGTATTTTTTTAATTGAAAAAACTTTTATTTTACTTTTAATTTGTGGATTTTGTATAAAAAAATAAAAAAATCTGATTATTATTCTATAAATATATTTGTTGCCATATTTTAATTTAAATTCATATAATTAATGGTACACCAAATAAAAATTATGTATGTAGTGGTCCTTGTATTTCTAAAGTTTATTGATTGCTGATCTAAACTACATCCTTATCTTGTTTTCTATGTTCTTCAGAGAATTAAACATTTATAAAGCATTTGTTTTCTGTAACAAACATAAGTAAATAGTCAGCATAATGTAACTTATATTACTTGAAATGTTTACATACTAAACAAAAACTATTTCTACATAGTGAATAAATTAATTGCACAATGTCTTAGTATCTTACTTGGAAGCAATAAAAGAAATTTTTATAGACTTCTAGATTTAATTATACCAAAGTAAACACAATATTATTGACGTCAACATTCCATAATAAAAATGGCTTGTTTGGGAGGGAATAATTAATTTAGCGAATTACGAGACTATATCTTCAAATCACAAAATGCTGGAAAGATAGAATAATATTTATTCAACCATATGCGCCAGCATTAATGAGTAAATAAATTTTAAAAAACCTATTATGTACAAAAGTTCATTAAGGAAAACTTGCATAATTAAAATGCTAACGATATTAACGGTTACAGACCTAGATTAAATCAATTATTAATAGCTGAAAAGAAAGTCTTTATCGTAATGTCAAATAAATTAAACGCTATTTTGAAGAGGCGTAACTATTCTAACGCGACGGATATTTGAGTACAAATACACATTAAGTATAAGCCGTAATTATAACTGCACATTTAATTAAAAGATTTGAAATAAAAATATTTAAAACATGAAAACAGCCAGGAATGCATTTGAAGAAACGAACAAATAACACATTATATATTATTTTATCAAATTACCTGAAATTGAATAAAAGGAGAATTCAAATGTGAGACTGAATAAAAAATACGAATATAAACATGAGGTATGATTAACGATACAAATTCATTTTAACAATTAATTGAAATATTTTTTAAACTTATCAAAGTGTATATTCTAATATTTTGGAAATATAAGGTTCAGATATTGTTTAATTAAGATTCTTATATTTTACAGACAGAAGAAAGCAAAATAGCATTCTAGAAAGTAAGAAAAATATTTTTGAGTTAAAGATAAATATTTTAAGACAATCCGTTAATGAAATTTATGTCACATAACTATTAAAGTATACTAATTAGAAAATCTTAAAGTAATAAATAAATTAAGAAAGGTCTATAAACGGACGTAAATTAAAAATTATAAGATACGTATGGTTTTCTCATTCACTGCATGAACAGGGCTTTACAAGCAGTCATTTTTTTTTAAATTTCAATTATTTTTATTAAAATAAACCTTATGTGCAATAGAGGAATTACAACTACAGAATACAAAAGAAGAGTATATGTTAATCAACACACTAGTACTGTTTGAAAAATTAATGTTTCAACTCAGTCAATATAAAAATGTAATAGTGTAACATATAAAAACGTTTTTAAGCGTAAATAAGAATGACCTTGTTCAGTTCACTTATTGAGACGTCATAAAATAAATCACGGACTAGTGACTAGAAAATGAAAGAGTACAGACTTAATTAATAAAAAAAAATTTCACTCTTTATACAATAAGCACAATTAGCTAAAAATAAGCATATAAACCAGCTGTTGGAGTACAAGCAATAAAGGTAGAGCTCACGCAAGCAAAAATTTTCTCAATACAAGAGTTAATGACTGCGATGAATCCTACAGAGAAGGACGCTCTAAATATTTCAATACATTTTCTTAAAATTTGTTAATTATATCTTAACACAAAAAATATTTCAACCATTTAATAAACAATTTTTTATCCATATCAATTACCAGCTTCTGAGTTACGATTTAACTAAACAATTATTCACATACTACAATGATTCAGTAATAGCAATGTACTGCTATCTAACGTCGATCGCAAACGTTAACATCCGTAAAAGTGATACAATATA
>CM063501.1:52346892-52349392 GCA_032207245.1 Pardosa pseudoannulata | reverse complement strand
ATATATTTCCTTTATTTTGATACTGATGAACAAATGAGATCACTTCCTGGTATACAAAACTATTTGTGCGAAATTTGGTTAGTACAAAGTCTGTATTTTTTGTATTTTTCTTTTCCATCACTAACAATGATTGCATGTATCTATAATTTTTCTTTCTTACTAATATTTTGCAATTTGTTTTATCGATTTCAATCAAAATCGTGCAAATATGTCATCAATTTCAACTAGCAAGTTGTATTTAACATTAAATAATCTATAGTTTATTTTACTCGTTAACTGGAAGGTTCAACTTCTGCGTTTTTCTCTCAATATCAAGAAATCATTGTCTATAAAGACTTTTTATGTGTAAAAATATATCTTGATATCGCTGGATATAGAACAATTTGTTAATGTTGGTAAACTAGATTTAGAGACTAGATTTAAATTTAGCTGTTACTCATCTTCAACGAATAAAATGACTAGAATTCCTTTACTTTTGGTGTTATTATTATCACATGATTTTTAAATTCCTTTGCATATTTTTAGATAAAATAAAAGTGAAAATTAAGAACTATAGTTCTGACTGTTTGAAAAACTTACCTATAATCCTAAATTTACACAGTTCTTACCCAGCATTTATAATTCTTCATATAATTATCGATCTTAAAAACTCAATGAAAAAAATGACGAAATATGAAATGAAATATCTAAATGCTAAGCCATAGTAAAAAAATTTACTGCTACTTTATAGGATTTTAACTAATGATGTCTCAATTACAACTGCAAACTATATTCATCAATTATAATTATATTATATTAAACTACATAATTTTCAAGTGTATTAAACATCATGGAAGGGTAATATCATTGCTATAATACCATTATACCAGGATTGGTTTGGTTTGGTTTGGTTTGGAGAGCTACGGTCTACTTTTTGCAATACGAGGGCTAATGAGACCGGGACCTACTGCTTAAAGCCGATTCCAAACATGTACGAACATTCATGCCACAGTGGGATTCGAACCCACGAACTCTGGTACCGAAGGCCAGCACCATAACCAATTGACCATCGCCATTATACCAGGTCTAGATTTTCAGATACCAGGCATAAATACTTCAGACCTAGATTTCCTAGACCTAGATACCTAGATTTCCAGGCATAAATACTTGAGATAGTTTAGAAAAATTATTCGTAATTGCTTATTTAATTTAGTTTCCTTTCGACTAAGAAAATAAATGTACTATTTGGTAAGTAATCCGGTAAGATTACCCTTTTCTTTATTTGTCATTTCTATAGATGTAAAATGTTCGAAACTTACTCATACCCTTCATCAAAATCGCTCATACAAAGTACTTTAACATAATTTAAATACAACAGTCAACGAGTAAAATACTTATTGTTTTTTATATAGTCTTTTTTAATTTATTTCTTCTGTGATTGTCTATGATATACTGGAAGCTTGAAATACTACAACACGAACTATTTTTGTACGAACTTTTTTTACCTCTCATCGAACTTATCTGGATAATCTGGAGGTTTTCTTTATAAGATTATATTTTCGTGCTCTTAAGAAACTTCCCAGAAGTTTCCTTCAGAACGTTTTTCTCAAATTCCTGAAGTTTTGGAACTGATTAGATTTGGACTTACATCTTCAGAGAGGGAATGCGAGGGTTTGAAGTTGCTTCCTAATATTTTAAAATATACTCATGTTTTTTCTGTTCTTCAAATTTGAAACATGTTTATAGAATATGGTTGTATATAGTTTTAATATATAATTTAAAGAGAACTGTAAGTATTAAAAATTTTTAATAACTGAAACCTAATAAAATTTTCTGACTGACATATCATATTTAATGTATCTTTTGTGAATCATTTCTCATCTATCCTCAGACGTAAGTTATTAGTAAGGTATCTGTACACCTTTAAAAGGACGTTTTCGATCGAAATATCTAATTTTCAATTTTTATTTTAAATAATATTTCAATATTTTTTCTTTCTAAATCTGTTCGAGTTTTAGTTCTAGCTTACTTAAAACTGGAGTTACAGCTATTTTAATATCATATGCCAGTTTTCTAACCGGAAGTTACGGTCTGTTAACCGGAAGTAAAATAAAATGTTTGTTTACATAGTTTTATTTTATGAATTTAGGTTAGTTTGGAGTGCTGCAGTCTATTTTTTGCAAAAAGAGGGCTAATGAGTCCGGGACCTACAGCTTAAAGCCGATTTCGAACGGCTACGAACATGCATGCTACAGTGGGATTCGAACCCACGAACTCCGGTACCAAAGGCCAGCACCCTAACCAATTGGCCATCGTTCGGCGAATTTGGGTTGAAGTTGGTTTAACTGATCAAAAGAATGCATGCTATATAAAAATTAAACTTTTATAATATTAAAAATGAATTTGGCAGCATAATATTTGCTGTTTTCTTTTAGAAATTGGCAACTCATATTTGTTCATAAACCAAATTTTTACATAGTGTTTGGATTATATTCAGTCTCTTAAAAATTTATTATTTTTT
>CM063501.1:52339392-52341892 GCA_032207245.1 Pardosa pseudoannulata | reverse complement strand
TTTAAGGAACCCAAATTCAGGGTTTTATTCCGAAGATAATACTTATTTTAATTTAATAAGTATAATAAGCATAATTTCGCACTTGAGAAGCTTTAAATATTGATCTTGTTCAAAAAGGTTTTATCCGAGTATTTTCTTTATTTTTTATCTTAATATTTCTGTGATTTAAGGAAGACAAATTCAGTATTTTATTTCGAAACAATACTTATTTTAATTTAATACAAAAAATAAGAATAATTTCGCACTTGAGAAGCTTTAAATATTGATCTTGTTCAAAAAGGTTTTATCCGAGTATTATTTATATTTTTTATCTTAATATTTCTGTGATTTAAGGAAGACAAATTCAGTATTTTATTTCGAAACAATACTTATTTTAATTTATTTACAAAAAATAAGAATAATTTCGCACTTGAGCACTTTAAATATTGATCTTGTTCAAGAAGGTTTTATCCGAGTATTTTCTTTATTTTTTATCTTAATATTACTGTGATTTAAGAAAGCCAAATTCAGGATATATTCCGAAAAAAATACTTTATTAAGTTTTTAATTATTTAAGTATTATTTAAGTATTAAGTATTTAATTTAATAAGAATAATAAGAATAATTTCACGCTTGAGAAGCTTTAAATATTCATCTTGTTCAAGAAGGTTTTATTCGAGAATTTTCTTTATTATTTATCTTAATATTACTGTGATTTAAGGAAGCCAAATTGAGGATTTTATACCGAAAAGAATACCGTTTTTAATTTAATAAGAATAATAAGAATAATTTCACGCTTGAGAATTTTTAAATATTGGTCTTGTTCAAGAAGGTTTTATCCGAGTATTTTCTTTATTTTTTATATTAATATCACTGTGATTTAAGGAAGCCAAATTCAGGATTTTATTCCGAAGATAATACTTATTTTAATTTAATAAGAATAATAAGTATAATTTCGCACTTGAGAAGCTTTAAATATTGATTTTGTTCAAGAAGGTTTTATCCGAGTATTTTCAATTTTTAATCTTAATATTAGTGTGATTTAAGGAAGCCAAATTGAGGATTTTATTCCAAAAACAATACTTATTTTTATTTAATAATAATAAGAAGAAGAACTTCGCGCTGGAGAAGTTTAAATATTGATATTGTCCAAGAAAAAAATTATCAGCGTATTTTTTTTTATTTTTTTATCTTAATATTACTGTGATTTAAGAAAGCCAAATTCAGAATTTTATTCCGAAAACAGTACCCTTTTTAATTTGTCAGGAGTAGATATGATTACTTTTTTGAGCGATTATGAAGTATATGATGAATTCTACTTCGGCATGACAATGACTTTCCTAAAATTACTAGCATATAGCCCTTCATATGACGGGATCAGTAAAATTTTTAATTTTTCAGAATAATTAGTGAATCGATTGCAAACTGTGTGGTTATGTATAAAAAACCAACACACAAACGAACAAACTTCTTAATTTTCAAAGATATATAACTCAAAAGCTAGATATTTATTCGTCCGTGAATTTGACTCCTAGACTTTTATGAAAATAATTTGTAGTTAATACAGGGGTTTAAAATTTCATTGCAACAAAAAATAATCGACGATTAAATTTAAAATTATCACATATGTACCTAATCTATTTTTTAACCCAAATATATTATTTAATTCAAAATCTTATCCAACAATCCTTTATCACACTATTTTCTTTATTCTTTATCATCATTGTTACGTCAGTTTAATCCAAATATAAGAAAAAAAATATGTAATATCTAAGTTCAGTGATAACACGTATGAAAATAATGCGGGCGATATTTAAATAATTTAAAATAAGAAATGATTAAATGAGATGGTTAAAGAAATGACGTCATAATGGTAGAAAAATGCTATTTTTATGTATTTATTATGTGACAAATTGATAAATTTAATCGCCTGATCTTAACCGGAGAAAATAGGGCTTGAAATAATGGTATTAAACTATCGAACTATTAAAGACAACAGTATTTTTTGTTGTGATATGAAGCATATTTATATCAATTTATTTTAGAAATAGATCGATAGTTAAGGAAAAGAAAAACTTTACTCGCTTTGAATTTTTACTAACAATAAATCATCAATAATCCCGTATGGATGCCTCTATCTTCCAGATCCAACCAGATAACTTGGGTTTTTAATTATATATTGAATTTAGTGTATTTAATATTATCTTATTGCAAATTTCGTCAGTTGTCAGAAATAGTCAAAATTTTATAATTTTACGAACGATTAGTTTATTTTTAACGCTGTTTTTCTATACATTATTAGTTCCTATTTATATTTATTTTCTGATGTAGTAGCTCTTTAATAAGATTAAATGTGTTGAAAAAAGGTTTCAAATACAGTAAACGAACACCGTCTCATTTTTCGATCACTTTGAAAAGACATAATTTAACACTTTTGTAATAGTAAAACATCGGGAGTAGTCAAATAAGTTCAAATTTGTGAAATTTGATAGTTTTCCTTACATGATGTAATGTGAATACA
>CM063501.1:52319392-52334392 GCA_032207245.1 Pardosa pseudoannulata | reverse complement strand
AAAAGGTTTGTTAACATTATGGTCTGCTCAGCACAAGGTTCGAAAATCAAATGAAATTTCTTCACATAATTTTAGTATAACTGATTCACTTCCGCTGTGAACCCAATAACACTACATTCAAGGTATAACAAATGCACGATATCACTGTGAAAAATTTGTTTTACTAATAGGATCTACTTAGTGAACTAGATTTTGTTGAATGACGGTTATTTATAATGATAAATTGCATTTTTGTGGAAATGACAACGCTAAACGTTTGAGGTATATTTAGTCGTAAAATCTTTCCTAATTAACCTAGAACCACAAAACTTTTTTGTGTAATCACCATAGAAAATGAAAACTATAGTAAAATCCTGAAACATTTTGAAATCCTCTTTAAAAATTCTGAAAGGAGAACAAACTAAACAGTCATCGGTGTTCAATCGACACTGACGGACGGTCTAGTATTAATAATCTGCTTAGAAATGTTTTATGCCGCCATAAATATTTTTATGTAAATGGTGTATGTTTTAAAAGGTTTGTTCACATTATGATCTCCTCTGCACAAGGTTCGAAAATCAAATGAAATTTCTTCACGTAATTACTTTAGTATAACTGATTCACTTCCAGTGTGAACTCAATAACACTGCATTCAAGGTAAAACAGATGCACGATATCACTGTGAAAAATTTGTTTTACTAATAGGATCTACTTAGTGAACTAGATTTTGTTGAATGACGGTTATTTATAACGATAAATTGCATTTTTGCGGAAATGACACCACTAAACGTTTTAGGCATATTTTGTCGTAAAATCTCTCCTAATTAACCTAGAACCACAAAACGTTTTTGTGTTATCACCATAGAAAATGAAAACCATAGTAAAGTCCTGAAACATTTTGAAATCCACTTTATAAATTCTGAAATGAGTTCAAACTAAACAGGCATCGGTGTTCAATCGACACGGACGGACGCTCTAGTATTAATAATCTGCTTAGAAATGTTTTATGCCTTCATGAATGGTTTTATGTAAATGGGGTATGTTTTAAAAGGTTTGTTAACATTACGGTCTGCTCAGCACAGGGTTCGAAAATCGAATGAAATTTCTTTACATGATAATTTTATTATAACTGATTCACTTCCGCTGTGAACCCAATAACACTGCATTCAAGGTAGTACAAATACACGATATCACTGTGAAAAATTTGTTTTACTAATAGGATCTACTTAGTGAACTAGAGTTTGTTGAATGACGGTTATTTATAATGATAAATTGCGTTTTTGTGGAAACGACACCACTAAACATTTTAGGTGTATTTAGTCGTAAAATCTCTCCTAATTAACCTAGAACCACAAAACTTTTTTGTGTAATCACCATGCAAAATGAAACCCATAGTAAAGTCCTGAAACATTTTGAAATCCGCTTTAAAAATTCTGAAAGGAGAACAAAATAAACAGGCATCGGCCTTCAATCGTCATGGATGGACGGTCTAGTATTAATAATCTGCTTAGAAATGTTTTATGCCGTCATAAATGTTTTTATGTAAATGGGGTATATTTTAAAAGGTTTGTTAACATTATGGTCTGCTCAGCACAAGGTTCGAAAATACGCGGCGTCGGGAATCACCTTAAAGGTCTGGTCACGCGCAAAGGCGGACGGCGGGGCAACTTGCGAAGCTAAACATTGCTTGTCATGTGTAATGAGACGTGTGTCATTACACATGAACTAAACCTAAAACTAAACAATCTCAATCAGAGTCTACAAGGCGAAAATAACATAGTCTCCAATATGGCAAATAAAGTGTTTGCATTTGAGGAAAAGCTAAGTATTTATTATAATGAAATACAGAACAAACAGCTGCACAATTTTCCAACTATTATAAAAACCAGAGAGGACGGTATTAACATTTCAGAAGAAAACTGCTCCATAATTTCAAATTTTATAACTGCACTATTAAACGAATTTCAAAAAAGGTTTCAAGATCTCAGAAAAATAAAAAATTGTTTGTTACTTGTAGAAAATCCATGGCATTTAAAGACACCAACTATTTCTGAGTTGGCTTCAGTTTTAAACTGTAATTACTCGGAGTTGTTTGATGAATTTATTGATTTTAAAAATGACATCAACCTGGAAGTAGTTTTCAAAGAAAAAAGGGAATATGTGGAATTTTGAAGCATTGTTCCCCAAAAATATAAAAGTGTGCAAAGATGTGCCCAAATAATGCTAACATTTTTTGGGTCAACGTATGTGTGCGAATCATCTTTTTCAAAGATGAAATACACAAAGAGTGTATATAGAAATAAACTGACAAATTCCCATTTGGATGATATAATAAGAGTAGCATGCAACGACAAGCCAGATATTGATAAAGTTTTAAAAAAATGCTCTCAGTTCCAAAAGTCTCATTAGATATACATATAAGTAAGCATCTTTGTTAAAAGTTCTTTTTTACATTAAACTAAATAATTCATTAGGTTGATATTACTTTTTCATTTATACACCTAATTATTTTTTACTTGCGGCCCGGGCTACCGTGACTGAAACGTGTTTGTGGCCCCTATAAAAAAAGGTTGAGTATGACTGGTCTAGTATTAATAATCTGCTTAGAAATGTTTTATGCTGTCATAAATATTTTTTATGTAAATGTGGTACGTTTTAGAGGTTAATTAATATTTCATTACGGGCTTTTTTAATCGTTATAAATGTATCTAAAATAATAAATCTAAAAAATCTAAAATAAATCTTTACATCGAAAGTCAAGTACACTATGTCAGAAATATCAAACTGTACTGTATGTTTTCAGAACTTTTAGAGTCGTTTAAAGTAAACGGGTTAATAAACGCCTTTTATGTAAGAAAATAGTTGAAGTAAAAACTTTATTAGAATGTACTTTAATTAAGAGGCATTTTCTTTTTCGTTCCAGAATCCTAAATTATTTCTCTCAGTCTATTAAATTAATATTTAAAACTTGTCAATTAATTTTAAAGTTCGGTATAGAGCTTTATTTTAGTATAATCATCTATAAATAGCTAGACTTAACGGAGTTCCCGTACCATTTAGTTTTCATTATAAGTGTTATTATCGAATGTTCTGCGGAACTCAGCGGAAATTCGAAATGAAGGGGTAGGGTAGCATATAATTATACAGATTGTCTATTTTAGTACGATATTTCCATCTAGAAATAGTACTAAGTGAGTTAGTGAGTTGGTGTCATCAATCATTCCTATCATAATGTTATACGGCAGCCAGGAACAAAATGCAAGGGAATAATCTTAAATGGTGTTTTCGTGACATCGTTGCCCATGAGTTGTCATTACTAACAAAATATATAACCTTCGATCTCTAATTCTGCTTATGATTATACTAAATACACATTTTTTTCAGGTAATGCTATCTTGAAACATTTATTAAACGTTTACGATATAAAGCTAAAATAAAAAATTCAACGTCTCTAAACACATTTAATATTTTTTGAAAAAAAAAGTTATTTCCTTTATGCAGATTATATTTTATTACCATTAAATTATGTGACAGGAATAAAAAATTATGAATTGGTGAGAAAATAAAGAAAATAGTTTCCCTTTCCTGAATTCTTCAAAATCATTTTTTGAGAATAGAGAACAGAGAATGGAACTTAGCTTTTCACGCACTGAAAAATTTAATAATTTAATTAAGTGTTACTTGAAGAATTTAAAGAGGAGACATTCATGCATTTTCCTAAAACTTGTTAAATCCGTTCTATGCTCTTAAATGCCGTTAAGTATAAAATTTTATAAAGAAACATAGTTTCTGTAGAGAAAGTTGAACTGAATCAGCTATTTTTCGACTCTAGATAATATCATTTTGATTGAATAACTTATAAAGTATTGTTTAGTGTCTGAATTAATTAACGATTAAGCGTTCAAAAAGTATTCATGTAATTTGACCTTACTTTGTTAATGAACAAACTAATATCGTTTGCAAATACTTTTTTGGCTTCTAAATAGGATGGAAACTTAAGTTTACTACAAAATTAAGTTACTAGTAAGTAAACTGTCTAGTTCCCATTAAATATGCTTTATGAGCAGATGAAGTTTTATTACTTAGACTTAAATTTTCATTTAGATTATATGCTCGGTTTTGTTGTGTAGCATTTAAATTGTCTATTAGATGCTTTGTTAGTAGAAATTTCTACGAAACACAATTAAAATTTATGATTTTTATTGCGTTGGTAATCTCTCAGTGCGCGCGTATAAAAAAACTAACTTAAAAACATATAAAATAGATTTTCACTAACACATCTTTGTATTATATCTTACTCATGGCTGCTGACTACATGGTTGATTGTATCTAATCGCTGATTAAGTTTCAAGCATCTTCATGATTATATCGTCAAAGATTTCCTCTCATTCTAGAAGGCTAACAACTGAGAATGTTGAATTTTGTAAACACAATTTTTTTCTATGTTTATTACACTCCCGGTACAACAATGCAAATGGTTATAATATGCTTACTTAGTCAGCATTTTAAATAAAACTCTCCACACAGTTTAATCTTTCGCATTTTTAAAGGCTAAATCATGTTTCATAGTTTCAAATTCATTTCAGCAAATCGAACGATGGTCGAATGGTCAGGGCGTTGATTTTCGATACCAGAGATCTTGGGTTCTAATCCCACTGGAGAATGGTTCGGAATCGGTTTAAAAAGTAGGTCCCGTTCTCATTTTCCCTAGTGTTGCAGAAACGTAGACAGTAGCGCCCCAAATTAAATCAGCAAATTATACTGCCGCACCCTGTACAACAACCATTTTAAGTAGATTCAGGTAAACTTGAGTACATTTTATTTCCAACACCCTTCAAATTACTTCCTTTGTAGAAAAAACCTTTGTCGTCATCAGAGGCTATGTCCACTTATTTTCTGGATCATGGGTTTCGAACAAGCAGCAAATCGGCCTCATTTGGATGGCTTGGATAATTTTACTGCACACGAGAGCTTGTTGTAATAAAATTCATAGCTTCGTAGTATTTTCTTCGACAAAATTCATTAAAAATCAGTACAGAAATCGAAAAGCAAATTTCTTATTTCTTTATCTTATAACATTAGAATTACAGAAATGGCGGTGGACTTTAGGTCATTGGTGACTGCAGGTGACTATCTAGGATACTCTAAGTTTCCTTTAATAAATTTTATTTTGATTACGTAAGGTCGTATTTAAATACTTACTTTTTCTTCCTACTTTTTATCAATACTAATCGCATTTCAGAACTGACTCTGTTTAATGATCCCCTTTAAATTCAATTGTTTAGATATTTATGAAACTGTAAAATGATTAATAAGATTTTAACTATGAATATTAATTTATCAAAAGCTATTTTTTATTTTGAATTCCTACTTTTTGAAGTTTATTCTGACATTTAAAGTTAATAAATAGTTTTGATCCCCCAAAATGTATTTATAATACAAGGATAAGGAAATGTTCTAATCAATAAAAAGATAAATTTTCTATTTTAATTAAACAATCTAAATTATTTCAAACTGGTTCCTTCTTTTAGAAATTAACCTTAGTTAGCGAATAATAAAAGTCCGGCCTGCAATTAGGCATAAGGTTACCAATGTGCCCAGTTATAGATATACAACAAGCTGAAAAAAAATTATAAATGCAGTAGATTCATTTACTTCAATTCAACGTTTTTTCCATCATTCATAATTTCCTGATGCATATATGCCCTGTATATATCGTTGAAACATTTCCTTACTGTCAACTTGCATTCATGGTATCCCTGATTTCGTTCAATTCTAGAAAACTAGTGAAAATATTTTTAATGTGTTGTTATAAATGTTTCAAAGACTGGACGGCAGCAATAAAATTCTTCGTTATTAGTAGTTTTGTCATACAAATGAGATTAAAAACTTAATATTTAATGAGGTCAAAAGGTGAAAGTCCAGTTCGCTAACCAAATAAAAAATCATGAGAAAGAAGTATATAAATAGTTACGACGAAAGACGTAAAAATGAATTTGGGAGAGTACGAAGTTTTTCTGAAGCACACGAAACTTTGAAATAGTTAAAATATCTTAAATACACGCACAGTAACATTCAGAGTGTACTTGAAAAAATAAATGCGATTAAACGCTCATTCTTTGTAACCAGACGAACAACTTATACAAACGCTTATCAATTATAAATATTTTTAAACTTTTAAGTATTAAATAAGTACTATTTATATGTATGAAATATATTTTACAAAATATTAAATACGTCCTATTAGGGGTGTAAGTACATAATTTATACATAAACATATTTTACTGAATTTCTACATGCATATCAAGCATCTAGAGTTTTTACCTCATTCATCGTTTTCAGTAAAGCCCCCTTTCAAAACGATTGATTGAAGTTATACTGAATTATACTGTATATTTTACAGATGTTTATATTTTCAGTGATATATATTAGATTTCTAATATATTTAGTTTATTTCGAGCTGGAATGGATTCATATAGATACTTTGAATTCCTACATTGGCTTACTAAATGTAAAGGGAAGAAATGATTCCGATATTCCAACCACTTCACATGCTGTCGAAAAAATATATCAAATCCTTAGACAGCATTCAAAGGAAGGATTTTCAGACTTCTATAAAAAAAAAACCATAAAATTTCAATATATCTCCGATTACACAAAAATCGTATCTTTTAAACTTTCAAACATCGACATCTGAAACTATTTGACAGCCTAGAGAAGTTTATCTTTTGAAGAAAGTCGGAAAATTTATACTCTAGAGTATTAATGTAAAAAATGTGAAACATATAAACGAATGTTCTTCATAAATTTTTCATATATGTATCATTCACCTCAATGCACTTTTAGTAATAACATTCAGTGATTTTTTTTTCTGCTAAAATGCTAAAGTAACTTCAATAATCTTTTCGAGTGCCTCCCTCTTGAAATGGATTAGGATTCAAGGAGTAAAGTCATGAACCATATATATCTTTTATACATATATTTTCATTTTTCTTTTCCTTAAAAAGAAAAGGATATGTATGCAAATGAGAAGAAAATATTTAAAATTCATTTTTCGAAGCGGCCTAGGATCTTTAGCAAAAGGCAATCAAATGGGTAAAATTATTTTTTAAAGGGAAATGAAAATGTTTTTTATTCAGATTTGGGTATTGTTTGAGAGAAGTTCTCTAGCGTGAAAATTCAAGGTACTGGAGTAATTTATCTAAACACCATATTAATATTGATTTTTTTTATCTTACAGTAAGTGAATAGTTCATAAATTAAATACGGCTTAGAAAAATATAAATAAAATATAATAGAAACATTTCAGAATAAATTTTGAAATTACCTCTGGTGTTGAATTAATTAAAGTTCATTTTATTGTACATAATAAATCACCATGTTGAAGTTAAAACTTGTAAATCTGTTTTTGCATCTATAGCAAAACATCTATTTAAAATAATTACGAATAAAAATTATTTTAAACATAGATAAATTTCCATAATTAAAAAACCATTAAATTATAATATTTTGTCCCGATTATTCTTTAAAGGATTTTATTTACCCAGAGTATCACAAGCGAAGTAATAAAATTATTTTACGACATACAGTACCTGTATTTAAAGATTATATATTCGAACTGTGTTGGATGTAATATAACTGATAAAAGTGTAAAAGCAACATATCTATAAATATAATGCATCTCTAATATAAAGAAATAGTTTCTAGACAAAGAAAGTTATTCCGTATTCCTCTGGATAAATCAGGATTATAATTCTCAACCGAGGCTTAGAATTAGACTCCAACATAAACAAATAATTCCTAGATAAAGAAAGTTATTCTGTATTTCTCTGGATAAATCAGAATTATAATTCTCAACCGAGGTTTAGAATTAGACTCTAAACAAATAGTTTCTAAACAAAGAAAGTTACTCTATTTCTCTGGGTAAATCAGGATTATAATTCTCAACCGAGACTTAGAATTAGACTCCAACATAAACAAATAGTTCCTAGATAAAGAAAGTTATTCTGTAGTTCTCTGGATAAATCAGAATTATAATTCTCAACCGAGGCTTAGAATTAGACTCTAAACAAATAGTTTCTAGACAAAGAAAGTTATTCCATATTTTTCTGGATAAATCAGGATAATAATTCTCAACCGAGGCTTAGAACCAGACTCCAAAATAAACAAATAGTTCCTAGACAAAGTAATTCTGTATTTCTCTGGATAAATCAGAATTATAATTCTGAACCAAGGCTTAGAATTAGACTCTCTAAATAAATAGTTTCTAGACAAAGAAAGTTATTCCATATTTCTCTGGATAAATAAGGATAATAATTCTCAACTTTGCCTTAGAATTACAACTGGAAATTTGGCACATACGTATTAAAATTTTCCTGTTGTAATTTATATTCCTACTCGTTTGGAAATGAGCTTTGATCAGTCGGTTCTTCACTCATTATCCCTCAATGGGCATAAAATCAAACGTAGAGCTTCAAACTAGACCATTACTTTCCTTTTAAGTATAATTACAGTATTCATCAGAAATACATGAGATTTAACAGTACACTCAAATCATGAAAATGGAAATAGGATTTAATTTAATATCAAGTAATATGTAAAATTTAAATGCTAACTCACTTACTGATCATTTTTCTTAAAAATGTAAACTTTAAATAAAGTTTTAAAAATCAACCATAATCTTACTAAATCACACTTTACTCCAGTTATAAATTATTACACAAATGTCTAAATAGTCTTATATTTACTGATAGATCAACTCAAAAAGATTTTTTTACAGTTCAAGTCCTATATATCCTTTTGTTGGATCCGATCTTTGAACGTATTCTTAAGTGATTTTAATTCATTACATACATGAATAGTTATTAATATTTTATGAAAACCTTGACAACAGCTTTCTTAAACAAAACAAATAATTATATTTAATTCATTTACACAATTCATTACACTCTGACGCGTATATAAACTGTAAATAAATATAAATATAGATAGGATTATATACATATATATGTATATATATTTATTATATATATATATATTCATATATATACACACACATATATATATATATATATACATACATATATATATATATATATATATATATATATATATATATATATATATATATATATATATATATATATATATATATATATATATATATATATATATATATATATATATACATATATATATATATATATATATATATATATATATATATATATATATATATATATATATATATATACATATATATATATATACATATATATACACACACATATATATATATATATATACATATACATATATATATATATATATATATATATATATATATATATATATATATATATATATATATATATATGTATGTATATATATATATATATATATATATATATATATATATAAATATATATATAATATATATATATATATATATATATATATATATATATATATATATATATATATATATATATATCAAGAGAGACAGAGAGAACAAAATGTGTATGTATCATATGATCATATATGTATTTGTTTATTTTTGCCTAAGGATAAGAAAAATAAATGGGTCAATTTAAACTTGTGCTTCATTAACAATATTTCTTCTATTTTCTTTTTTTTATCAATAGTCAGATAAAGAGCTACATTTAAAACTGTTTACCGAGTGAAAAGTTGGCGCCATTTGATGAGGCCATTTCCTTCCGTCGAATATTTTAGAAATTCTTTCGGAAGTACATTTGATGTATTAAATCCATTGAAGGAATTTTTAGGATTATCTATGTTTATATACACACACATATATAGATATATGTGTGTGTGTAACTATGTATATCTATAGATATTTCTCATCTTTGATCCTGAGTGCTGTAACTTTTTGTTAGGTTTCTCTTAACAATAATTTGTATCAGGAAACTTTATTTAAATACAAATTTGTTGAATCTGTTTTGATATCTATAGAGTTTTATACCATTTTTTAATATTGAATTATGAATCTTAAAATGAATGATTCTAAACCTTTTTTGGATTTTTTATACCTTAAATTACAGTAAGGATGTTTACAAACTAATTATGTGTAATGTATTTTCATGACATTTTAAAGACATATTTAATAAAGATATCTAAAAGCTAAATTCCTCGGTGCTACAAGCTACCATGGACACTATGACTTAGGTACAAATCTGTGCTTTCGAGACCAAGAGTATTGGTGTGCGAAGCATTTTATTCCAGTTAGGTGGGAAACTTACGCGAAATCTCCAGTAATTAAATCCTTAGCAAGCTTGGTCATCATTTTTTCTACCAACGGAAGGGATGAAAGGCTGAATCAACCTATCCTATGACGGAATCTCGGGACTATGCCTTGCGAAGAGCAACCCGAACGACACTGGAATTAAATATATGCATCTAATATCAATAATTTTATTGAAGTATTAAAAGTCTAAAGTTATCATTCAGTCTGTTATTGAAGTTTGTATAAGCAAAAAAACTTTGTAGCTTTTCATCACCAAAAATATCTAAGTAAATAAAAGCCAAATCCTTAATAAATGTCATACAAATAAATGTATTTAATATTTTATATTACATTCTTAATAATAATTGACCATTATAGTTTTAAAGTTTAAAATATTTTATAAAACCCATCTCTCCCCTGAATTATTTTGATAATGGTCTGTACATTATCAGTTAGTATGACATGGTTAGGTACATCTGGAGAGAATACACATTAGAAATAGTGCAACCACTTTTTGAAAATATCAAATGGGATTAAATGCATACATCTAATATCAATAATTTTATTGAGGTATCACAAGACTAAAGTTATCATTCAGTCTGTTATTGTTGTATAAGCAGAGCACTTTGTAGCTTTTCATCACCAAAAATATCTAACTAAAGCAAAGTCAAATCCTTAATAAATGTCATACAAATAAAGGTATCAAAGATTTTTATATTGCATTCTTGATAATAATTGACGATTGTAGTTTTAAAGTTTAAAATATTTTATAAAACCCATCTCTCCTCTCAATTACTTTGATAATGTTCTGTACATTAACAGTTAGCATGACATGGTTAGGTAACTCTGGAGAGAATACACATTAGAAATATTGCAACCACGTTTTGAAAATATCAACTGGGATTAAATGCATATATCTAATATCAATAATTTTATTGGGGTATCACGAGACTAAAGTTATCATTCAGTCTGTTATTGAAATTTGTATAAGCAGAGCACTTTGTAGCATTCCATCACCAAAAATATCTAAGTATATAAAATCCAAATCCTTAATAAATGTCATACAAATAAATGTATTTAAGATTTTATATTACATTCTTGATAATAATTGACCATTATAGTTTTAAAGTTTAAAATATTTTATAAAACATATCTCTCCTCTGAATTATTTTGATAATGGTCTGTACATTATCAGTTAGCATGACATGGTTAGGTAGCTCTGGAGAGAATACACATTAGAAATAGTGCAACCACTTTTTGAAAATATCAAATGGGATTAAATGCATACATCTAATATCAATAATTTTATTGAGGTATCACAAGACTAAAGTTATCATTCAGTCTGTTATTGAAATTTGTATAACCACAGCACTTTGTAGCTTTTCATCACCAAAAATATATAACTAAAGCAAAGTCAAATCCCTAATAAATGTCATATAAAATAAAGGTATTAAAGATTTTTATATTGCATTCTTGATAATAATTGACGATTGTAGTTTTAAAGTTTAAAATATTTTATAAAACCCATCTCTCCTCTCAATTACTTTGATAATGTTCTGTACATTAACAGTTAGCATGACATGGTTAGGTAACTCTGGAGAGAATACACATTAGAAATATTGCAACCACGTTTTGAAAATATCAACTGGGATTAAATGCATATATCTAATATCAATAATTTTATTGGGGTATCACGAGACTAAAGTTATCATTCAGTCTGTTATTGAAATTTGTATAAGCAGAGCACTTTGTAGCATTCCATCACCAAAAATATCTAAGTATATAAAATCCAAATCCCTAATAAATGTAATACAAATAAATGTATTTAAGGTTTTATATTACATTCTTGATAATAATTGACCATTATAGTTTTAAAGTTTAAAATATTTTATAAAACCCATCTCTCCCCTGAATTATTTTGATAATGGTCTGTACATTATCAGTTAGTATGACATGGTTAGGTACATCTGGAGAGAATACACATTAGAAATAGTGCAACCACTTTTTGAAAATATCAAATGGGATTAAATGCATACATCTAATATCAATAATTTTATTGAGGTATCACAAGACTAAAGTTATCATTCAGTCTGTTATTGAAATTTGTATAAGCAAACTACTTTGTAGCTTTCCATCACAAAAAATATCTAAGTAAATAAAAGCCAAATCCTTAATAAATGTCATACAAATAAAGGTATCAAAGATTTTTATATTGCATTCTTGATAATAATTGACGATTGTAGTTTTAAAGTTTAAAATATTTTATAAAACCCATCTCTCCTCTCAATTACTTTGATAATGTTCTGTACATTAACAGTTAGCATGACATGGTTAGGTAACTCTGGAGAGAATACACATTAGAAATATTGCAACCACGTTTTGAAAATATCAACTGGGATTAAATGCATATATCTAATATCAATAATTTTATTGGGGTATCACGAGACTAAAGTTATCATTCAGTCTGTTATTGAAATTTGTATAAGCAGAGCACTTTGTAGCATTCCATCACCAAAAATATCTAAGTATATAAAATCCAAATCCCTAATAAATGTAATACAAATAAATGTATTTAAGGTTTTATATTACATTCTTGATAATAATTGACCATTATAGTTTTAAATTTTAAAATATTTTATAAAACCCATCTCTCCTCTGAATTATTTGGATAATGGTTTGTACATTATCAGTTAGCATGACATGGTTAGGTACCTCTGGAGAGAATACACATTAGAAATAGTGCAACCACTTTTTGAAAATACCAACTGGGATTAAATGCATACATCTAATATCAATAATTTTATTGAGGTATCACAGGACTAAAGTTATCATTCAGTCTGTTATTGAAATTTGTATAAGCAAACTACTTTGTAGCTTTCCATCACCAAAAATATCTAAGTAAATAAAAGCCAAATCCTTAATAAATGTCATACAAATAAATGTATTTAAGATTTTACCTTACATTCTTGATAATAATTGACCATTATAGTTTTAAAGCTTAAAATATTTTATAAAACCCATCTCTCCTCTGAATTATTGGCCGAACGATGGTTAGGGTGCTGCCCTTCGGTACCGGAGTTCGTGGTTTCGTATCCCACAGTAGCATGGATGTTCGTAGCCGTTCGGAATCGGCTTTAAGCTGTAGGTCCCGGCCTCATTAGCCCTCGTGTTGCAAAAAGTAGACCGCAGCACTCTAAACCAAACCAAACCTCTTAATTATTTTCATAATGGTCTTTATATTAACAGTTAGCATGACATGGTTAGGTACCTCTGGAGAGATACACATAGAAATAGTGCAACCCGTTTTTGAAAATATCCACTGGGATTAAAAGTATACATCTAATATCAATAATTTTATTGAGATATCACAAGACTAAAGTTATCATTCAGTCTGTTATTGAAATTTGTATACGCAGAGCACTTTGTATCTTTTCATCACCAAAAATATCTAACTAAAGCAAAGCCAAATCCCTAATAAATGTCATACAAATAAAGGTATTAAAGATTTGTAGATTACATTCTTGATAATAATTGCTGATTATAGTTTTAAAATTTAAAATATTTAATAAAATCCAACTCTCAGTCTGAATTATTGTGATAGTGGTCTCTTCATTAATAGTTAGCATGAAATGGTTAGGTACCTCTGGAAAGAATACACATTAGAAATTGTGCAACCTCTTTTTGAAAATATACACTGGGATTAAATATATACATCTAATATCAATAATCTTTTGAGGTATCACAAGATTAAAGTTATTCAGTCTGTTGTTGAAATTTGTATAAGCAAACCACTTTGTAGCTTTTGATCACCAAAAATATCTAAGTAAAGCAAATCCAAATCCCTAAAATATGTCATACAAATAAAGGGATTAAAGATTTTACCATAATTATATTAAAGATTTTATTAAAGATTTTACCATTTATTAAAGATTAGACCATTATAATTTTAAAGTTTAATATATTTTATAAAATCCATTTCTCCTATGACATATTATGATAATGGTCTGCACATTAACAGTTAGCATGGAATAGTTGAGTATTTCTGGAAAGAGTACAATGTTAAAATAGTGCAATCTCTTTTTTAAAATATCAGTATTTGTTTAAAGTGTGTTTCAAAGGAATTTAGAAGGGGTAGCCCCATTTTTACACACCAGAATTTTGTAGTACAGTAGGAAGAATATGTATATATTTTGCTGACAGACTGAAACCAACTTTAAAAAGTTTTTTCTTCATTTAACAAGTTTGAAAATATAATGATTTTTAGTAATATAATGCAATTTTTTCACTAATAAAAATATAATGAAAAAACTCAAATGAATAAATTTTGAATATAGAAACTATAGGGCAATGCGGACATACATACATTTTAATGTATATACTAAAAGAGAAGTTAAAGAAGTTAATTCCCTTCTGGGTGTCTGCATCTTAAACTGCGTGTTAGTATCTATTGGTGAACAAGATTGCAATATTTTGTTGACACCAAAGATCTGTTTGCATTCTGTTAATAATCATTTGTTGAGTTAGCTATTGAATTGGTACTAGGATAGAATTTGATGTAAAATGGCAGAGGAAAAGTTAGGATGTTTCTTAATTTACCTTGTAAATGCCTCTTAATATGCCTGTTAATACTAAGAAATATGTAGACCTTTATTCAAATTAAAAATTAATTATATTTGGTTTCTAATTGCTCAAATTTTACTTCAAGATTAACTTATTTCAATTTGTTTTTACGGATTTTCTATTGCTAATTGTACGTAAGAGTGTCATTAAATACCTAG
>CM063501.1:52294392-52314392 GCA_032207245.1 Pardosa pseudoannulata | reverse complement strand
CAGGATAAGTTTGAGTTTTTTTTCAAGTAAAGTTTAGCTGCGGATATTTAAAATGTCTATTGTTTGAGTGATATGTATTAAATTTGCATTGGGAAGCGGGAGTTTTACCGCTACAGTAGACATGCCTTTGGATTCAATTTGCTTTAAAATGCATTATTTCTGTCGCTTTGAAATATGAAATAAATCAAAAACAAGAATCAAAACCATTTCCTCTCCTTATCCCCTATAAAATAGCCTAAATTATCTGTGCGTCTGTCCTCGAATTTATGAAGCGGCTGGACCTGGAATGGATAGAAGCATCCATATTGTATTCTTGATGAGTTAGGATTAGTAAAATTCAAAGCGAGTTCAAATATGTTCGAAATCTACCCCTTTCCCTCCTTTTGATCGTTTAATGTCATTATTTCCAGCCCTATTTTCTCCAGTTAAAAGAAGGCGATGATTAAATTCATCAATTTATCACATTATAAGTGGATGAATATAATATTTTTCTAGCTTTATGACGTCATTCCTGTAACCATCTAATTTAATCATTTCTTTTTTTTAATTATTTAAATATCGTCTGTATTATTTTCATACCATTTATCAAGGAAATTTGATTTACGTAAATAATTTTATACTTGGCTTAAATAATTGTTAGGCACAGATGTGATAATTTAAAATTTAATCATCGATTATTTGTTATTGCTATGTCTGGTATAGTGTTTTCTTTGGTATTATGTTTACAGTGGAAGGTGGGATTTCTATGGGGAACTAGAAGTCGAGCAAAAAACATATAAAGGTTTGTACCTGAAAAAGAAACCCATAGAAAAGACAATAAAAATATATTACTTAAGTGGGTGACGTATAGTGGTAATACGCGTTATGTCCTTTTCGCCTACTTAAGTTTAAATCTTAAAGTAATAAAAAACACAATAGCCGCCATTAAAAATAAAGGAGAGGAGAAGTTACTGAATTAATTTATTTTATTGATATTAATATAAAACTTGAAAATAATTATTAGAAACCAATTGATTGAGTTTTTTTAAAGATGAAAATTAATAAAAAAAGAAGGAAAAAATGGACTAAAAACAATAAGACAATTATGGAGGATGGAACTCTAAGCTCTTCTTCTAGTTTCGGGATCCAGGTCTCTCTCTCTCTTCCATCTTGTCTGTCCAGATGAGAACCGCCAGTCTGGAAAGCAAGTCAAGTCCAAGTGCAGAATCAAGTCTAAGTGAAGAGTATGTCTTGCGTCTGCAGGACTGAAACGGCTGGCAACCGCTGATGGGTGGAAAACTCATCAAAATTCCAATGGCCTGGTGGCACGATAGAAAACCACCAAACGCGGAACTAAAACATACCAATGTGTGGAGTGGGGATATGTCATATCATGAAAAGGGCGAATTTGTAAAACTATTGCAATGCAGCGCTCTCCAAGGAGAACGCCAAGTGACGCTCCTGGTATGTGTGATGTCATCTGATTGAATATCCAGAGCGGCTTATGCGATAAAAAAATAAGTTTTTCGCCTCACCAACGTGATAATTGGAAGCATGGCAAGAAAGTTACAAACAGGGAATTTTTAAGGAAAGCTTATAGAAATAATGGAAACTAAATGGAACAGAATTAAAGTTAACTAAATGGAACGTTATGACACTATGAAAATTTATTCAGCTATTAACCAGAAATTCATTTCGTAAAAGTCTAGGAGTCTATTTCAAGCACGAATAAATATCTAGCGTTTAAGTTATATGGCTTTGAAAATTAAGAAATATGTTCGTTTGTGTGTTTGTGTTTTATACATAACCACACGGCCTGCAATCTATTCTCTAAATTTTGGACATGATTCATATTTACTGCCAAATAATCACTTTCAATATTAAAATCTCTTCTGTTAATCTTTTCACGTAATATGACAAGATAAATAATGGTTGGCAACACACATGCGGTCAGTAAAGATAAAGAAATTAATGAGCTTGTACCAAATAATTCTCAGTTAAAAAAAAAAAAAAAAAAAAAAAAAAAAAAAAAAATTATTAGCCTCATAGGGTACTTTATAATTCTGGAAAATTAAAAATGATCCCTTCATATGACGGGCTATAATTAATAGTGCTAGTAATTAATATAATTTAATTAATATAAATTTGCTAATTATTAATATAACTATTACAACAGACTGTCCAATCCTTATGAATTAATAATTTAAAATTTTTCAAAACAATGATTTTTGACTTTTATAAGTATCTGAATCATTCTATATGCTATTCTTGAGTCCTGTTCTTTCGAAGTTTATCTCAATTTTCTCTTTATAATCTAAAATAAAACTCTCTACAATACATTTTGAGAAGTAAAATTATTCCCTTCTTCAAATGTGAATATTTATAATGCATATTTTGTACTGGAATGATGGATTATTTAAAAATTGTTTACTAAATATCCTTTTAAATATCATAAAAATACATTTTGTTTTAAGACCTAAAGGCTATTATATAAATAGATATAGGATAGCCTGTATTGTAATTAAAAGAATACACAGGGAATATTTTAGTATTGTTCTTTTAAAACAATCAACAATAAAACGCTTTAAACTTAAGATGCTATTTTTACCTTAAAAATGCAAACACTTTAAATATAATGCAAATAACACTAAATTTTCAAAGAAATTATTCAAAAATAAAATTAATTATTTTTGAAATTTACTGCCCCCTTATAGTTTACCTTTGCATACCATTATGAAAATATTAATATATATTTGGGAATAGAGTTTATGTATAGTTAAATGTCATCATTGCCTTCAGGAATTTTAAAGAAGAAATTAATTTCTACAAAACTTATTAGTATTAATCTATTTAATTATTCATTTTGATGTTTCAGCTCCTAAGATAACGGAAAATTCAACTTTTATAATACTCTTTTGAGCGTAACATTAAATTTAAAAGAAAAAAATTTAAACTGTCTAATATTCAAATATGTATTATGAAGCTCGATAATTACTATCTAATTAATTAAAAATATTATAATCATTATTATTTCCTTTCTTTGTCTGACAAAAGTTAGTAAGCCTGGAAGGGAAAATGCAGATCATTTTTAGTTATAAAATTTTTCTATTAACTTGTTTTCTAAAAGCTTTGAGTATTTTCTGCATGAACGATGCTTTTCAAACAAGGCCGAAAATAATACAAAATAAGTCAATTTTCAGAATGCATCAAGTTAAAAACTTTTAAAAAATTGTTGTGATTCTTTAACATTGCATTTTTCTTTTGATATTCTCATTATATTTATGAAAAATATAAAAAATAAAGTACATATTCAAGCTCAAAATTTTCTCTTGTGTTTAATTTATTTGTTTTAAAAGCTATATTTCTGAAAGTAAAAAGCCTATCAATACTAAAGAGTAAGGCAACATGTTTCTGCAAAATTTACGAATTTTTGTGTGTACATTGAAATCTATTTCAACGTAGTAAGACTAAGAAGACTGTCAGTGAGATGTTAGACTTATGGGTAGCACGAAGTTTAACCTCTGTATTTATTATATTTATTACATAAAATGCTGTCTGCTAGAATGAACTACATTTCCAATAATATCGACAATGTCTTTAGCATTAGACAGACGTGTTGACAAGCATTCGTTTTCTAAACAACAGAAATTAAAATAAAATGACTATATATTATATTGGTCTAATAGTATGTTGAGTTTAACTATATAGCACAGACAGGAAAATAATCGTTAACGTACAAATGGGGTGCTTTAATATTCACTTTCAAGATATAATTTAGATACAGTAAAAACAAACAATAAATTTCAAGGATACACTGTTACCAGTATTATTTTTATTTTTAATGTGACATCCTTACCAGGATTTCTATTTCAGTAGCTATTGTCAACAATTGAGGTCTGGATATGACAAGGTTTTTTTGAGTGAAAGAATATGCATGATTCTAAAAGGTCATCTATTGACATTTCTAATATTTTTCTTTTACATTTATCTATTTATAAAAGTTAAGTATTTTTTATCGTAAATGTAAGTGATCTATGACATTTTCTTTTGTAAGAGTAGGTGAAATTGACAGATTTCGTAAATTCCTTTTTGATCCTTACAAATAATGTATTTGATTTTATTGCAATGCACTCTTTGATATTTCTCCACAAGGATAATTCTGTAATGGCTTTTCCATTTACTGCATTCTGAAGTTTGGTGCTTACAAATAATTTACTTGATATATATGTGCATATTAATAGGGTCCATCAAAGGAATGTGGAAACATATTACCTACTCTCGAGAATGTTATAGGGTGTAACGTCACAGCTCTAAAATAGATAATTTTGGTAGCGTTATGGTCGAGCCGGGTTCTTCAAAGACCTGATGAGGATGACACATCGAACACAAGCGAGATGGAGAAGAAAGAAGAATTTATTCTGGTATATACAAATATTTACATCCTTTACATTCTCGGTACTGTTTATTCGTCCTCGCCTGCCGGACAAAAACTCTCATCGTCTTCTCCCACACCAAATGACGCTTGGCCCCCGTGACGTCACTCAAAATCCCCCACACCCCTCTGTCTTTTCTAGAGGAGAGGTTAGAGAGGAGAGAATGGAAGCATGGGGTAAAGATAGTAAAGAACACGTTCGACTGACGTCAGAGCGAGCCTTGATACACAAACAAATACAAATAAAAATAGTTTTCCAGTAGCGTGATGCTACAAGGGATTACATGTTGCTGATAAGGATTGCCGATGGTTTGAAACTCATTTTACAACAGGAAGACAAATTTGACCAGAATCTACTGCTTAACAGAAGCCAATTCTGAACGGCAAAGAACATCTATCACATCAGAGGATAGGGGGCAAACTTATGAGGTCCGCTATGGAAGAGATTATTACTTATTTTGCTCCTATCTACTATAAACAGTAACGCCTGTAGCGCAATTTCAATTAACATCGTTCAGATACAAAAAGCAGTACTTTATTTTGTCTATGAAGACGAATATATCGACCAGTGTAATGCTGATTAAAGATCCATTTAATTTAATTGCAATTTGTTTTAAAGTGGCACATAATGTTACATAAAAGAGCATTCTTTCCTAGATTTATTACTTTTTATAAAACAAAGTAAAAAACCTAGAAAAGTGTCATGAAATTCTTGGAATAGTTTAACTATTTTGACGATACAAAAAAATGAAAATTCAAACCTAAACCTAAGTGGATATTTCTTATGGAAAAAAACATTGTCATATTTATGCCTTTAAAAACCATATAAAAATGTCATTTTTTACTGTAACGTTCAAACATATCCAGTTTAACAGAACTTTGTTAAAGGAAAAAATTACATAATATACATTCACAAATTTAGCAAAACAATTTAATTTTTTAAAAAGTGCTAACGAAAACAAATATATTTAGGATATAATTTAAATATTTGCATAGATATAATCAATAAAAATCATTAACAATTCTCTTTTTAAAAGTTTTTGATTTGAAAATGTATTATTTAATTTTTGCTTTGATTAATACAAAAAAAACGCTGACGAAAACAAATATATTTAGGATACGATTTAAATATTTGTATAAATATATTCAATTAAAAAATCATTTAAAATTCCCTTTTTAAAAGTTTTTGATTTGAAAATGTATTACTTAATTTTTTCTTTGATTAATACAAAATAAGGGTGCTAACAAAAACAAATATATTTAGGATATATTTTAAATATTTGTATAAATATATTCAATAAAAAATCATTTAAATTCCCCTTTATAAAAGTTTTTGATTTCAAAATGGATTGCTTAATTTTTTCTTTGATGAATACATACTAGCCAATTTTAAATCATTTCTAAAAATTGAAATTTGAGTAAGACATTAATACATTTTAAACCTTTAAAAGAGTGAAAACATTTAAATTTGAAAGTATTTATCCGTGCAACTTTTTAATAATTAAAAGTAAATGAATATAATATAAATGAATATATTAAAGTACATTATTACGCATACTTAGGACGTAATACAAAATGACGTGTAAGATTAATGAGTTTGCCCACAAGCATTAATACAAGAGTTTCTGCTAAATAAATAAACAGAGTATCTTTAAGTTTTAAGTTATTTTAAATGTCACCGGAAAGTTATCTTATATGCAGTTATGTATATGCAGTCAAAATTATGCATTCTTCACAAATAAATTCTGTTATCTGATGTAAACAGCAGTATACTTATTAATGCAAACACAATTCCAAATTTTTATATAATTGAACATACTAAACATGCTATTAAAATGGTAGAATAAAGTGAAAAGGAAGGGCTTTCACTTAAGGAAATTAACTTTTTTTCTGTAGCTAGGTAATATTGTGTTCCGTTATACTATTTTTTAACACTAATATTAAGTTTATAAATTATAGATTGTAGTTTTCAGATTTCATTAATGTAATAATGTGTCTGAAATAATTTACTTTTAAAGTGATAGTAGAACTTAAAAAATATTTTATATTGCTATTACCCATATGAAAATATATAATGTTGTTAGCAATATATTTTTTAAAAAATTACTAATTTATCATATAAAAATATTTAAAAAGTTATAATTCATTGTTTCAAAAGTTGATATAATGATGAAAATGTCCTATGTTTAATCCTTTTGTAAATATAATCGACACTTATTTTATTAGATACAATTAACCTTAAATTAAAACACAGTTATCATAAGCATATAGGAATATTATGGGACAAAATAAACTAAATATAAGTCATTTGCCGGAATAAAATTAACATAATATTAATTTTAGTTACCTATTTTGTATATTTTCCTTTTGAAGCTTATAATTTAAAACATTATTTATTTTTTAAGCTATAAGGCAAAGAGTAAATTTTGCTGGGATATGTCAAATTTGAATGAAAAATCATAATATAAAAATTTTTTAAAAATACTTTATCTATATATACAGACTACATTACATGTAGTACTAGTAATTACATTAATTATAAGATTCTGCACACTAAAAATATTTTTTGCCTCTCGATTACATGTCATAATTCTATGATAGTATTATTTAATTTTCACATTCCAGATTGGGTCAGATTGGTAGTTCAGATACTATTTTTTTTAATTACTAGGAATTTTACATGTGAAAAAATTCATAAAATATATGGCCATATGCAAATAGCTACTTTGTATGTAAAGAATCCTATGTGTAAATTGTCATGATCTGATACATATTGATTGCTACTTGAGCTACCATATTAGTGGACTTATTAACTTTACCACAAAGTTCTACATGGCTTTAATATTAAACATTTATATAGGTTTAAACTTTTTTTTGCTTTAGCTTTATCGTTAATACCTAAATGTTGTTGTTCAAATATGTACACATAGGTTCATTTTTAGAACCACTTTTTTCTGTACACATGAACTTCTGGTTTAAAAGAATAGGAAATTTCAGGACAATGTGTGCTCTATAGAGTCATAACGTTTACAATTATTTATTGACAAATTTTCCCTTACTATATTTGTTCAGGGAGACATACATTTCTCCAATAGTTATTTACAAATTAAAGTTTTCCAAATCATAAATGAATCGTAAAAAAATTGAAAGACACTTACTCTAGTTATTTTATTAACATTTTATGAATTGAACTAATTAGGATGTTTTTTTCAAGATCACGATGTTTTTAAACATGTTGGAGTTATCCTAGTAATTCTCTTACTTTTGCAGTTATTTTTTAGCTGTTTAATGACTTACAAACAAAGTATCTTGTTTTCAACAACAAACACAGTCATTAAGGTTTTTGATTTTATATCTTCTGCTCATTTGTAATTGAGTTATACACATTTGTTTTAATGAATATCTTCATTTATCATAAGCGTATTATAACATTCAGTTTTTATAATCGAATTTGTCTTATATTAAATTTGCTCAAACTTTTTTTTATTGTAAAATATAAGCTTAACCCTAAATTGCATTACTGTATTACTACTGTACGTTGATTAGCAAAGTTAACAGATCTTGCCATATTACGTGATAGAATAGGAAGCACAGGTTTTGACAGCAACAGTGCTAATTTTGTTGGTAGTAATAAATGTTTTCCAAAATTAAGGAAATTTATGACAAACCACATAGTTTTGTATGAAACAGAAACACACATTCATATCGACAACCATATGAATATGAAGATAACTATATAAAATGATAGGTTTTATTTGGCCATGAGAGTCACTGAAATTTGTACTTTTTGTACTTAGAATATTGTTGATATGCATTTCATTGTAACAAAAATGAACCAAGAATTAAATTTAAAATTAGTTCTCATATAAAAATGCTATAATTTGTGTCACATAGAAATGAAAGTGAATCACTTTATATCTCAAATTTCAGTTCAAATCGAATAGATACTAAGCAGACGATTTTAAATAATATAAAATAAGAAATGAATAAATGAAATATTTAAATGAATGACGTCATAATGATAGAAAAATATCATTTTCGCCTATTTATTATGTGATGAATTGAACATTTTAATCTCCTGCTTTTAACCGTGGAAAACTGCGTTTAAAACAATTACTTGGGATGACGTCACATTGCTAGAAATATTGCTTCTTTCCCTTAGATATGATGCGATAAATTAAAAACTTAATCGTTTGCGTTTAACCGGGGAAAATAATGCTTGGAATAATGACATGAAATGCTCGAAAAAGGGGGAAGGAATGAATTTCGAACGTTGAAAATTTACAAAAACCTTCCCAGGGATATACCTAAACATTTCCCAAATTTTCACGGCGATTGGATGCATAGTTTTTGAGTCTATTGAGTACATACATACATACAGACAGACAGACAGACACACACAAATTCATTTTTATATATATAGATTGCTTTGATGTATTAAAAAGGCATTTGTTTACTAAACTTTCTCCGGTTGAGGCAGATTGAAAAAAACAGGAAAAATAGTTAAATTTATAACTACTAACTATCGATTGAAAATTACCGAATAGCCTAATTAGTTTGTAAAATAGCATTTCAGAATATTTTACAGTCAAAACCCTCACCAAGTAGCTACTGATAATGGCTGCAATCTGAAAAATTGTTTTCAAATTCAGAAAATTTTTTCCTTATACTTTATGTGGCTTTGTTATTTGACTAAGAATCAATTATGAAATTCACAAAAAATAACAAAAGCAGTATTGTCTTTAAACATATAATTTAAAAATAATTATGAAGCGGAGCAGTAAACTCTTTTCGGAAAATTTCTGAAATTTGAGATTTATCTAAGTTTTAATTTTATTATTCTGAAAATGTTGCTTTCAAATTAAAGAGCATTTAGTGAAAAACATACGAATAAATTTTTACAAAATAAGAAGAAAAAGAAAAGATACAGTATATAATTAAAACTTTAAAAGTCACAGGAATATAAATCTCTACCACATAAAATTAAGCATAAAAATTTACTAAAAATGTATTTATCACGCACTAAAATTGATATAGACTTAAAACAAAATACAAACAGCTTAAAAACACTAAGTATAATTCAGCATGACTTTGAGTCAATATGCATCTCCGTTCACCTTGTAAACCATTATTTTTAATAATTAGAAAAGTTACAACCACATAAAATCCAGAGAACGTTAAAAAATTATTTTAGGTTATAAATAAAGTGTTATATTCAAATTTCTATAATTGGAAAACTTTCAAAATATTTCTTTATTGTGCTTCACATAAATGCACATAATTTAACGTTTTAATAAGATGGAGTTACCCTTAACCCCTTCTGGTAAAATGACGAGTCTATCTCGTCATTGGTTTTTCATTCCATACCGCACAATGACGAGCTACACTCGAAATGCGACTAAAGTTAATGTTAAATAAGATAATTAATTTAGTTTATAATTTCTAGTATACTGAATTTAGCAAGACTTTTGTTACTTGTGGAAATACCAGGTCACTATTACATACTGTTTATTTAGAATTTCTTGGTACAAGTCACTGCCAAATTGATGAGTCAGAATAAAAGAAAACCTACTAAGAAACGCCGTGTGTGTTATAAGAATCAAATTAGAAGTGAGACTCACTAGCGGTGTAAACAATTCAATATTCCTTTGCACTTTGTTTTAAAAAGTACCACTATCTTGAAAACTACTATCTTTATATCTTATTAATGTTTCGCTTTGATATTTTCTTAATTATACATTTTCTGATATTATTTAACACTATGTAAAAAGTGGATTTTAATTAGGAATATGTAAGAATGGTAAAATGAAACAAGTTTTTTAAATAAAAAATAAATGGTTACTTCACGCACATTTTTTCAATATTAAATCGTACCGGAAGGGTTTAAAGCTATTTACCTTACTAAAATATATTTAAAATATGTTTTGCTACTAACCATATTATCCTAGAAATAATTAAGTAAAATTTCTTGAAAAACATGAATTACATTTATAATATCAGCACAACCCTTTCCTCGATGCATGTTACAGAGTGATTAAAGCTTGCAATATTTTTAGATTTAATTCCAGAAGTAGGCTTATATGTGGTATGGATCTTTACTGACAGATGTTAGAGATGTTAATGCTCTACATATTGCTCTCAAATTAAAATTTCCGATACACCGCTGGTATAACATGGACAAATGCCAGATAAAATGTATTTGTTACATTAAATATATTTTTATGATAGTAAATAATACTAATATAAGTTATATATATTATTAATTTTTAATAACGGAATAATCCATATATTTTTGGAATTTTTTTCGTCTTAAGCAAAAAAGAATTTTGCCGAGAAGTCTATCAATGATATACCTAAAAATGTTTTTAATGAGTTGCATATCAATAAATGATTTTTACTTTATTTCATATCTACACAGAGAGATAGCTAGAATATTACATTTTAGTTGTATACAGCATGTACACAGAATTACTACAATTTTAAGTAATTAACTTTTTCTTGTTCTTTTACAGTATTCTATAATTCTATTACACAGAAATTTTAGATTCAATTTTACGATAAACACTTGAATATCATAAATGATTTTTACTTTATTTCATATCTACACAGAGAGATAGCTAGAATATTGCATTTTAGTTGTATACAGCATGTACGCAGAATTACTACAATTTTTAGTAATTAACTTTTTCTTGCTCTTTTACGGTATTCTATAATATTATACAGAAATACCAGATTCAATTTTACGATAAACACTGCATTCACAATATCCTAGTACGTGTAAGAAATTTAAAAAATATATAGAAGCATCCAGAACATTTTAAAGTACCAATAAAGCAAAAATAAAATCTAACTTATATAAATTTTATGTTAAAAGTAAGGATATGCAATAAACAAAATGTATTTCAGTAAAAAAATATAATTTGGTTGCAAAAATTTCACTTCACTATAAATGTTTAAGACAAGCCTCATGTTTTATTTATTTATTTATTTATTTTTGGTGTGGGGAGACATTTTTGGTAAAAGTCGTTTATTTGAAGATCTCTTGTCCCGTTAATTAATAAAGAAATTCTGTTTGTTTTCATAATTGAATCATATTTAACATATAAAGGACCATGCAAAAACATATTTAAGAAGAATTGATAATTTTTTCATCTGTTCTATAGCTATTTATATGTTACCTTAAGGTACATATCAAAGCCAACCGTATATATCAAATGGTATATTCATTATTACCATTTTTTCTTAATCCTGTACAAAATGTAAAAATACAGATAAAGAAATATTTATCTCCAAACCACATGGACTTTTATGGCTTTAATCAACATTATCACAGAGTATTTAGCAGTTTGTCTGATAAATTATAAAAGAAACAACGATCTTGCTATGTAAAACGGTTAGAAGTGAAAAATCAATATACTGATCGATAAAGGGAAATCTTTAATTCTCATCGATACGATTCACTGATCAGTCACGTTTTCAGTTTCAGAAAACACTTTAAAAGTGCAACCACCTATAAAACGAAAATGTTACAACGGGTAATTACTTTCTAAAAGCAACAAATTCTTTCTGATTGTTTTTCGTATGTACTAACATAAATTATTAAATTAAATAATAATGTTAATTTATAATAAAAAAACAATTATATAAAAACATAAATAACAAAAAGAAGAAAAACAATAAAAAAGCCTATGTATATGAAGTGAAATTCTTCTACCACAAACTTATTTCTCGAATTTTTATTATTTATTATTTATTAATTATTAAACTCTAAACGGCATGACGCACATAACTCTTTTATTTTTCTATTATTTTTTCTTTACAGTCAGGATTTTTAAAATTTTTATTTTAAATTTCTGCCCTGAACTAAAATTTTTTGCTATACATGTATTATTATTTTGATCAATTTATGTATTAGCAGCCAGATTACACACACACACACACACACACACACACACATATATATATATATATATATATATATATATATATATATATATATATATATATATATATATATATATATATATATATATATATATATATATATATATATATATATATATATATATATATATATATATACATATATATATATATATATATATATATACATATATTATGTATATATATATAATATATATATATATTATATATATATATATATATATATATATATATATATAATCTATATATATATATATATATATATATATATAGTATATATATATATATATATATATATATATTATCTATTTATTTATATATGTGTGTGTGTGTGTGTCAGGTCTAACAGAGAGGTAGTTGGAAATGAGATAAGATGATTTTAAAAAGTGAACTCTTTTATAATAATAAAACAAAACGCCCACGCTCGCGTAAGCTTTTGGGATCATCCGGTCAGGCGGAAGCATTTTGGAAGAATTTGATGAGATTGAAAACAGATAAGATGAGTCAACGTGTGGACACAGAGCGTTCGACACATATTCCACGATTAGCTCCGTCATGAACAATGAAGATGGGGAAAGTTCCTTTCCTTAAGAACGATGAGTTAATAAAACTTATTATTATCCAGAAGACTGTTTTCCATTCGCCTTCACACTTATATATATATATATATATATATATATATATAGATAGATAGATATATATATATATATATATATATATATATATATATATATATATATATATATATATATATATATATATGGGGGGTATATATATAATGAATGATGATTTTTCATTACCGTTTATCTATTTCCATAATTTCGGACAGATTTTCACCAAACGGTATTTAATTTTCAGAGAATACAGATAAGTAATCAGCATATTAAATATTTAGAATCCTCACCCTTTAACCTATTTTCAGTAACTCCTTGTTTTCAATCTTGATACCCTTTTTTGTTTGTTAATTAATAAGAAAATTTTAAATGTAAAAGTAAACTTTTTTATATTATTGAGTTTATAATTTTTTTTTTGCGTTTAAACATTTTTTAAGACGTAATGTAGTACACAAGAAAATAATCATGGTTTTTTTGGTATCTCTGTTTTTTTCCTTTTGCAATATTGGATCAAGACTGAAAGGATAAAAAACCCTGTCAAGCGGATAACATAGCTGTAGCGGATAACATAGATAGCAAATAATTCGTATCAGAAAATGTTTTAATTCCTTTAGCTATGATTCACAAATCACTTCTTGTATTCAATTTTACTAAAAGTTATAAGTATATACTAGCTTTAAAAAGAAAGTGTAAAAATGTGTGGTTTTGCTTAAAGCTACAATTTTTTTCCATGACTTTTAGCAAAATGAAAAAGTAAAAACATTTTCTTTCTGCTAAATGTCTTATTATCTTGACCGAAATTAAAAGGATAAATTTCTTACCTACTGCTATCAGAAGACATGGAACTGTATGTATTTAAATTCTGATGACTTTAAAAATGTTCTTAACTATGTTTTAAAAATAATAGAAAATGCTCTTAACATTTAACTATTTTTATACACACAATATCCAAAGAACTTTTAAACGCTGGCCGATTGGTTAGGGCGCTGATCGTCGGTACTGGAGTTCGTGGGTTCAAATAAACAATGGCATGGATATTCGTAGCCGTTCGCAGTAAGCGAACGGCCGTTCGCAGTAAGTTCTTTAAGCAGTAAGTCCCGGTCTTATTAACCCTTGTGTAGCAAAACAATAGACCGTAGCGCTTCAAACCGAACCGAACCGAAGAAGTCTAAGGATGAATTATGAAATGTATTACTATGTTTCTTTTTGTGAAAGATGTTATTAAACGAAAAAGTAAATAACAAATATTAGAAATCATAAGTATGTGATTTAAAAGAATGTTCTGTATAGTAATTAATTTTCACTACAATTTTCAATAAAAAAAAATCTTTTGCACTTATACGAATAGCTATATTTGATCGAATTTTCGAATGGCGACAAAAACAACTTTCTCCGATGAAAATTGAGCTATTTTGGAAATAAATTTGAGATAACAGTATTTTGTAATGTAAGATATTAACAACGAAAAATCAATCTAGAAATCAATAAAAGGAAATCTTATTTTTCTTAGATGCATTAGGTCAGTCACGTTTTCAATTTCAGCAGAGACATTAAGAGTGTAACTGTCTCTAAAGGAGAAAATGTCGACACAGGTGTTTCTTTATTACAAAAAACCCAATACTTTTAATTACGGGATAATCTTCTGTCTCGATGTCTTATTCTTATGACTGTAACAATAAATGCAAATTCTAAATAAATATTCATTACTTATTGTTATGAGAAAGAGAAAAATATATATATATTTCAAATCTATTCTATCAATTTTAAAAATGTTTTATGAAATTTTATAAAATACCAAATCCCATCTTGAAAAGTTATTTATACATAGAAATAATGATAAAAGTTGTAATTAAAAAAATTGAAAAAAAAATGATGAATTTTAATTTATGGCAGAATGTAATTAAACAAAGAAAGTAAAGAACAAAATATGGATAAAACATTAAAAATATAATTAAAGACAAAATTCTAGTACTGTAATTATTTTTTCATCTGATTTTTTTCTAACCATTAAGTAATTTTTATTATATTTCTCCGGATCCCTCAATTATTGAAGAAAACAAATTTCATATTTCTTAAGCCGGTTAATAAGTTACGAAATAATAATAAACAAATATGTTCATTAACGTCGTTATTATAAGAAAATACTCTTTTCCAAAAGATTGTTTTCTCGTTAAAATTTTTCTTTTGAAAAGTTATTCTCTCATATAGCTATACTTCTTATTCTACCCTATAGTCACATTCATTTTTTTCTATCATTTTGGTTTTATATCGATCAGATTTCTGTATAATAATATGATAAAATTATTTATTACGGAGTTCTAGACAGCTTAATTATCATACATTTTTTTTATTTTTATATTACTATTTTTTTCAGTAGGGAGTATGTAATAAATATTTGAAATTTCTTCTCTAATTAATTCTTTACTCATACATCAAATGTTTGTCATTTAATATGTTATAAGCGGAAGTACATAGAGTATTATATATATATATATATATATATATATATATATATATATATATATAAATATATATATATATATATATATATATATATAATATAAATGTATATATGTGTATATACACACACATATATATTTATATACATATATGTATATATGTTTATATACACACACATATATATTATTTATATACATATATGTATATATGTGTATACATACACAGACACATATATATCATTTATATACATATACGTATATATGTGTATACACACACAAATATATATATATATATATATATATATATATATATATATATATATATATATATATATATATATATATATATATATATATATATATATATATATATACATATATATATATAATATATAATACACATATATATTATATATATATATATATATATATATATATATATATATATATATATATTATATATATATATACTATATTATATATTTATACACCATATATATTATTTATATATATATGTATATATGATATACACACACATATTATAAATATACAATATGTATATATTGTAAATACAGACAAATTATATATATATACATATATATATATGTGTATACACAAACAATTATATATAATATATATATATATATATATAAATATATGATATATTATATATATATATATATATATATTTTATACATATATATATATATATATATATATATTATATATATATATATATTATATATATATATATAATATATATAATATATTATTCAATATATATCATGAGAATGGCTTGTAACTCTTTCAATATCGACAGTTTTAACCGATTTGGTAGAATTGAAATGAATACATAAGTCTGTTCCCGCTGCTTTCGTTTACAACTAATATACTCATTCTAATTCTTTTAACAGTTATAGATACCATTAATAATTTCCAGATTCATTAGCCAAAACCAACTTGCCAGAATAAAGCTTATTAATAAAATACGACAAAATCTCTGTTATTATATCAAATACATGAAAACAATAGATTTTTCATTTTAAGAGGAATGGCGGATTGTAAAATGAATTATGAAAATGACATTAATTATTCTTGCATTGTAATGAGATATTTCGTCTCAATGTATTTTTGTATCCAAAGAAGACTAGAAAACCAGTGTCATGGGAATAAAGAGAAAGTATAAAATAAATAAATAAAAATTGTTAAATATTTCCAATACTTTTTTTAAAATTTATACATACATTAATTGAAATAAGTTTTAAACCTCTGTACCACCGTAAAATAAACTTAACGTCTAGAAAATAAAACGATATGCCAAGTATACTTTCTTTTCTTTACAAGCTATATATAATATATATATATATATATATAATATAAATATATAATATATATATATTAATAATAAAATTCTGAAACACATTTTTCTTACTTAGAAGATGATTGGAGACTCTTTAATCCATTTATTCTCGATCAACATCAGGTTCATAGTAGCATCAGGTAGCATAGTACATATTAAATATATGAATAAATGAAATAATTAAAGTTAACGTCTACATAACTTTAAATACTGTAGTCATCATTGTATCATCATTATTATTAATTGTAGTAGCAGAGTATATTCATGCAGATCTACAAAAGTACCTTTTATTTAGAACACCAGATAACACATAAATCCCCGTAGGCAAAAAAGAAAAAAAACAGACAATATTTGCTGATATATTAAATAACGTTCTCAAATGAAAGTGCACAAGTGCGTGCATACACCGCTGTGGACTAAATTACTAAGAAGGATTTAGAATCAGCTGTTGACTTCGAGTTTTAATGTTGACCTCTGGGGAGGCGTTACAGCTGATGGAGGGGCACAAATGTAATGGTTAAGCCCAGGCAGGAATGCATTTGTGAGATATGGGGGCAGGGGCTAGGCAATAATATCAATTTTCAGCAAAGGGATATTTTAATGAGCTCACCTGAGCAACCTAAGGGGTTGCACACATGGGAAAATTTCTCCAACAGGCAAGTTGCAAAAGAAAAAATGGGGCGTAGAATCAAGGGGTAAAATTTTGAAAAAAAGTGGGAAAAGTTGTCGAGGTCGGAGCTGCAGAGATAACGGGTGCATCCAGATCTTGTGAGTAAGCCAGAGAGGCCGGTCTAGCGATATTTTCTGGATAACGCATTCCGACAAAGGGACGACAGTCACGCCAGCACTGAAACTCAGCAAAGTAACTACCTTTACACCAGCACCGACCTGCAGCCTGCCTAAAGCTCCACCCTGCTTCCCAGTAAGTACTGGAGGTAAACCGACTGAATATTCATGATTCTTACCTATGTCTTCTAACATTTTGATAAGAAATACCAATTTAAAAAATATTGGTGAATATCAAAATCAAATAATGCAGGTCATGTTATATTTATTAATCAAGTCATATATTAATCTGGAAATAATTTATATAATAAATGTTTTAGTTTAAAAAAAAAAGACATTTACCTTTAATTCCGTAAAGTATATTTTTCTGTGTGTACCCTTCGAGGACTTACACTGGTGTATGTGTAGTAAGTACATTACAACAAATATATTGCTAAAGTAATGATGATATGGAATTGATCATGGACATATATCACTTGAGTATACCACTTGGAATCATTACTTTGGTACTTTTAGGTACATTGCAACATCAACTAGATACTTTTTACTACAATGATTAGATACTTTTGAACTGTGGTGATTAGGCAATTTTTGAGACGATGGACGTCATATGTCGTATATCAATGTCTTGTATATTTTTAGTCATTATAAAGTCTTTCGTAATTTGTAATGTATTTTGACATGTTGTAATATTAATTAATTGATCTTTATTCATATTTGTAAACTCTTGTAATTGTAGTTTTATTTGTGGTAGCACACTATTGTAAATATGCAAAATATCTGTATGCTGTCTGTCTACATAAGTGTCAGCGTGCCAGTAGCAGAGAGGCTCGGTTGCATCGAGGGTGCTAATGTCTGTTTATTGTTTATATAATCTTACAAAAATACGTACGTCTAGAGTTAGTTGTCTTATTTTAAATGCACCATACAAATCCCTTCTGAATATGGTTATATGTATGTTGGGATCTATGCGGATACTTCATATAGCATCGTCGAGCTAAAGCAGGAATCTCCATAAACCCTTTCGTAGATCTTGAGAAGTTTACGTCTCATCACTATGATCTTGCAAAATAAATCTACTAGAAACTCAAATCCCACTAAAGAACAGATAGTGTACTGTGTTGTATTAGCTAGTGAGGTCATAGAATGATTTTCCTCAAGAAAATGATTCCATACTGCTAGCTTCAACGAAAAGAAATGTACAGTTTCAGATGATGTCCCTTCAATCAGTTTGGGAAATCATACGCCAAAGTTGGTTTCCAACTGCAAAAGATGTAGCAAATGTAGCACTGAGGTACAAATAAAGATCACCCGTTTCATATGTACAGAAAGTGAAATGCATCTTTGAAATCTGCAACGTGATTTTCATCTATTCATGGCAAACAATGATAATTAATTTGAATTTTCTGTATGAATGTAAATACTTCCAGAGGAAGTAGAATTCTAACTCAAAAAATTTATATATAAACATAAATTTCGAGAAATAAAGTACATTTCATTAAATGTTATTAACTGCTATAAGCACAAAAATATTGGAAGACATTAAAAGAGAGATTAATTGCACACGAAAGGGTTGAATCGTTATGATTTTCTGAGAACTAAAATCAATATCTATGTATTATGAAGAAAGATTTTTTTCTAGCTCCAATATTAACTAAAAAAAATCATGTCCCTTTACTTGGAGTGATTAATTAAGTTTATTTAATTTAATTGTTTTATGTTAGAAAAAGCAACCAAATTCAGACTGCACCATCTGCATATTCTTTGGTCAAAGAATATGCAGCAATCAAAGATATAATCAACGATAGTAAAATTTTCGTAATTTTGCATTCTGAAGTTTCTGTAGTTTTTTTATTTTTGTAGCTTTTTAATTTAGTTAAAAATCAATCACTTTAAAAACGTATCATAGAGATATTCATAAACCATTTATAAAGATACATTCTTAAAATTAGTTAAACATGTAACTCAAGAGTTGAAACGGACTACCTACTATTTGTATTAACTAAAATATTGCTTTTCTGATTCAAATGTCGTTAATAAATTGAAAGTAATTTCATAAGCAATTCAATTAACTTTTCCAGCATATGTTTTTTGTACATATTACTATATATCATTTCAAAATATATAGACATTTAGTATAATAAATGGTTATTTAACACGTTAAATGTCATGAATGAAGCATATTTAATTAAATAAATTAGCTGTCTTAATTTATTCATCGAAAAAATACTTGGTTTAGTTTAATTGCTTTTTATCATGCTTCATCTTAAAATTTTTCAAAAGTAGATCTATAACACCTAAAGTCTTTGACTACACATTTATCTCCAAAATCTAAGAGATTCAAAATAATCAATGAATCGTTACCAGATCTTTCAAAAGTCACCCGAGTTTTTCAAGCGCAAGTGCAACGATAAATTGCTCAATAA
>CM063501.1:52244392-52291892 GCA_032207245.1 Pardosa pseudoannulata | reverse complement strand
AAGATAGATTGTAAATAAATAAGTAAGGATCAATACATATACCAATCGATAGATCTATTATAAGAAAAAATATTTAAGAAAGTATTAAATTATATTGTACGAATATTAAATGATTTATTTTTAAGCCTATGACTAAATATATCCAATGATATTCAATAAAAATATACTCTGATTGCATATTTATTTGCAGAGCAAACCTCATAAAAGAATTTTTTAAGCCTGATATATCTACAAAATGTATTCATTAAACTTTTTAAAATATAAGGAACGATAAATCTATGTATATACATATGTGTGTGAAAATATTTTGGTTTGTAGAATTGTAAATGCAACTATCTACAGATTTTGCACTATAATTAAGTTGAACCCTGGAAATGTTTATGGCAGGTCAAGTTGTTGGAAGGTAAATGAGTGAGGAAAAAATTCGCTTTTTTAACTAACTCTCTAAACAATTATCAACAAATTAATGTTCGGTATTATTCAAAGCATAGTACTGAAACCCAATCGTTTATTTTAAAATGATTAAACTGAAAAACCTTTGTATACTAGTTAAGACTGAGTGTAGGTTTAAAACTTGTAATTAATGCTGACTAAGAATTAGTGGGTTTTTAGAAAATTATTTAAACTACTGGTGTCAAGTGCATTTAGAAGATGGTTGTCGTTACCTCGAGAGAGGCATGTCTTCTAACAGTGAGTCCTCGCATATTAGAAGCAGCCAAACTTGGTCTACTACATCCAGAGGTATCGTTTGGGCACTTCAACCAAGAATATATATTACGTGGGCCAGTCAACGATAATGATTAAACAATCAATTAAGCATTGACGATAATGACAATCAATTAAACATTGATACAAACTCTGCATTAAAATTCTACAAATTTTTTTTTTTTTTATGGGGTGAGGTTTTTAATCTGTTAGACCGATTAAGTAAATTTAAAAGAGAGATAAATGGGGTTTTTTTTATAAGCTACATTCTTTTAAATATGCATATTAAGTTATTAAAAGGTATAACAAAAACAATTATTATGTAACTATGCTGAGATCCATTGTAATTGTTTTTGATATATCATAAAGCATGATATAATTTACTACATATATATTATATATATATATATATATATATATATATATATATGTGTGTGTGTGTGTTGTGTGTGTGTGTGTGTGTATTGATATTTTAACATAAAACCTACTAACATAATTGTAAATGTATTTTGCTATAAATTTTGCCGATTCTAACATTAAAATGAAACCTTAGGCGAAATTTTTTTGTTCTTGATGTCTCAGACTGGCAACTTCTCATACACCAAAATTAATTCCTGGTTGCTTAATCCCACCTTATATAACTTTGTTATGCTTCTTCTTTTGTCATCATATTTCTAGCCGTTAAAAAACTTATTTGCTCGCTCACACACATACATAATCTCATGTATATGTTTTTCTTCCCAGAAAGCTTGTATGTATGATGTTTTTAAAAAGCCATATTTGTCTGTTCAAAATTTTGGCTCTGCCGACCGATTATTAACGACTGCTCCCACATTATTTTGAATTGTTAGGTTAAAATTTTTATTACACAAACGCACATACACACATATATATGTGTGTGTTTATGCATGTATATTCATATGGCAAGCATATAAGGAGTCAAAGATATAATGATGTCTTAATAATGTCTTTATTCATGTATATTGCAAAATTTAGCAGTCAACCATCAAACATGGCGGCGCGTGGCTAGCGTCCATATTTTAACAAATGATCCACATGTAGCAAGCGGTCATGCAGCAACCCTTTCTCAAGATGATCTCTCTCAATCCTTATGCTTTAAATGCTTTTATAATGAGTTATTAAAGAATCGTGCGCCTGCATTAAAATAATTTTTTATTCTCACCCCCTAAATTAATAATTTTACGTTTTCAGATCTGATATATATATATATATATATATATATATATATATATATATATATATATATATATATATATATATATATATATATATATATATATATATATATATATATATATATATATATATATATATATATATATATATATATATATATATATATATATATATATATATATATATATATATATATATATATATATATATATATATATATATATATATATATATATATATATATATATATATATATATATATATATATATATATATATATATATATATATATATATAAATATATATATATATATATATATATATGTATATATATATGTATATATATATATATATATATATATATATATATATATATATATATATATATATATATATATATATATATATATATATATATATATATATATATATATATATATATTATATATATATATATATATATATATATATATATATATAATATATATATATATATATATATATATATATAATATATATATATATATATATATATATATATAATATATTATATATATATTATATAATATATATATATATATATATATAATATATATATATATTATATATATGTATGTATATATATATATATATATATATATGATGTATATATATTTATATGTAAGTATATATTTATATATGTATATTATATATATATATATATATATATATTATATATAATATATATAAATATATATATATATATATATATATATATATATATATATATAAAGTTCAATAAAAATCATTTAATCATTGTTTATATTGCTTCGCATAGATTTAGAGTCAGATTTCAAATAGTCATAGGGTAATGGAACTTTTATCGGAAGAAGGTTAAATCAAATACAGTTCACAATGACAGATTTAAGCAGTGGGAAATAACAGTGTTTATCAAATACACAGGAAAAGTTATTAAAATGCCTGATATTAAGATAGAAGAAATGTAGATATAAGTCATAATTCAGATATTTATCCATTGATTTATTAAATCCATTAAATTTATAAGAACACCTTTTACTATTCTTATAATCTTAAAAAAATGTCATATTTTTTGTGTGTTTGTTGTGTAAAAGCTTCTTTTGAAAGGCAGAAATAATGTAACATTGACACGATTTGAAAACTTCTTGTTTAAAACTGTCTTGTAGAGATACATTAATTATTTTTTTCTTTTTACACACACTAAAGAATGGCTTTAGAAGTAATTTCAGCAATTTATGTGTTGCAAAGGGTTTATTATTACAAATAGAAATATAAAAAAAGATTTTCTAAAACAAGCAATTAAGAGTTAAGATTTGGTTTCCTAAAATAAATGAGATTATTATTTTTACTTCTAAGATAAAGTGTTCATTTCATGGTAGATGAAAGCTATCTTTGTGCAACTTAATACAGGGGAAATATTTTTAATTAAAAATACAGAGATTCTTGAGTTAGAAGAACTGTAAGTTTGTAAATTCGAGTAATTTATAACTTTTCTCAAAGATATAAAATTTCGTATTTGTTAAAATCAATTATATATATTAAGTTTTATGACGTTGTATATTTATCTCTACAAAATTACAGAAGGTATATATTTTATGTGATTTTTGGAGAAACGTTTTCCGAAATTATTTTATGCTGTTTATTTTAATTTAAACGTCTGTCTCTTTCTAATTAAAGCAATCATGTATACATCTTTTCCGTGGAAATGGAAAGAAAATATATTAAAAAGTAAGATTAAATTAATATAGAAATATGCACGAGAGATTTTTGTTAGATTATGAATTTGCAGTGAGAACGTTTTTGTATATAGTGTGTCCCAAAACGACAGCATAAATTGTCGTTTATAATAATTTAATTATAGTGTGTCAGAAAACAAAGCTAGAACCCCCTTTGGGAGTACATAAAAACTTCCCAAAGGAACTTTCCTGTACGATCCATATTTTACGAAAAAAAATAGGAAAAACAAAGTATGACGTTACTTACGGTGCAAGAAAAAACACTTTATTGGAAATATATCAAGAACAGTATTTGTATATATTTCCAGATAATGTTAAAAACGTTCGCCGAGGATATCGCGTCATTCCGCCAAGCGTCATTTAATGACGTTAAGCCGCCGTTGAACTGGTATTTAAAAGGTTATATCTTGCAGCTACCGGTAGTCTTAGTATGGTGAAAAATCTATACCACAAGAGACATATACATGATGTAAAATGTCTTACAGCTGTTAAAATATATAGAATAGTGTATGTCGTGCAAAGGAAGTAATTATCAGTTAGATCGAACAAAGACAGTATGTAATACATAAAAACTTCCAAAGGAACTTTCCTGTACGATCACACAAGTAAAAAGAAATAAAATTAAACAAAGATACTAGCGTGAGTTAATTCTAAAAAAACACTTATGGAAATAATAAAAACAGAATAAAAAGAAAAAAAAAACTATCTCGTCATGTTAGATGTCTGTAAAAATAAACCAAGTTAAAAAAAATATATACTTTACTAGAAGATATAGTATCCATCTAGACCGTCGTGACTATTGCGATGTACATGATAGTGCATTTATGGAAATGTCTTACGAGCTGTTAAGCAATATATTCGAGTATATACTGCTGTTGATATGTTTAATAAAGTGTTTTTCTTGCACCAGAAGTAACGTCATACTTTGTTTTACGTATTTTTTCGTAAACTTTGGATCGTACAGGAATGCTTCTTTGGGTAGTTTTTATGTACGAGGAATCTAGCTGTGCAGAGTTTATGCGGTTGTTTTGGGACACCTTGTATAGTATAAAGCTGTGTAATTTTTGGATCTATTGAATGCTAAGATACCTGTAGATATTTCTTCTATTCAGATATTAGTAGCGTGAGTTAATTCTAATAAAAGCGATGGGCAACTGTGTAAATTTTGGCTTCCCGCCACCAAGAGCGTTAGTTGTAAAGTAAACACAAATGACTACTCTTTTGAAAAACTACTTAAGACGAAATCCACTGTGTTATTAGATTTCTGTAGCCGAAAATATAACCGCGGTTAAAATTTACGAACAGCTCGTGGACTTTTACTGAAAGATATGTATGTCCCGTTAGCATGTCGTTGGATTTTGTTGATAGTTGATAGTTTGCAGCTGTATAAAAATGGTCATCGACGATTGCTTGTATGTTATATACCACACTTCTAATAGATCGGACTTTACGTTAAATATTTTTTACCTCTTTTTGTACTTTAAGGAGCACCCAGGAGATTGATTATTCGCTGATGAGGATGAGATGAAAAAGTGCCGGACAGTCTGGAAAGACAGGTTTTATACCAGGTAGTAATGTTTAAACACATTCTATGAAGGGGCAAATTCTTAAGCCGTTATGAGGGCTATATCGAAAAATAACTGATGTATGTACTATCTAGTTGGCTGTATTGTTTGCATAAATAAAATGTACACGCTACACTGCAAGCTTCGTTATTTTACATCGAGATCACCCTCGTTTAAAAAAATTATAAAATATGTATATATTAAAGTGTACTGTTTTGTTGTTCGAATACTAAGAAGACTAGGACCTACTGCTTAATATCAATTCCAAGCAGTTACGAACTTACATGCTACCAATGCGATCAAACAGAACTCCAATAGAGAAGGACAGTGACCTATTCTGCCCCCGTTTTACTTAATCGTAATGAGTTTATCATATAAGAAAAATGAATACCTATTCATACCCCAAACGCTTATTCACTAATATTTCTGATACACTACAAGGTTCTATACAAGTGTAGTATTATCTTTATTAAAAACTTGCATTTGTGGTAAAAGATATTTAATATGTGTAAAAAATAAACTGTATTGTCACCCTTTCTGTACTGCACCCCAGACTCCTGCCTTGTTCTACCGTACCTCCTCCAATTTTGATTAAATTTGGTATAGTAAATGACTTTATGGGTATAAGAAATCTTATGTTGAAATGATTACTGGTTTGAAAGTTATAAGGCTTTAAAGTTGCCAGATTTTTCCAATAAGTGCACTGTTATCATATGTTTAAATTACACTTGGTGCTCACCTAAATAAGCTAGAGATATGGGAAACGTATTATTTTAAACCTTTTTTCAGGGGGATTTTATATAATATACAAAATACATAATGATTTGATTTTTTTATTAAAATTGAATTTCTTAAAAAGCTAAGATTTCGAAAAAAAATTGAAAAAATCTCGAAAGTTATTCATATTATTGTTAATTGACCCTTTGCCTTAAAACAACGTATGGGAGACGTGATCGTACTACTGTGCGTAAAATGAGAACCTCGTATCACACACGTGATGTTTCTTTCTGGCCAAAAGTGAAAAGCTCGTATCAGACATGTTATTGTGTTTGGCGATAAAGTTTTTGTTTTTGCAATATTGTTTGGTACAGTTGCAATATAAGAGTTAGTTGTTTATTCATAGGCAGTAATTGCAATAGTGTGTTATATGCAATAAATAATTAAATGTTGGTGCTTAATAAATTCTTTAAAAAATCTAAAAATTTAACCTAATGGCAAAAAGGAAAATTGATACTAATAACGGTTCTGTAAAGTGTCCTGATGACATCTTAGATACTGAAACAGAGACTGATTTGGATACATCTGTAGATAGCATTGTAGTTTGTCCTGTAAAAAAACGTGTGCAATATTTAGTTAGTGATGAAACTGCTTCTGGTCACGATGCATGATTAAAGCTTTCCTGGAAAGTGGAACACACAATCGTCGCTCGATTCATAAGGCAAGACGTTAATCCTCAAAATTCCATATTGGGATCACAATATCTTTAGCTTAATTAGGTGAGCACCAAGTGTAATTTAAAGGTATGCTGATAATCTATATTTTAAACAAATCTGGCAACTTTAAAGCTTTATAACTTCCAAAACAATTATTATTTGAACATAAAAATTAGTGATTTTTTATACCCTTGAAATCCCTTAATTTACCAAATCGTCTCAAAATTGGAGATAGTCAGGTAGAAAACTTGCGTTGATTTGGTATGGAATTGACCAACATAAACTATTATATATTTTTAATGATGACGTAATGGTTGAAAAATTCTCCTTATTCATTCCCAGAATACTCAAACCCCCTCATAAATACCAAACATCACAGAACTTAAAATGACTCTTATATTATCGTAAATAATAACTTACACTTGGAATAATGGTCTTTTAATAGATGCAAAAAACAAAATTCATCATTTAAAAGCTATAAATCCCTTTTATAAGCAATTTGAGAAGACAGATTTGTAAAGGGATTCAAAAAGTAGACAACCTTGGTTTTAATGTCATTCAGCATTATTTTTATACACTACGTTTTGCAATTTACACGGAATTTTTGTAGCTGTTAATATGGGTGCTACTTTACGAGGCAATTAATCATTAATTCTTCGAAAAATAATGACGTTGTAAATAAAACAAAAAAAAAGTGGAAAGTGGCTGTAAAATACTTTCACGTGTTATGAATATATATGCAATAAAGGTATAGAAGACGGTTTAACTTATTAGCTATTTGATATATGTATGAGGCCTCTTAATCATAATAGATACGGATTTTTATGGCCATTATACAACTATTTAAAAAAAAACTTAATTGCACCCGAATAAAATTTTAAAAAAATATCATGTAAAAGTGAGTTAAATGTAAAATTAATTGAAATTTATGCGGGTAAAGAAATGGGTTTAGAATATATTTAAAATGAAAATTGATGGGGTAGATTTAATCAAAATAAATTAATAATAATTTTATATTAATTTGAATAAAATTAATTTGAAAATGTCCCACATTCTATCCTATATATATATATTATATATATATATATATATATATATATATATATATATATATATATATATATATATATATATATATATATATATATATATATATATATATAATATATATATATATATATATATATATATATATATATATATATATATATATATATATATATATATAATATATATATATATATATATATATATATATATATAGTAAAGAAAAGAAAGTAAAGAAAGAAAAATGAAAAATTATTTTACAAAATTTTGATGGACTTTAGGATATTTTTTTAATTTTGGTATTATATATATATATATATATATATATATATATATATATATATATATATATATATATATATATATATATATATATATATAATATATATATAATATATATATATACATATATATATATATATAATATACATATATAATATATATATATATATATATATATATAATATATATATATATATATTATATATATATATATATATATATATATATATATATATATATATATATATATATATATATATATATATATATATAATACCAAAATTAAAAAAATATCCTAAATTCCATCAAAATTTTGTAAAATCATTTTTCATTTTTCTTTCTCTACTTTCTTTCTTGAAACTTTACTTTCCTAGACACCCAAATCAAATCAAGGATACGAATATTTGAGATTGCATTCCTTTTACAGTTCCAACACTAAAATTTGAATTAATAATTGCTATCTGCGTCCTTGTTACTCTTTTCTTGAAACAGTTGACAATTCTTCAAGGTATTTGATAGCTTTATGCTGTTGTATGCAATTTTGTCACCCTGATTGTCTTTACAGGCCACAGAAGAACGACTGATTTGAGCTCTCCCTTAGGATAAATAAAGCAAGTGATTACCTCCTCAGACACTTTATTATTTCTACAAATCAACATAACCCGGTAGACTTTTAACTATGTTAGACCGTCTCTTCTCCGATTATAAGATGACAATAGGGCTTTTATTAATTATTGCACCTCGTTAGTGTGCGTGTGTGTCCTAAGAGAGTACCTTTCTTGCCTTGATGACTGCGTAAAGAATTAGATTTCCAATCACACCCTGGCAATTAAGTATATATGGGCCATAATCTTTTCTGAAGAAGAGGAGTCTATTTCGAAAACAAGGAAGTTTGCTTCTTAAATGTATTTATAAAACCTCCACATTTACAAGATTCATTGGATGATATAGTATTGAAGAAGCATTAAATTATATATGGAATTTCATTTGATTACTTCTAGGATCATAAAAAATATAAGAGTACATATAAAAAGACAAAGCAAAGAAAATATGGCAAAAAAAACAGTTCCACAGAATAGCCGTACAAAAATGTCCTCCATTTTCGCCTAGTTTTGTACCCTAAAGTAGGAATAGAATATCCTTAAAAGTCAGACTAAGCAACAATAAGTTTAAAAATAATACGAATGTACACGTAGTAATTTATATTTTAGATGCAACATAGAAGCTTCAAAGTTTCCTTCAACATTTCATACAAAAGTATTATTGAATAAGGATAATCTGTTACTGCGACATGCATATGAATAATTCGTACATAATCTTTCCATTTAATGTGGCAATTAAACAACGTCCCTCCATCTTTATTTTAATTTTACATATAACACAAAACCTTAGTAAATTTAATACAACTTACTCCTTTATCCGAAGGAGAAAATGAGTTCGTTACAATACAAAAGTACTGTGGTTTTCTTTAGCACCACTGAGATATAGGACTGTATGAATTTATATGCATCTTTTATATATATATATATATATATATATATATATATATATATATATATATATATATATATATATTATATATATATATATATATATATATTATATATATATACATATATATATATATATATACATATATATACATATATATATATATATATGTATATATATATATATATATATATATATATATATATATATATATATATATATATATATATATATATATATATATATATATATATATATACATATATATATATATACATAACTTCATGCTTTTTTGCTTTAACAAAGTTATATTAAAAGGTTTATCTGAAAAAAAAAACAGATTTTTTAGAAACTCTCCTGCTAATATGAGTCTTAGAAGTTAATTTTTAGGTAGGTATTTAAAACCTGTAAAATGTTTTTAAATTTGATATAAAAGATGACAAAAATATTTGAGAGCATTTTGTATTTGAAAAAAAATGAGCAAAAGGAGGTTCGTGCATGTTTAATGTCTTCTTATAAAGACAATTTAAAAGAGAAAGAAACATTTACTCTTCAATGGATCTGTTATCCATTGGCATTTGCTTTTAGGAGTTCGCTAAATGCTGACCCCAATTAACTTAATAAAATAAATCGATGAATCACTAAAATCATTGGAGGAATATCTGCTTGAAATGCTACGGAACGTTTGGCGTGAAATTGAGTATTATGTGTATACTTTGAGTGTCTCAAATGAAGCTTCTGTGGAAATTAATTAACCCCTTGGCATACAATGACGGCTCTGACTTGTCACGCATTTCATGTGCCGTTGTAGATATTGACGACTCTCGCTTGTCGAGTACTATTTTCGTCGAAAGATGGGTGGTATCTTATTGGATTCTTTCTGTGTTTCGGTCTTGCATCGATGATATTTTGTTCAGATTCTTACAGGTGCATCCCCCACCACCTCTTCCACAACAGAACCAATAAATAAAATCGCACCAACAAGCAAATAACGACAAGTATCGCAATGAATGCGGTAATCAGTATAGCAAAAGGTCTTGCCTCTCGGACGTGACAGTACATATTTGAGTAAAGTAAAATTCAGTAGTAGTCCTTCGAAATATCTGGGTTAGATGCCTTATATGACAGTGACGATGAAAGTACATTAGGCTATTCCGGTGATGAGAATGAAGCTGAAAATGGTCATCAAAGTGTTTATAATGTGGAATGTTTGAGGGATTTTTCGAATTCCAGTGAAGCTATCTCTGCTCAACAACTGATACGTAAACGTGCAAGACCCTTTTCGAGCAGTGAAGATTTTGAGCTTGTCCAGTAGTGATCACTGGTGCGCCAGGCAAACCAAATTAAATGGTGTCCGTCGGTTGCGTCCATGCCCATTTAATTTGTATGTGAATGGGTTAATGTTTTATACCATGTTGCGTAAAAGTGTTTTAAATTACCTTTGCAGGACAACAATCATGGGTCTAATTTTGTTCGTTATTATAAAATGTAATGTGTTCAGTATTTTTTCTACCACTCTGTATATTTAAATTCCATAGCTGTAGGCAGCAAAGATTACACAAGAACCCCATTTAAAGACCTGGTAGATGTTTTATATTTGAGTTCTAGAAATGAGAAATCTCGATATACCACCCCGAAAGAAGTGAAAAAAATTATGCTGTAATTTATAACTCTTTAAACGCTATTACAACATGGCATTTCTAAGCACATATTTTAAAATAGTAAAACCTGAACTTACAAAGACCTATGAAAACAAATCAATAGAGATGACATAAACGACATAATCTTACAGATTTAGCTGTTCAATAGAGTATCAAAAAATACCTCCTGTCAATTCATCTCACAAAAGAAACGGAATTTAAAAAAAGGAATTTTTTCCATAAGAGGGATTTTTCTAGTAAGAGAAAAAGCATTGAAGATGGTTATATTGCCGATGGTTTTGAGAACAGATTTTGATTTTCGTTATCTTTGGATCATAAATAACTCCACCTGTTTTATTGCTTCTATCTAGACAAGTCATTTGCATTCCACTACATATTATTTGTTGCATTCATTCCCAATAAGCCTAAAATTGCTTACTGTTAAAAAAAAATATTTTCAAAGTAGATGAGCGTTCACTATCCTTCTTTTCACATGTTTCTCAAAATTACATATTTAAACATATTTAGCACGTTTTCATCTTTTTTATTTTGATTGACTTATGTTTTGTAATACCATAAATTTTATTATTGAAATTTCAAAACATTTATGTACATATGTTTTATAAATTCACTAAAATGTTTGTTCAGTACAATTGTTACTTGAATAAAGGAAAAAACGTGTGACACTTATTTTATCGTACCTGTATGTTTATGCCAAACTTTTTTCATAGGTTTTTCCTCATTTAAATATTCAAAAGCATACCGCGTATGTATCAAGGATATGTCACTTTCATCGGATTCAAATCATTCAAAGATTTTCATCGGAGGCGTCTTATTATTTCAGCACGTGTGTATAGAATTCTTATCTCTAAAATATAAATTCACAACTGAAATGTTATTCCGAGGTCAGATAAGTGTCTACGTTTGGATCAGATACGCCGATTTGTCAGCAGTATATTTGTCAGCCGAATTGTAGCTAGGTTTGTCAGTATGTATTCACATTGTTTAGTTACATCTCATGACAGGACATGATTGCTTAAATGCTTACCTCATTTAAATTTGATTATATAAGACTCTTGAATGCCTTCAATATATATCTTGACAACATAATTGTCCTAAAATTTTACTGTTCAAAGTAGTACCAGAAGACTTCATGGCAAGTATAAAATAATGTATATTTTAATATACATATTTATGCATTTGAGAATATATACTGAATTAATGTTTAGTTTATTTGCTACTGAACAGGAATCTTTTTGAAACGACTGAATAAAATCAGTACAAAGGTCTTCAGATATGTATTTTATTTATAACGACAATAATTATTAGTGATTATTAAAAGGCTGCGTTCATAAAATACATATTTTCCTGCACATAAGTGATATTTTCCTATAAGCAAAAATTCTTTCATTCCATACATTATATTAATCAAAGATTTATGAGCGTATTATGTCCTAATTCCAACACAAAACGTAGTTACTTAAATGGTTCCCCATGAAAATTTTGTATTTTTGTTTTAGCATAAACATTGAAATTTCATTCCCTAATTAATATATTAATAAATCTGAAAACATGATGCGATTCATTAGAAAGAATCACTTATTAAAGAGAAATTTAATTATGTTTCGACATTAAAATATCCGCAATATTAGATTTGAAATACGAGTATGATAAAGAAATTCAATTTAGAGTCACAGAATTTGACAATCACTTTCAGTTATTAAATTGGAGATTTGCATGGATATGCAAATTTAAAATCATAAAACCAATTTGAAAGCTTTATTAAAGTAATTTAGTGCTAATCGTATAAAATTCCTCTACCTCCATGATTTATGGAAAAATTATTTTTGACTCGTTTGTATTTTAATGATTAATTTAACACATTTTATCACGAGATAGAGATTAGTTGTTCGGTTTTCAGTGCCTGCTGTTTTGCTACAAGCGTGCTAACGAGCTGATCTATTCGAGCTGAACGCTTGCTGATCTATTCATTAAATCTGATTACGTAAGGCTACCTACATCCTTACCTAAAGAGATATTCAAAGCCTCCAGTACAAGAGCTGCGTCTTAACCATTCGGCTAGAATTATGTTTTACTATTTTTTACTTTATATAAATAAACTATTATAATATCCTTTTAAATATATTTACAATTTTTTTTACAAATGATTAAAAAATTTAAATACTTTTCATGCTCTTTTTAAAAAAAAATTACTTTTCCTTATCTGTGAAAAAAAATTGTTCTTCAAATTAAAATTAGTTTAAGAATATTATTAAATGGAAACTGACTGGTAGTAAAACAACTATAGCCAATACGTTAATATATAAAAAGAATAACCCAAAATGATCTATACCTTTCTACATATCACAGAATGTACATAATGTAGATTACATTTTATACGCTTGCCTACCTGATTACTTTCTGTCTCATTTTGTCAAAGACTACAAAAAATAACTACTATGATTAACTATGATAACGTAATGAGATATAGTATAATAATAATAATAATTTGCAACTTAAAATATATATTAACATATCTATAATGCGTCAGGAATTACCATTTGTCCCTGACAAAGTATATTTCATCTTGTTGTTGACAAAAATTGAATACCTCTCATATCAGAAGTTCCATAAGTAGAATGCAAAAGTGCAATTTTCGAAACTAGAATAGACTTATTAAAAATGATACCCAAGAACTTTTTCTTAAATCGTTAATTTTTTTTACTTTTCTACTGCTGAATGTTGATAAACAATACCTTCATCTACATTAGTAGGCTTACTACCTTTCTAATCTGATTATTTTAACATTTCGTCAGATATAATACCAAAAGTTTATTAAAATCTTCATACTTAAAGTTATTTTCGGTGCTGTAGCATTAAAATGTTATAAAAAGCTCCTGAATTATAAAAAATATCTTCAACAAATTTTTCAGCTTATAGATATTGGTTTTTATTAAAATGTGAACAAACGGATTTTTGTATCTCTCGAATGTAAAAGAAAAATAGATTGTTAAAACTATCTTAATGTGACAAACTTACATTTATATATTTTTCAACTTTAAAATTTGAGGATTAACATGTAGAAGCTGCATCTTAATCTCATGTCAATTAGTAACATAAACAAAATAGTTAGTAAAACTAATATGATTAACGTAACGTTCACGAACAAAAAAACATTCAACTATGCAAAAAAAATCACATTCTCATTTAACGAAATAATTTTTTGATAATTTTATTTTACATATATTCAATGTTGCTGTTTTATCGTTTTTATTAAAACTTTTATGAAATGGTAAATTTTAATTTATTTTTGAAATTATATAAAACAAATATCTCTACATTACGTAAATCTGTGTACGTCACTCTTAGGATGGATTTCACCAACCTTATATAATTACTTTAATTTACTTAAATTACTTTAAATTATTTCAATTTACTTAAATTTTTCAGCTTTCATTTTCTTATTATAAAAAATACCACAGCTTATATTGAAAGTAGAATACACATAAAAATTTACAAATACAGTTTACATTAACTCTATACACATTACAAAAATAACTTATATAAACTTTATGCAGTTTACTAATATAGTTTATATTAATACTATGTTTTACTTTACATCCAACATTACATCTTTTAACAACCCTTTCCATGGAATGACCTCTAACTAATTAATCTAATAATTAATACTAGGAATCAAAGATAAAATGAGTAACATTAAAAGATGAATACTTCCTTTCTATTACCTTAAAATAATATAAATACAGCCAACTGATTATTGCAGTTGACTATAGTTGTGTTATTATTGATAGCCAATCTAAAGAAGTATTAATCTTTTAATTTCAGTTTTTTATATCAAATTAAAATTATACAAAGAAACTGATTGGGTGTTCCCTGAAAGTAGTTAAAACAGATAATTTCACTTAGTTTAAATAAACGTTTTACTTTCGAAACATATTACATAATGCACCAGCATTGCAGGTAACTAGATGTATAAATGGTTGATGGGGAATAACTTATTAATCTGTTTTGGATACACACATCGAATATTGCAAATGGAAGATAAACATTCAGTGGCAAATTTAATTGTAGCGGAAGGAACGCTGTCTAAACATTGATAACAGATTAAGTAAATTATTAAGCAATAGACACATAATTATATTTTAGGAATGTTAAACAAAACTTTTTTTAAATTTCATTCATAAAAAAATCATCAAAAACTTTATCTAAAGAAATATTAAAGCTTTTTATGGCAAACTATAAATATATATATATATGTAACTTAAATGTAAATCACAGTTAAATGCATTTCTTTATCGCATGCTGCCTTAACCAATGTATGTATGAATGGTCTTTAACTTTTTAAGACTCAATGTAACCTTGAAGTTATGACCTATTGGTAACAACTTATACTTTGCACTGAAATTATCAATCTTAGTTACATTACATAGGTGGATAAAAAATAGTAGTAAAAATAAAGATAAGTAATGAATATTAATTTAAATTAGGTATAATTTTAATATATATGTGCAAATAATATAGCTCGGGGTACTAGGGATACCAACTATTGCGTCATCTGATGTGTAGTGAATAGTTTGTTTTGGGTTGGAACGCTACGGTCTTCGTTTTTGCTACACAAGGAACGTACTGCGTAAAGCCGATTCCGAGATGCTACGAACAAGCATGCAAGCAGTGGAATTCGGAACAACAAACTCTGGAAGCACAGCATCGTACTTTTCAGCCAGCATTTGATATGTTGTGAATGGAATGTGTTTGAATTTTTTTCAACAAATAAAAACACAGAAGCAAACAGAAAAATCTAATTTTTAGCATTCATATTCTGTACCCTGCATGAAGAATGTTACCATATTCCATTTTTGTCATCACGTATGTGAAAATGACTTTTTGCATAAATAAAATGTTTCAATTGGCATCAAAATTGTAATGGATTATACCTTTGTTCGTAATTTTATTAACTATCACAGACATGAAGAGAATGTTAGGTTGGTTGATTTAGATTGTTACAGTTTGCTACGCAAGGGTTAGTGAAAAAAAGGAGCTACTTCTTTAAGCCAATTAAACTTCTAAAATGATCCAAGACAGCCTGTGGTATTCGAACGAAAAAACTCTGGTACTGAATATTAGCTCTCTAAAAATACGACCTTCTTTCAACGTGCAGAATGTTGGATCCAGAAAAGACAGTTTTCATACAATAACAAAATCTTCTTTAGTCGAGGCACGATAATAAATCGCATCTAGTTGAGGGTTTTAATTTATAGCTACAATCTATGTTTACACTTTTGTAAAACTTACTTTTCTGTTCCACCAAAGCAGTATCTCGCAAGAACCCAAGATTCTGATGGACCCAAGTGGACCCATAGTAGTCCATCAGAAAATTTCATATATATTTTCACAGCAAATAAAAAATTGTGTAATCAATTAGTTTTATTAATCAAACTACGTAAGTAAAGTTGATGTTTTATTAATATAATTAAGGCTTAATTATGTTTTTTTTATCCTCATGATCTGACATAAGATCAACTCCAAAATGTTGTTGACAGTCAGAAAGTCATGCAGATAATCTGATAATAAATCTTGGTTAGTCCGACAACAGTCAGTTTGTTTTGGTGAGGCTGGATGGTTGCAGCATTTTGTACAGGTCGAGAAAATTTTTGTGCAGTGTTCGAAAGTTAAAGATTTCAGGTGGCCTGTTGAGAGTCTGGCTAAGGCAGTTATTTTCGATCACAATTAATTTCAACACCATTGTTCCAGTATACACTGGTTAGGTGGAGTTTTCCAGTAGTATGAGACGAGATTTTCATAGTAGAGTATGGGTAAGTGATGATCCATGGGCAGATTTCTTCAATCTTTAGCCAATCTATCCGCAATTCATTGCCACAAATTAATGTGTGAAGGTATATTGGAGATGTACGTCGTGATTTAAATCTTTCATTGAGCAATGGAAATGCTAGTATCGTCGTTTGCATACCAGCCACTAAGATGTTGTAGCGCATTCGGTATAAAATCCAGAGTTAAAGTCTGTCGTAAAAGATAGCATCAAGTCTTTAATCGCAATTAAACTATCCTGAAGACAGAACAAGTATTTTTGCTTTATTGATTTTTAGATGCTGGTGTTTATATATTATGTTTACAAGGTATTAAAATTCGTTTACAGAATACATAAAACATAAAATATCAATTCTTTGTAGGATCAGGCAATCTGTGTCTCTACTAGTGAGGAAGGGCAGGCAATGTATACTTCTGTTTTTCAGAATTCTTGAATATCAAGCTTATCTGTTATTTTTTTATTCTTCTACTTGATTCCATTGTGACAGCTAACGCAACTAAAGGAAATCTATTAAATCCCTTTAATGTCATAATATGATATTCTGCAGATTCTTCGGTGTCAAATGAGAATTAAGGGATATAAAAATATATACACACACTCAGGTACTTGAAACTTGATAGTTGACGAAAGAGGAACTGCTTTTTTATAACTCAAAATTGGAAATTTTGGAGGACTGGCATTGAAGCATGGGAAATTATTTTTTTCCGATTAGAGGCAGATTTCGAAATCTATGACATAAGCCTAGAGATACTATGTAAAACTCAAAAAGAATACAAATCTGTATGTACACACACACACACACACACACACACACATATATAATATATATATTACATATATATATATATATATATATATATATATATATATATATATATATATATTATATATATATATATATTCAGTTCAATTTTAGTTCTCATTAAAATAGGTTTTTTAAGACATTTTATTGGAATTTACTATAGAAAATATTTATGTGTATACTTGTATTTGTTTCTGAAAATTCCGGGAACCATGTATAATAAATACCCTGGAAAACAAAACGTTAGAAATGTCATGATTTACTGGGATTCCGGGATAACAGAAAATCATAACATTAACATAAGTCACTCGTTGGGAGTGCTTAAGTGAAAGATAATTTTAGAATAAAAAGTAAAGGAATCGTCAAACTGAAAATTAAGAATCTGACCATTCATTCAAGTTTTAGCATTAAAAACAAGTTTTGTTGCATTCTAAAGCTCTATACGTGGATACAGCGTATCATGAAAAAAAAATTAATAAGCCGAATCGCAGGAATGTGGTCATTTCTCTACTAGAATGAAAACAAAGGACCATTTCTGGATCACTTAGATGCTCTATTAGAGTGATAAGATGCTCTCGATTTTTCTCATTAAGATGCTCTTTTTAGAGTTCATATGCAAAATCTCAGTTAGCACAGTGATTATGACCAGCAAATTTTGCATTACATTTATTAGAAATTTCTGTTGATGGGCATTACAGTTAGTTAAGTAATAACCATAAGCGTAATTAGCATAGCAATAAGTATAAGTATAATTTATATAGCAATAAGCATAAGCATAATTAGCCTAACAATAAGTATAAGCATAACTAGCATAGCAATAAGTATAAGCATAAATAGTATAGCAATAAGCATAATCATAATTATCATAGCAGTAAACATTATCCTAATTAGCATAGCAATAAGAATAAGCATAATTAGCATAGCAATAAACATAATTTATGTAAATTAATACTTTTGTAAGACTGAATCTAAAACAGCCGTCAGCTTTAAGGTTAATTAAATCTTTTTGGAGATAATCTAAACTAGTTGTGTAAAGAAAGCTTAAGCAAAAATTTTACCTTAAAGAAAATCCCTATAAAGCAATATAGGTAGGAAATAAGAAACTTTTTAGTATTGTTTAAACAGTTTGCATAAAGAAAATATTGTTATCCGTCAGAGTTCATTATTCAATACATATAAATTGGGTAACTGGATATGGTTCCTATAACAGCTGTTTCAAATATTCATTTTAAAACTTTACTCCCCCTGTACATAAATATGATTTTAAAGTATATTGCAAATCAACAGTAAACATCATCTGACGTTTTAACAGAAAGAAACAGAACCATAAAAAAGAATTGCTTTCGTTCGAGATATGCTAATATCCAAATGTAGTTTAAGGTTACCTCAAATTTTCTACGTATCATAACTTCAAAGGACAAAAAACAATAGGAACGGTAAAAAATGTAAAAAAAAAATACAAAAGCAGGGAGATATAAGAAAGAAAGAGAATTGAATGGAAATAAGCTATAAGCTAAAAAAATGATAAAAGAAAGTCTTTCGTTTTTTTTTGCAGCTTTTTTATATATCTATCACAAGCATAGAGGAAAGAATGAACTCCCATAGCTGTATAGGTTCACAGATGTATTTATGTAAGCCTGTTGAATTTACGAGCATTTTCAGTAATTTCGTTACAGAAACAAAAATATGGCATTATGTTTTTCTTTCCTTTTGCTATAAATCAAACACCAAGCCTTTTGTTAAAAAAATTCATTACTTGTCACTCTCTCGCTTTTTAAATAACAAGAAAAGAAAATATTTAAATGCATTCATAATCTCGGAGCATAAAATCGTGCTTTTTCTTCTAGTGATTACGTTTTTATTATTCCGAAAGAATAAAATTGCTGTCGTAACTTTTTTCTGCGCGATATATCAAGCTAACAAACCCCTACGATAGTAAATAGCGCTATTCATTGAGCTCTGAGAAGCAGATTTTTTTCTATCCGGAACGAATTTTTTGTTCTAAGGGAGTTACATCGGACTTCCCCTAAGTTAGTCGTAATTCCTCAGCAATTAATGGCTATCACGGAGGATAAAGACGTCACGATAAGGCTCTGCATTTCTTTCACATTGTCTGACAGAAATAATCCGATATATATTTTTTTTAATTTACAAGATAGCTATCTCTTATATTTTAAAAGAAACGTGTTAATTGCTTATATTACCGTTGTGTGAATTAACAAATTTATGCATATGAATGAGTGTGTGAGAATAGTCCAACTTGTATAGGCAAAGTAGGCAGTGCTTGCCTTATAAAATTATATTAGATGAATTAATATCTAACTAAATAACATTTTTTAATTTAAAAGATTATACTTTTTTTCTTTATATTTTTTAAAAGAAAAGCCTTAATTGTTTATTTTATCGGTGTGAATATACAAATACACGGACATGTATATGGGTGTGTGTAAATAGTCCAACTTGTAATGTGTAGGCAAAGTAGGCAGTGCTTGTTAATAAAATATATTAGAGGAAATTTAATATCTACCTAAATGACATTTTTTTAATTTCCAAGATTGTCTGTACTTTTTCTCTTATATTTTTAAAAGAAAAGCATTAATTGTTTATTTTACCTTTGTGTGAATTACATAAATACACCCATATGTATATGTGTGTGTGTGTGTGAGAGATCAGTCCAGGAACTTGTTGACCGGGTAGGCAAAGTAGGCAGTGCTTGCCTTTAATATAATATATTAGATGAAATTTAATACCTAACAAAAACATTTTTTTTAATTTACAAGATTGTCTGTACTTTTTTCTCATATTTTTTAAAGATAAGCAGTAATTGTCTTTTTTACCGTTGTGTTAATTATACAAATACACGCATATGTATATGAGTGTATGAGAATAGTCCAGAAAATTGTCGACTGTTTAGGCAAAGTTGGCCTTTAATTAAATATATTAGATGAAATATAATATCTAAATAAATAGTATTTTTTTCATTTACAAAATTGTCTATACTTTTTTCTCTTATATTTTTAAAACAAAAGCGTTAAGTGCTTTTTTACCGTTGTGTAAATTATACAAATACACGCATATGTATATGAGTGTGTGCTTGTGAATAGTCCAGGAACTTGTCGACCGGGTAGCCGAGGTAGGCGATGCTTGCCTTTAATAAAATATATTTTAATATCTATCGAAATAACTTTTTTTTAATTTACAAGATTGTCTATACTTTTTTCTCTTATATTTTTAAAAGAAAAGCGTTAATTGCTTTTTTTGCCGTTGTGTAAATTATACAAATACACTCATATGAGAATGTGTGAGAGAGAATAGTCCAGGAAATTGTCGACCGGGTAGGCAAAGTAGGCAGTGCTTGCCTTTAATAAAATATATTAGATGAAATTTAATATAACTAAATAACATTTTTTAATTTACAAAAAGTCTATACTTTTTTCTCTTATATTTTTGAAAGAAAAGCATTAATTGATTTTTTACCGTTGTGTGAATTATACTAATACACGCATATGAGTGTGTATGTCAGAGACTAGTCCAGGAACTTGTCAACCGTGTAGGCAAGGTAGGCAGATGCTTGCCTTTAATAAATATATTAGATGAAATTTAATATATAACTAAATAACATTTTTTTTATTTATAAGATTGTCTATACTTTTTTCTCTTTTATTTTTAAAAGAAAAGCATTAATTGCTTTTTTTCCGTTGTGTGCATTATACAAATACACGCATATGTATATGAGTGTGTAAGAATAGTCCAGGAACTTGTTGACCGGGTAGGCAAAGTAGGCAGTGCTTGCCTTTAATAAAATATATTAGATGAAATTTAATACCTAACTAAATAACATTTTTTTAATTTACAAGATTGTCTATAATTTTTTCTCTTATATTTTTAAAAGAAAAGCATTAATTACTTTTATGCCTTTGTGTGAATTATACAAATACACGCATATGTATATGAGTGTGTGCTTGTGAATAGTCCAGGAACTTGTCGACCGGGTAGCCGAGGTAGGCGATGCTTGCTTTTAATAAAATATATTAGATGAAATTTAATACCTAACTAAATAACATTTTTTTAATTTACAAGATTGTCTATAATTTTTTCTCTTATATTTTTAAAAGAAAAGCATTAATTACTTTTATGTCTTTGTGTGAATTATACAAATACAAGCATATGAATATGAGTGTGTCTGTGTGTAAATAGTCCAGGTACTTGTCGACCGGTTAGGCAAAGTAAGCAGTGCTTGCCTTTAATAAAATATATTTTAATATCTATCGAAATAACTTTTTTTTAATTTACAAGATTGTCTATACTTTTTTCTCTTATATTTTTAAAAGAAAAGCGTTAATTGATTTATTAAACCGTTGTGTGAATTATACAAATACACGCATATGAATATGTGTGTGTGTGTGTGTAAATAGTCCAGGTACTTGTCGACCGGTTAGGCAAAGTAAGCAGTGCTTGCCTTTAATAAAATATATTTTAATATCTATCGAAATAACTTTTTTTTAATTTACAAGATTGTCTATACTTTTTTCTCTTATATTTTTAAAAGAAAAGCGTTAATTGCTTTTTTTGCCGTTGTGTAAATTATACAAATACACTCATATGAGTATGTGTGAGAGAGAATAGTCCAGGAAATTGTCGACCGGGTAGGCAAAGTAGGCAGTGCTTGCCTTTAATAAAATATATTAGAGGAAATTTAATATCTACCTAAATGACATTTTTTTAATTTCCAAGATTGTCTGTACTTTTTCTCTTATATTTTTAAAAGAAAAGCATTAATTGTTTATTTTACCTTTGTGTGAATTACATAAATACACCCATATGTATATGAGTGTGTGTGTGGGAGAGATCAGTCCATGAAATTGTCGACGGGGTAGGCAAAGTAAGCAGTGCTTGCCTTTAATAAAATATATTAGGTGAAATTTAATACCTAACAAAAACATTTTTTTAATTTAAAAGATTGTCCATACTTTTTTCTCTTATATTTTTAAAAGAAAAGCGTTAACTGCTTTTTTGACCGCTGCGTGAATTATACAAATGCATATGTATATGAGTGTGAGAATAATCCAGGAACTTGTCGACCGGTTAGGCAAAGTAGGCAGTGCTTGCCTTTAATAAAATATACAAGATGAAATTTAATATCTAACTAAATAACATTTTTTTAATTTACAAGATTGTCTATACATTTTCTCTTATATTTTTGAAAGAAAAGCATTAATTGATTTTTTACCGTTGTGTGAATTATACTAATACACGCATATGAGTGTGTATGTCAGAGACTAGTCCAGGAACTTGTCAACCGTGTAGGCAAGGTAGGCAGATGCTTGCCTTTAATAAATATATTAGATGAAATTTAATATATAACTAAATAACATTTTTTTTATTTATAAGATTGTCTATACTTTTTTCTCTTTTATTTTTAAAAGAAAAGCATTAATTGCTTTTTTTCCGTTGTGTGCATTATACAAATACACGCATATGTATATGAGTGTGTAAGAATAGTCCAGGAACTTGTCGACCGGGTGGGCAAAGTAGGCAGTGATTGCGTTTAATAAAATATATTAGATGAAATTTAATATCTAAATAAATAACATTTTTTTTTAATTTACAAGATTGTCTTTACTTTTTTCTTTTATATTTTTAAAAGAAAAGAATTGCTTTTTTTTACTGTTGTGTGAATTATACAAATACAGGCATATGTATATGAGTAAGTGTGAGAATAGCCTAGGAACTTGTCGACCGGGTAGTCAAGGTACGCAGTGCTTGCCTTCAATAAAATATATTAGATGAAATTTAATATCTAACTAAATAGCATTTTTTTTTAATTTAAAAGATTGTGTATATTTTTTCTCTTATATTTTTAAAAGAAAAGCATTAATTGCTTTTTTTACCGTTGTGTGAATTATACAAACACACACATATATGAGTGCTTGTGTGTGAATGGTCTAGGAACTTGTCTACGGGGTAACCGAGATAGGCAGTGCTTGTCTTTAATAAAATACATTAGACAATATTGTAAAGTATAGACAATATTGATGATTTAGGGTTAGCAAAATTTAAAGCGAGTAAAGTTCATATTTTCATAAACTAATAATCCGATTCTAAAATAAATTGGTACAAATATACTTCATATCATAGAAAATACTGTCATGTTTAAAAGTTCGAAATCCCCCTGCCCCCCCTTTTTCGATCGTTTAATTTCATTATTTCAAGCCTTAATTTCCCCGATTAAGAGCAGACGATGAAATTCAACAATTTATCACATTATAAGGATATGAAAATAACATTTTTTTTAACATTGTGACGTCATTTCTTTAACCATCTAATTTAATCATTTCTTATTTTAAATTACTTAAATAGTGTCTGTATTATTTTTACACGTTTTATCACTGAACTTAGATATTAAGTAAATAATTTTCTTTTACATTTCACTCAAATAATGATGCATATGGGATAATTTTAAATTTAATCATTGATTAGATTTTGTTGCAAGATAATTCAAAGCCAAAACAGAAACCATATTTTTTACCTGCCTCATAGAGTACTTCCCAATTCTGGAAAGTTAAAAATTATTTTGATCCCGTCATATGACGGGCTATATGCTAGTACAAATTAAGGAGGCACATGTTTGTGAAGAAATAATTTCATACAATGTATTTTCAAATTGTAAATTTTATGCTTCTAAATGGTGTACGAAGTTACCCTTCATGTCTACCGTTCTCCTCATACTCTACAATTTATGTACTTAATAATGGGACTTGTTATTCCAAATCACCCAAATAATACAAAATACGTTGAGCCTTAAATTGAAAGAAAAAACAAACTTCCAACTATATCTTTCAAGATTGTAAATTTTATGCCTCTAAATAATATATGAAGTTTAAAAGTATTAAGTTACTAAGTTCTAAATGTGATGACAGGTACCAAGTTATAAATATGTAGATGGGTATCATGTTAAAATTAATTGACTGAAAAGGTTAGGATTGTAAATTCATATTCAGAGTACAAAAAATTCTTCTCTGACACCGCAACAGCGTGCATGCATGCTTGATATGCCGTTATGTATGCCGTTCTGTCATATAAGCAAAGTTTGAAATTAACATGTCACTCTCGACTTTCTAGTTGGGCTGAAAGGTGAATTTAAATTCTTCTCAGATAGAACAGAAATTATTCTTCGGCCGTATGTAGCTACTTATTTATTCGAAATGGGATTTTCAGTGCATGTTACTACTGTATATAGTACAGATCGCTTTTCGATAGAGAATAATATTTGGTTACATCTGTGGAAATTTGCAGATATGCATTTTTATTATGGATATTAATAAATTTTCGTATTATGGGACGAAGTAAAATTTTGAAATAAATGAGATGTTTTCTTTGAAAATGGTGCAAGTCCAATTTATATTACATGGAGACATTTAAATATTTGCATCTGGATGGCTTGAAAAAAAATCAGTATATATTAATGTGCTAATTTTATGTTTATTAAATTTTAAATTGATATAACTCTATAATGTAACCGTTTAAAGATTAGTTAAACGAATGTAGTGTAAGTATGCAGTATAATTTTGAACTAATTATTATATATTTCCGGAAAGTGGACTTACACCACTTTGAAAGTAATTACATTTGAAATTTCACTAAATACGCAAATTTATATTGACGAAATGATGCAAATATCAAAATATTTCTGGAGGAGAAATTTAAAAAAAAAAATTTCATAGCAGATTGTATTTATTATTAACTATAATTAACTTTTTGTCAAAAATTTATTTTACACAACTTTTAAAGAAAACGATACAAATGTAGCAATGATTATGAAAACTTTGAAACTTACTTATGTAATACCGTTGTTGTTAAATAGAAGACGCAAATATAAGAAATGTATTCCAAAAACACTAATAAAATAAGAAGTAAAATAAATCTTTGCAAAATAGAAATATACTGTAAATCTATTTACAATCTGTTCCATAATATCGTGTCGCTCATAACTTCGTCAATACATAGCGCGCAGATACCGGCTTAATTGCACGTGTTCTTTAACCCTCTGACTGCTCATCCCGCGATTTCCACGGGCATGTGTTTTCTTCCTTTATTAAGAAGCACATTCGGCTTTTCACCGTTTAACCAGTCGAATAAAGTATATACAGTATTAGACATTTAGTTTGGTAATAAATAGAATTATATGACTAGAAATATAGTTATATTAGATAACAGAATTATAGATAATACATTATAAATAGAAGTTAACTGCATTTCAATTCTCCAATATTATATATATATTATATATATGTATATATATATATATATAATATATATATATATATATATATATATATATATATATATATTTATTATATATTTATATATATATGTATGTATATATATATGTATTTATATAATATGTATATATATATATATATGTATATATATATGTATTATATATATAGATATATATATATATATATATATATATATATATATATATATATATATATATAATATATATATATAATATACATATATATATATATAATATATATATATATATATATATATATATATATATATATATATATATATATATATATATATATATATATATATATATTACAAATTGAGCAGTCAGAGGGTTAAACATTAAAGAAGAATGTTTTATGGTTATTTCTTTATTCGATTTCTTTTGCTGTGTTTAAATCAACAATTCCAAAATGAGTGCCTCGCATGTGAGCCATTTTGAGGCAGTGTTTCTGTTTAACCATCCAAAAGGACCAAAGATGTCTTGTGCAGCTCCAGCCTGGTACATGAAAAAGTCGGAATCATTCGTCAAGAAGTGGGTAGCACGTTATAAAGCGGTAGAAAATGTTGACGACCTACCGGAACAGGGTAAACGCCGCTGAATGATAAAGTGATTCTTGCATAATCGATAATACTGGGGACTGGACAACTTATTAGATGAAGCGTATTTCAGTTTAATATGTAAACATTTGCATGCTACATAGCACAAATGTATTTTTAACTAATTCGTTTGTATTTTCAGAGAAATAGACGGACTCTTATGGAACAGACTGTATTTGAAAGTCATTTATATGTGTAGTATAAAATATTTAAAATAATTTAGTATACCTTAAGTACAGAAAAATGTTGTTATATTAAAACATAACATAAATGAATTTATTCAACACAAGCATATAATTAAAAACATAATTAATTCATTATAAATTCTCAAAATATTCTTCACTCTGAACTGAAATTTGGAGAGGAATATAATGAAACTGTATTTTCTGTTAATGCATTTTCTATTAATTTAACTAGCATCTTCCCAGATAGAAAATTTAGGTTGCAGCAAACTTGCAGGAAGTTCAGCATGACAAGCTTGCAAGTTTGAAACAAGGCTGCAGCAATTCTAAGGATTTTCGCTTGCTTCAAGGTTGTCATACAATGTTGCCATTGTTTGCAACAAAATAACGTTGTAAAGGAGAGGTTGCTTTATGTTCCGTCTAACTTGCAAGAGTTTTGGTTTGTCTCTTCAAATTTGTTATGACAAGATGTTATCCAGAAAAAATCATTTTTGCTGCAAGTATGCATGCTATCTATGTTATATTTTATGAATATGCTTAAGTGTTACAAGCAGTTATGTAATATGTGTTGCGAGGATTTCACAAATTCTCCTTGAAAGTTAATTTTCCTGTCTATACTGATGAAAAAGTTTCTCACACCAGATCATTTAGGACGTGACAAGGGATATCGTGTCTTTGCATATAAACAAAAGATAGTGTACGGTCTTAGCATGCACATATAATGTTTAAAATGGGAGTTACTGGAACCAGTATTTATTTGCACTGCTGTAGATGCATTTGAGAATCTTCATGCGGGCTTGATCATGTACGGTCATAGCATACACATATAACGTTTCCGATGGGAGTTACTGGAACGGTTTTACCACATCTCAGATTTCACACCAGTATTTATTTGCACTGCTGTAGATGTATTTGAGAAGTCACCATTTCAGAACTGAATCCGAAATTCAAAAGTTATCTTCATGTGGTCATTATCACGAATTAAATGTTCTATTTTCATTTATGAAAACCTTTAAATTCATTTTTATACCTATCAAACAAAATGCTAGGGGGAAAAGTAATATTACCATTAAAGTGCTTTATTAAAGTCGTGTAACTAAAATAATTCGTAAATAGAAGTTTTCTCTTAGAAGATATTTTACATCATTTTTTGCATAGCCCTTACATAATTTATTTTAAGAGTTATTATTTTTTAATTTTGTAATATAGATTAAGTCTTTCATATCTTTTAAGAAAATATGAGTTTCTATACGTTATTCATATCTCATATTTGTTTCCACTATATTTATCTAACTATGCGTAAAATATATCGAAGCAACTAACTTAATTTACTATTACTGTACTTTCAAATATTTTTTGTGGAGCATTTTGACAAAATCTGAAATAAAATTAAATCTAAGGAAACTGAATTAAGGAAATGTTGACATTAGAAAAGAGAAAAAGAATAAAAGTGAAAAAGCAACCATATATATATTTTTTTCCTTTAACCCCTTGAGGACCAGCATGTAAATGCTATATGAGTCGACCGTTCAGGAAACCATTAGGCCCTCTAGTAGAATTTAAAAATTCTAGTAAAACATTCCAATTTCTGATTACTCATACGCGATGCTTGTCTCTGAATATCAACCAGAACTCTTTGCTTGGAAGCAACGCTGGGTTTATAAGACTGGAACCGCTGCTTCCAGTCCACGAGACATTGTTCGCGAAGATTTTAAGGCCAAAAACAGCACTAATGTTATAAATTTATTTCATTAAAAAGCCTATCGTGAAGTTATCACTGAAATTGTTTAATATATTAAAAGTTATTTCTAATTTGAAAATCCTGCCGTATTTTAAGTACGGAACCACCATTTATAGAAGAGAAGTGGAATTTGGACAAGTATGTGGTTAATATAACCATTCTTTATTATCATCAAATCTCAACAACTATCCTCTTGTACCAGTACCTTTTACATTGTAAGCCAATCCAATTTGTATATTAAAAAAAGTCTAATAGTTCTTTCTAGCTGTTGGATAGAAAAATGTACATTCAATATAGCAGAAAAATATGAAAGTCTAAAAATAATTTATCTATCTTTGGAAGCTACAGTGTTAACAATTGTTTAAACAAAACAGAGGTATTTCGTTCTAGGTTGTAAGTAACATTCTACTGATTCATTCTGAAATATTTTATGATATTCATAAACTTCCTCAGCCTCCTTAACCTATTCAGCACTATTATTACATAAAATTATATTAAAAATTGTATACAAAGTACTCTTTAAGACTAAAAGTACTTAATATCTCACGCAATGAATTTAAATATAGAAAATGAGTGATAGTCACTCTAAAACCAAAGAAAAGTTTCTCTGCGATCATCTTTCTACGATGTCTAATTAACGTCGTCTAGATTGCAAAAGAAAAGTTAAAGTTAACTATTTAAGTTTATGATTACTCATAAAATATTTGAGTAACAACTTATTAAATAAATTTAACTGATGCACTTAAATGAAGAATACTATTTTATTCGTTTTATTAATATTACATATTTTGATAATAGTAAATAAATTTGTTTCTTAGCACATATTAAGTACAAGTTTATTTGATAATATTATCTCTTATCAATATTTGTGTACACTCGTTCTGTGGCTTCTTCTCAGGAATAATGTCGTTTTAAGGAAAATAGTTTGCAACAAATGTGAAATTTTACTATTAAAGAATATAAAAATTTTGAAAAACTAAATACTGCTCTATACGTTATTTTCACAATGCACCTCTAGAATATTTTACACATTTACACATTTTAAAGTATATTATTAATTAGAATTATATGTTATTTTTAATCTTAATAAGAAAAGTTTAAAATAATACGTTAAAATAATACGCATTTATCATTAGAAACACATTCTAACACGTTCAGAAATATCGAAATTTTTTAAGACTCATCAATTCAAGATTTAAAATATTTTTTGGACAAGCTATTTCAAAAATGTCTAGGGATTTCATACGTTCCATATCTTTAAAAGACGTATCATTTGATAAGATGAAAAGTTCAACGAATATTCGTTTTGGACTTCACTTTATTTCCCGAGATCTTACAAAGAAAATTTCATAGAAGACACATAAAAGCCATTATTTTAAATAAGATAACTTTAGTGTTCTTTGAATATTCTTTTACGTTTAAAAAATTGTATTTAAATTACTTTAGTTTTATAATTTTTTTTAAGTTATAGATAACAAAAAGCAATGAGAAGCTATTTTATCCAAGTAAGGAAAACCTTTTTTTATCCATACTCTTATAAGGAATATACGTATTAGAACAGACAAATTTATTCCTGATAATTGCTTTAATATATATTTTAAACACAATTCTTTGTAAACTTAATCTTTTACGTCATTTTGCAATCTCTGTATAATGAGTATATACTTCATCTGCGTTTAAATCTTTTAAAAATTATTGATTATTCAACCTAAAACATATAAAATAAGCAAAATTAATAAGCTTTGAAATGAAAACAATTATCCATTCTGTTCTTTAAAACATACACATTTTGTGTAGATAAATTCCTATTTTTTATTACTATTTTCCTTCCTTAAGATTTTCTTATAATTTTTATGGTACAAATATAGTTTTAATGATATATTTCAGATCTTGGAATGATACTTAATCTGATAAATAAAAAATAGAATAAATTATTAATAACTTAAAATGGTTAACAATTTGCGTTAAAATTTTAATTAAATTTACTCAAATGTATTGCTAATTAATGATACATTAAATACTCAAGATACAGTTACCTAATTATTTTCTAGTCATCTCATTTGAGGTCAAATAAAGTATAGTTTGAAGATATTTTATATTTTAATTTTAAAAAGGAATGACATCCTTAAATATACAAATCTTAAATATATACTATATCTATCTTTTTAATTTCTTTTGGTTTATTTTATCAATTCGGTAATATTACAAATAATGAATTATAACATCCATAGCATATTTAAAATGAAACAATCTACATTTGTTTACAATTTTTTTCTTTGGATAGACATTTTATACCTATTAAAAAAAATGTAATTACTTATTTCATATGTTACAATTAGGATAAAAAAGTCTAATAAAGATATTTATTTTATAATTAACAAAAGTAAATATTTTAATAAATATCACAAAGTTTTACTTTTAAAAGTGATATCATATCATTTAAAATTATAGATTGTCAAATTTTGAGGAATCTATCATTAATATAGATTAAAATAGATTAAATATATTCTTTAATATATAAATTTAGTAGAAATGATTCCAGTATTAAGAAAACAAAGTACTTTTCGAAATTTAAAACTGTTTAATAAACATCGATTACTTGAATCATCATAAAATAAAAGTTTCTTTCAACTTTCTAATGACAATTTTTAATGATCTCACTTTATTTATCAAAAATATGTATTTAGATTTGTTATTTCAAGTAGTACATATTTAAATTGTAATAGAAAAATTGCACTAAATAAAAAATTTAATAGATAAATTTTGAAACATGTATAATAGAATCTAAATATGATATTATATTGAAGCAAAATATATCTTTTAATCTATAAGCCAAAACTTTCATTAATTGATTCATTTGATTTCTTTTTATATTAATCTATTCTTGATTTGTTTTCTTATTAAATTCATCTCTTTTTATCCACTTGATATATATATTTAATTTTTTATGTAAAATAACTAAATTACTTTTCTAAATTTAAACCCTTAATAATAATCTAGGAAAATTCTTCTGAACACATCAAAATATTTTTTTATATTTATTTTAAATACTATTGTAATGAAGACTTTTGAGCATGAAGAGTACTATAACATACCGTAAAAGTTTTAAAATAAACTGATTTAAAAAGTCCATTGCTGCATAAACAAAAAATAAGCAGATAAAAGACTTTTTGTAATAAATTATCAATTAATCAATTTGTTTCAAATCTTAGATATGGAGAAAAGAAAATGCCTAATACATTCGAAATAAGTCCAAAAATCTTAAAGATCCATTATTATAAAAACGATCGCTTAATTGACAGCTGGACAAAAGAACAACCATGCAGGTAGAAAGTTCGATATATCACGTTCTTCCGAATCCAATCCAATTAGAATAGAATATCCTACCGACTGCCGATAAGTGTGCATTTTGTGTTTAGTTCTCTTTCACTGGATGAAATATAACTCTGATGCATGACAACGGTTTGTTGTTACATTGTTATAAAAGAGAATAATGGTGTTTTTGCCCTACTGTGTTATGTAACAAAATTTGTGTCATCTTACCTAATTAAATGCATTTAATGATTACCCGGTAGCACAAAATATTTACAAGGAAAATTAAAGGTTATGCTATAATACATGGTTCACAACGGCTTCTAGCTGTAAATATAATGTTAAAGTTATATTTTCAGTTTAATAGTACATTATACTTTAATGTTCAGGGTTATAGTGAAAGAATTAAAGGATATTTCAACACACTGGATGAAATACAATTCTGATGCATAACAAAGGTTTGTTGTTACATTGTTATAAAAGAGAATAATGGTTTTAAACTACTGTTATGTAACAAAATTTATGTCATCTTACCTAATTAAATACATTTAACGATTACCCGGTAGCACAAAATATAAGGAAAATTAAATTCTATAACCATGGTTCAACACGGCTCCTAGCTGTAAATATAATGTTAAACATATATTTTCAGTTTAATAGTACATTAATTTAATTAATTATAGTGAAAGAATTAAAGGATATTTCAACACACTGGATGAAATACAATTCTGATGCATAACAAAGGTTTGTTGTTACATTGTTATAAAAGAGAATAATGGTGTTTATACCCTACTGTGTTATGTAACAAAATTTATGTCATCTTACCTAATTAAATACATTTAACGATTACCCGGTAGCACAAAATATTTACAAGGAAAATTAAAGGTTATGCTATAATGCAAGATTCACAACGGCTCCTAGCTGTAAATATAATGTTAAAGTTATATTTTCAGTTTAATAGTACATTATACTTTAATGTTAAGGGTTATAGTGAAAGAATTAAAGGATATTTCAGCACACTGGATGAAATACAATTCTGATGCACGACAACGGTTTGTTATTACATTGTTATAAAAGAGAACAATGGTGTTTTGCCCTACTGTGTTATGTAAAAAAAATTCTGTCATCATACCTAATTAAATACGTTTAAAGATTACCCGCTAACAAAAAATATTTCTAAGGAAAATGAAAGATGGTGTTATAATGCATGGTTCACAACAGCTTCTTGCTGCAAATATAAAGTTAAAGTTATATTTTCAGTTTAATATTACATTATACTTTAATGTTAAGGGTTATAGTGAAAGAATTAAAGGATATTTCAACACACTGGATGAAATACTATTCTGATGCATGACAACGGTTTTTGTTACATTGTTATAAAAGAGAACAATGGTGCTTTGCCCTACTGTGTTATGTAAAAAACATTCTGTCATCATACCTAATTAAATACATCTAAAGATTACCCGTTAGTACAAAATCTTTGCAAGGAAAATGAAAGGTTGTGCTATAATGCATGGTTCACAACGGCTCCTAGCTATAAATATGTTAAAGTTATATTTTTAGTTTAATATTACATTGTACTTTAATGTTAAGGGTTATAGTGAAAGAATTAAAGGATATTTCAGCACAAAGAAATAAAAGTAATGCATCTGATATTAATATAGGCATAATGTTTTTATCTTTATATTTAAAATTCTTCTGTCCGTCTGTTTGTAATAGAACTACTCCTAAATGGCTGGACTGATTTTGATGAAATTTTGTGCATGTAATTAAGTTGGTTCGAGAACGGTTTTGATTTGCAATTTAATCCGATAGAAAATGTTTTTTATTATAAATCTAGATTTTGCGCTTATTCATATTATGATAATAATGCTTGACACCCTTCACTAGCAACTTATCTCTGGCACAGTGGTCAACGAAACGGACTTCAGAGCGGGAAGTCCTAGGGTCAAATCCCCGTTGTGGCTATGTGGAATTTTTAATTCAATCCAATTACGTTTGTAATAACTATACGCTTTGTGGCGTCAAGTATTTTTAAAATAATTATTTTCCTTACTTTTCCATCAAAACGGTTGAATTTATAGTTTATTTAAAACATTTTACAATTTTTGGATTTACATCATTAAAACAAGACAACGTCTGTTGGGTAGTCTAGTATATGTATAAATAATACAACTCGTGGTACTAGGGACACTAACTATTGCATGGACTGGTCTAAGTATTGCATGGTGTAGTGGATAGTTTAGTTTGATTTGGTTACTGACACGTACGGTCCACGTTTTTGCTACAGTAGGATAAAAGGATTTCATTGTAAAAGGATCAGTTTACAAAATATTTGGTTTCGTGATTTAAAATCATTTCAGATTCATTCAAGAGTCAGTAATAATTTAAAATGTAAAATGCAACATCCATGTTAAGATAAATAGTTAATTCAGTACAACCAGCATACGATTAAAAATCAGCATATGTTAAACAAACATGATATTTTCAACTTACTTTGTAAAGAATATAATAAAATTCTTTTAAATTTTAGAATACTGTTTGCGGCTGATTTTCTCATACATTCTTGTAAAATGTTTAATAATACTTCTAAGAAACATTAATATAAGTCAGGTGATTCGCTTTAATTTTTAACTTTATATAAATAATAAAAAAAAATTATTTAAATTTGGAGCATCCGAATTGTTTGTGATTTTTTAAATGTACAGACAAAATATTATCTCTAAATTAACTATAAAGACTAACAGCAAAATAATAAGCAACATTTTTCAAAAGATATTTTAAATTAATAATGCGGCAAAAAAGTATTTTACACAGAAAATTTAAAGCACAGAGAACATTTTAAATATCAATAAAATATTTAAAAAAACTGATTTTTTAAAGTTTATTTTGTAAGGAATTTATTTAGCTACACCTAAATGTGTATGTGTACAAAACTTCATAGCTGTAAAGTTAGTAATTCATTAAAACACTTTACATCGTTAAGCTGTCGAAATTTAAATTAATCTTGAAGCACTTGAGTGTAAGCATGAAAAGATATTGAGAGAACTGAAGCGTAAGTAATATGACTCAAGGACCTAAAAAATAATTTGCTGGTGAAAAAAATACTTTTATTGATTTTAATCAAGCCCTTTACTCATTTCTTCATTTAACTTATCTCTACTTCATAGGTTATTTTTAAATTTTTATCCTTTCCTATCTTTTTATTGTTAAATATTTATTTAATTTTTTATTATCGAACCATATTAATATTTTAACTTCCGTAAAAGCCTTGCGCATGAGTGATTGAATGATTTAAAATGCATTATTTTATATTTAAAATGAGAAAAAAATCATAGGATGGATAATATTATATAGGATGGACTTATATATAACTTATATAAGACTTATATATAATTAAGTCTGTCTTAATTTTATGAATTGGAATTTTTACTTTCCAAATCCAAAATGTTCCTTGCGCCTTAGATATTTTTGCCTAATAGTTTTATCTCAATATTACATCATATATATTATATATATATATATATATATATATTATTTTTATATATCGAATATATTAATATATAATATATATATGTATATATATATGTATATATATATATGTATATATATATAATATATTTTTTATATATATAATATATATATATATATATATATGTATATAAATATATATATACTTATATATATAATATTGTTGTGTATATATATATGTTATAAATATGTATATATAATTATATGTATATATATTTATATATATATATTAATTTATATATAATATATATATATATATGTATATATATATATGTGTGTATATAATGTATATATATATATGTATATATATATATGTATATATATATATATATATATATATTTAAATATATATGTATATACAGGGTGTCTATAAAAGAACTCCTATATTTAAAAATTAATCTCATTAACATAAAAGATAGCAAAATTTAGTCGATTTCTCTAAAGAGTATATAAAAGTTTTACTCATACCAATTGGGAATGTTTGTATCAACTGTTTATTTGACCTTGAAATATACGAAATTTGAAATATCGATATATAAAATATGTATTATTTATATAGAAACGAATATATATACAAAAAACTTTATAACTATCGTGTTAACCCGCCTTCTGACAAAACCATTCGTCAATGGTGTTCAGACATGCTATGACATATAATAGAATACCGTTTATATATATATATAGAACTTTATATGTTAAAAAAAACTTGAAAATGTAAGCTTATATATAAAACATGTATGTATGTTTTATATTAAAATATTTTGCCTCAAAAACTTTTATAGACATATATATATATATGTATATATAATATATATAGTATATATATATGTGTATATATATGTGTATATATATAATATATATATATATATATATATATATATATATATATATATATATATGTATATATATATGTATATATATATATGTATATATATATATGTATATATATATATGTATATATATATATATATATATATATATATATATATATATATATATATATATATATATATATATATATATATATATATATATATATATATATATATATATATATATATATATATATATATATATATATATATATATAATAAAAATTTGTATAATTTTAAATATTTAAAAAAATATTTTGAATACAGTATGTTCAATTGTCTTCCTGACCTATTCACTTAATTTATTTTTACTTAGGTTTTTTTCTGTTTTTTCGGTATAAATATGTGCTATTCCGTTTTTTATAAATTTCAGTACAATTAAAAATAATGAAGGCAGGATAAACTATTTATTAATTATCTAAAAAATAATTGTAACTCTAACGACCTTCTGTGGGTTTTATGAACGGTTTAAAAAGACAGAAAACAATGCAAGGTGTTTAGACAAATTTAAACGTGTTAATACTTATTAACTTAGAGGTAAGCAATTTTGAATACATATTAAAAATATAACTAAGTCTAACTTAATTTTATGAATTGGAATTTTTTCTTTTCAAACCCAAAATGTTCCTTGCGTCTTAGATTTTTTGCCTAATAGTTTTATCTCAATATTACTTCAAATATCTTTTGAATATATTTACATATTGGTTTCTTGATTTTTTTGATTTATTAAATAACTAATTTACAGTAAATATCTTATGTCTGCTTAGAAAGAATTTGACTTATATAAAGTTAAATTTATCATCCCTAGTGTAAATAAAGTGTGAAATGCAAAATAGTTGCACATATTTAATTTATTGTATATCACTAGATTTTTAATTAAGAAAAGGACAGAAATTCGTGAAAAATCAATCTCGAAAAAATTTTTAATAACTAAAGAAAATACTCCAAAATCTAATAAAAATGTGTAATATGATTAACATGTATATTTTTATGATTCATGGCTGTGAATTCATTATTTAAGAAATTTCTTAAATGATAGCTGACTTATATTATTATTCTATTATTATCTTCATTTCATGACGAAAAATGAAGAAACTTGGACGTATAAGCAACATTTACGGCGAAGTTTAGGAAAATCGCTGCCTTGCTTTCTTCATACAACATTCATTTTTGTTCTTAAGGTTAAATCCATATATGCAATATCCATTCATCCTTTAGGGGCAAATTATAAGTATGTCCTATTTCGAAGACGCACCTTGGGGATAAAAAATAGCGTAGTGTAGATAATTAACATTCCCGGAAAACAATTTTCTCGTCAACCTAAACTCTCAACCTCCAAGGAAATGCAAACGATAATTACTACATTCTCTGAATTAAACTGAAAGAGAATGAGTCATGGTTCTCAAGCAATGAAATATATAAATATAAACACCAAATTAGAACATGGTCTTCCTGATCAGTGTTTAAAGCATCATTGTGTTTGGTTGATATATTTCAGTTGTCTTCAAACTGAGTTCTGTGTAGCCTTGGAGTTTCCCGAGATGTTTATTAAAGTCTTTAAAAAAATATAATCATATACAAGATAGATTGTTCTATGTATTTTAAATGATACTACATCCCTAAACCAGTTTTGTATACATTAAATACAAAAGTAATTATCTTGACCAATATTAAATTAGGTTAAAATTTTTGCTAACTGTGTTCTAATATTATATTCATAGTTGTGTGGTTATATTCATAGTTGTGTAAAGTAGTTCTCAGACCAGTTGTTACTTGATGTCATTTAAAACAACACATTTATGTGAAACGTTGATTTATATATATGCGGCAAACAAAAATAAATTATAGAAATAAGGTATGCAGATTGTAATTTTTTATGGGGGGACAGCATCTATAGGGGAAGATTTTGATTGTTTAAGAATAAAATCTGCAATACATCACTGTAACTAAACATGACATTTCTACAGTTCTTGACATCAGTAGTATTATTAGGATGAATAAAATAATGTTCTATAAGTTTTAAGTTCAGATCCATGAATTTATTTAAGAAAACTAACAACTAACCTAAATATAACTTTGACGAAAGTTACAGGGTTTAGACAGAAGGTCATATAGTTCCAAGAGTGTCATGGATCTTACACAATGTGGCTTCCAGATACAGATCAGATTGAATTTGAACGTAGTGGACAGACTTTGGGATTTATAAACTGTAGTTTCCAATTGATTGTTGCCTCTGCATACGGAATAAATTTTGGAGTATGAAATCGAAAGATTCAGTTTTGATAGTTAACCTTTTCTTTTCCTCATTCGTCGTTTTCCTTTTTTCTAAACAAAAATCTGCTAGACAGATGGTTTTAAACTTAGCAATGACGCTGATTCCATTCCACTGAACTTTTCTTTCCGTTTTCATGTCCTCTCAATTTTAACTAGTTGTGCTTAACTTTAAGACGTTCAAATAGAATTCGTTATGAATATGTTAGCCACCTAGCTTCAAAAGTTTGAAGACCACAAGTATAGTCCAACGCACCAAAGTCAAATAACTGATACCTTACCCCATCGGAACAGAGAAGAACAAGTTTAAATCTCAAATACAAAGAAGAAACAAGCAGTGTATTAACAGTCCACCCCGATATGACATATGTAATACAAATATTTACACTATAATTCGTAAAATAATAAAGTAATTCGAAATGATAAAAATTAAAAAATTAATAAATCTTAAAATTTTGTTCTACTATTCTTGAACAAATGGTTTCAGATTCGTTCTGCATAATCCAGGAAATTATATGATATAAGTGTATAATTGCGCAAGTAATGAGCTAAACTAAATACCATTAAAAATGAAACTCACAGATCCTACGAATATTGGTACTAAGAAGAAATCCTGGTGAATCAGCCATCAGTGAGCTCTTACTACTTGGCAACTTTTACAAATCCTTAAACAAAGACATTTAAAACTTTTATTTGAAAAATTATTTCAAAAATGAAAGTCGATGCATTTTAACATAGTTCATACATAGACATTTTCTTCTACGTGTATAGAAGCTGAAACTTGTATTTCTATAATTATTTTTAAATTTATCTAAATACATGTAAACCCTTTTCTGCAATTTTGATACAATTTCATTACATATTTTTCTAATGATGGATAAACATCTCTTATTTTCAGAGTTTCTTGGAGAAAATTTATTTCCTAAGAGTCTGTAGACTTTGTGTGAAGCTGTTTAAATTTCAACTTACCTGTTTTAATATTAATTCATTTTTTATGATTACGGCTGCATTTCAGTTGGTTCATACTGTATAAAAGCTGTTTGATGTTTATATAGTTTTTCTGAATTTGTAAAACTTAAATATGTCCATAACATTAAGAATAAATTTTTTTATATGTTTTAGTATTTTTTTTCACAAATTAAAGCATTTTATAGCATTAAAAATATATAATTAAAAATTTATTAATGAGGAAGGGTTTTAACACATTGTATGCGGGACACGTACTAATACGTTTCCTGAAGATTGATAGTTGAACGCAGGACAGTACTAGTACAGGTTTTGCCGTGTACCTCTTCATAGAGGAAAATGCTTTAAACTTTACCACACTGTAAAAACATTATTAGTTTTATGATTGCTCTTTTCATTTTTAATAATGTAAAAATGTTTATATATAACATAATTCGAAAATATTAAAGCTTTATAGTACTACTTCTATTTGATTTTCATATTTACAATACTATTATAAATTTATCCGCTAAAAATATATATTTTTTGTTTACAAAAGTCTTATGGTTGTTATTTATATATTTCTATTTATATATTTGTTTATGTATTTCAATATAAAATACGAAAAGTTAGTTAAAAAATTAAATAATTTTAGATCTTTTGAGATTTAATTGAATAACTAAATTTACGCTCTAAACGCTCACCCCCTAGAAAAATTCCGCTGCGGAATGTACCCGCACACAATGTGTTAAGTATTTCTTGGTATTACTTAAAGTACATGATATCTCTGAAATGTTCTGCTTCCCGTATTTAAATAGTTAAAATAACATTTAATTTTTTCTCAAGTGAGAATTGGATAACGTCTTAAAAGAATAATTATTTGTAAGATATGTTTTAATTGCAATAACTTATTCTTTTACAAATGGATGCTTAATTAAGAACCACTTATACAACTGTGCAATTCCTTATGGCGATTAAAATTACAAATTCAAATCATTACAAGAAACTTTTAGTTGTATTCGAAATACAAGTGCAAATAATTTAATTACGTTTGAGATATTCACAGCTTACAACCCATGTTTAATACCCATCTATTATAATTTACATGTACAGAATCCCTTAAGTACATAATTCTAGTGGAAAACAGATCAGTAAAATCTTCCTTTTGCTAATTTGCACAATAATTGCTGGCTACGTAATTCCGCACTACACACACCGCGAAAGGTGAAAAAGAAAAAAAATGGGCATTTAAGCTTTCATGTAAATTGTAATTATGGGGATGGATGGATAACATTCAATTAAGTAAATTTAAGTAAAACCAGGCATATCATGACACACTTTATTAGAAATATATACGAAGGTCATCTACTGTATTTAATTTTAAGAGTCGAAGAATCTTCTACATTTTCTTCCAGGAAAATTATAAGCAAGCTCAAGTTCCTTTCTCAGGCCAAAAGAGATTTCGAATGAGAAGCAAATTAAAGAACGTTGGGTTTTTTTTTAATTTAAGATCTTATTTTTGATTTATAATAAATAAACTATCCTAATCTAGTGAAAGTTTTTGTGTTAAAACATTTTAACTATTACTGCAAAGGTTTAATTCAAGCAGCATATATTTGATTAATGGATCAATGCCATTTTCTTCCAGGAATATCATAAGCATGCTCAAGTTCTTTTCTCAGGCCTTAAGAGATTTCAAATGAAAAGCATTTCTTAAAGGAAGTTGTTCTTTTTTGAAAATTACGATCTTATTTTTGATTTATTTAATAAATGAACTATCCTAATCTAGTGAAAGTTTTTGTGTTAAAACATTTTAACTATTACAGCAAAGGTTTGGTTCAAGCAGCATACATTTGATTAATGAATCAATACCATTTTCTTCCAGGAATATTATAAGGATGCTCAAATTCCTTTCTCCAACCATAAGAGATTTCAAATGAGCAGCATGAATTAAATAACATTGGGTTTTTTTTTAATTTAAGATCTTATTTTTGATTTATTTAATAAATAAACTATCCTAATCTAGTGAAAATTTTTGTGTTAATATATTTTAACTATTACATCAAAGGTTTGTGTCATGCGACATACATTTGATTAATGGATCAATGCCATTTTTTTCCAGGAATATTATAAGCATGTCCAAGTTCCTTTCTCAGACCCTAAGAGATTTCAAATGAAAAGCATGAATTAAATAACATTGGGTTTTTTTTAATTTAAGATCTTATTTTTGATTTATTTAATTAATAAACTATCCTAATCTAGTGAAAGTTTTTGTTTTAAAACATTTTAACTATTACAGCAAAGTTTTGTGTCAAGTGACATACATTTGATTAATGGATCGATGCCATTTTCTTCCAGGAATATTATAAACATGCTCAAGTTCATTTCTCCGACCATAAGAGATTTCAAATGAAAAGTAAGAATTAAAGAACGTTGTTTTCTTAATTGAAGATTTGTTTTTATTTTTTAATAAATAAACTCTCCTAATCTAGTGAAAGTTTTTGTGTTAAAACATTTTAACTATTACATCAAAGGTTTGTATCAAGCAACATGCATTTGATTAATGGATAAATGCCACACCAAAAAGAAAAACTGTGTAGTGTTATAAAACAGATATTAATGATATACAGTACAGATAAAAAATATTAATATAATTCATTTCAAAATAGTTATCCGTCTGAATCGAAGTTAGGATTCGAATAATGATACAAAAACTTTGGCAACTTATCAATATACAGGACTAGTTTTTAAAATATCATTTCTGTTTGCAGAAATTATATATTTAAGTCTATAATCTAAAATAAATTGCTTTGCTTTTAATGATATTGAGTAAAAGGAACAAAATATTGATGTATTAGTTATTTAAAATAGCCATTTGATTAAATTGAAACTCTAATGTATTTAATGAAAGGAATATCAATCTACATAATTTTAATACTAAGCGATACATAAATACATTATTCAGTCTACATACGGCATATGCTTATATAAACTGCTAAAAATTGTCTTCTACTTTGCTAATAAATGGAACAAAATTCCAAACATTAGTTTTATCAGATTTAAGACACTTAGTAAACATTTGGGAGAAAAAAACTGAAATCATTTGTCATTATTTTGCGGATAATTGCAGAGGAGATGTATCACTGTCACATAAAATAAATGCACTTAAGGAAAAACTTAGAAGTTGCTGTCAGCTACCTTGTCAGTACAGTTTAACAAGAAATACTCTCAACTTTTATTAGACCGACTTTATTTTATATTCCATTAAGAAAACATAATTTTATACTATTATTGTTTGTATCAAAATCTGAACGTTTTATTTTTATAGTCTACAATAAAAAATGATGCTTCTAAAAATTATTTTAGATAAAACAAAACTAAACATTAATATTTTTGTAATTGACGTAAAAAATGCTTTTTTCTTTAAAAGGAATAATTTTTTTAGTTCAACGAATTTCGACTGCATATACAATTGTTTACATCTCGTTGAGTACTGAAATAAATATTTAAAATGCACAAAACATATATTAGTATGTAACATATTGTAATGAATATCACTTTAACATATCATAAATTAATTTTTTAATTAATAACTTGACACTTTTGTTAAGAATTAAAGTTTGTATTTTATTAATAATTGAAATACTTCAGGCGCGTTTTTTACTGTAATGTCTTTTTGAAAAATGATATTTTCTTTATAATGTATAAAATAAATCTTGGTTAAAATACTATGCTATAAAACTTAAATATTTTTTTGGTTATTCTATGTTTAAAAGAATTATTATTTGTGTTTAATGATACAAAATATTCATATTTCCATACTTTAATATGCATCACGAATACTTATGGTATCAATTAATGTTTCTTCTAAGCCTCAATAATTATCTTGCAAATAAAAATGGTCAAATGAGTAAAAGGACTGCTCATGAAACAATTTTGATGTGCCTATTTTTAAAAACAATAATGAGTAAGCTACAAAATATTAAATATTGTTTCTCCAATCATTAAACACTTTTACAGAAAACAGTTAGTTATAGCTTAATAAATGCCTTAACAGATTCATTAAGAATGGATTAAATTCTATTAGAAATTTTATTATGGCTTTGCACATTACAAAACTAATATATGAGGACAAACAAATATCTAATACCCCTGTGAACAACGCTTGATCGTCTTTAGCCGCCGACTTTAAGGAAGTAAAGAATATAATACTACAAAAAAAACCCATTTCACCAAGTTTAGTTTGTTTAATAGATTTGGTGGATTTAAAAATCTGTTGTATTTAAATATATCTTTCATATGTGACGCAGTGAATTTAATGAAAAAAAAACAAAAATGCTATTAAAAAATATAAATTACTGATATTTTGAGACATACTTAAAAATGGTTTATTTTTAACTAAATTCGCGTTTTTCATGAACATTTTTCTTGAACATTTTTCTTGAATAATAATTAAGCACGTTTTTCTTGAAAATTATGCGATAGTTTAAGATAAATAAAAAGTTTTGTAAAGCTTTGTTTAACAAATAATTCACTCTTTGATTTCAAATATTAAGTTTATGGCTTTTCATTAATACGTAATTATGTGCAATGTTTGCCTTCTCTATAGCTCAAAAGTATAGTTGTTATAGTTGTTCAGTATGTAAAAGCAATGTGAGTCTGAATTCACATTATTCTATCAAAATAACCAATAAAAGCGATTATAGGGCATGGAGACAGCTATTTCAATTCGATCTTTACATATGAATTAATAACAGTACTCAAATTCATGATTGAAAACATTTATTTAAATGGTGTAAATAAAATGAAGAGGAGATATAATCTGTGATTTCAAAGCTTATTATTATTATTTAAGTTAATTGTTTGGTTGTGTAGTGTTCATCTAGAAGTCATAAGGATTAATGTGCATTTCTTCCTGGCTTTTGCAGTTTGTATTTGTTTTTCTAACTTTGGATGTTCCATTTTGTAATATTTGATTCTTAATCTTTTGATTCTTAACCTTTTATTTCTTCAATTTTAAATTTTTCAATTATTTTTTAACTTATTTGTTCAGTTTTATTTTGTTTTAAGGGGACATATCACCTTTAAACCTTAAAAAATCGATTTTTTGTTTTTTGCATTTTTACAATCTTTGGAATTTTCTGAATGCTTTAAAACAAACCCCATTGAAATATTCGAATTACAACCTGTAAAAATATAACATAAAAAAGAAACACTGGCAGCTTGGGACATTTAAATCACCCAGCTGGTGTTTATGTTTGTCCCTGTCGTTGTGTCATCCCTTTTAGCGTTGGAATTGTTTTAAGATTTATATTGTTCAAATAGTGATAAATGATGCATTTTATGTATTTAATGATGGTCATGTTGTTTGACCCAGTGTTATGCAAGAACTGTCTTAACAAATTGGTAATTATACAAGATTATTAACATACAACAATGATCAACAGCTGATTCGATTGGCTGAAATCATGGCTGAGATGCTTAAGTTACTGAAAACGTTAGTGGCTTGAAAATGAAGAAAAACATATAAAATTGCTATAAAAGTAAAAATATTAGAAATGGAAGGGACAAGGTAAAAATATAGGCAATTTTAAACCATTTTATCAAATGTTTTAAAGGAAATCAAATGTTGAATTGATGTCTCCAAATTCTAGAACCTTTTTTTCTGGCAAACCTTGCTTTTTTATGACGAAGCTAATAATGTCTAGACGAATTTTGTACCTTACTCTATTTCTTTCTAACCTTTTAATACTTTTAAAATAATTTCATTAAATAGCAACCGTATTTTATAAATATAACTAAATATTTTATAAGTATAATTACCTAAATATAAGCAACTAATGCTTATATTTTGTTTAATTTGCACTTATTACATATTTCGCACTGTTTAGTTCAATAAATAGTACAAAAGTACCTTTAAATACATTAAAAACTCAAATTTAAATTTGTATTCATCTTAACAAAATTTTTTTTGTTCAAAATATGCTTTGAAATTGGGTATAAATTTACTACAAAACGAAGCACAAATTGTAAACATCACTTGGCCACAATTTGGCAAACACTTGTACAAAAATAGAGCCAAAATCATGACCCCGGAACAGGGATTCTACCTATATACATGATGCAAATAAATGAAAAAGTATTTAGACCAGTCTGTAGAATAATAAGCATAAATTAGGAACATGACTAAGAGTATATATTTTGGGAGCTGTTCCAAAAAAAATTGTATATCCTTGTGCAATTCTGACACAATGAAAGATATCAAATATACGATTCTAGTAATGTTAATCGCTTGTTTTTGTCTTCTTATCATCCTTTATGTCATGCCATTCTACAGGGAATTTGAATGTTTGTCGACCGATGACGCAAGAAATTCTAATTGCATACCGGGAACAAGGAAAAACATTGTATGTTCCATCAACCAGAATAAACCATGATAATTTGAAATGGATTTTACAAATAAAAAAAAACATCTGACAAATGTATCTGTTCTCTGATTGAAAGTTTTGGATTCTTGGAAGAATGTCATTTAGTCTAAATAATTGTTTTTTAAAATAATCCCCACAAGAATTGTGTACGAATAGAGAATGTCTTTACAGTATTTCATTAGGACTTTTTTATGAAAACAGTGAATCAGACGTGAAAGTTACAAAGCCTTCCAGTTAATTGTTAACAGAGTTAGGAAAATGTTGATACTCATATATTGAATTTAAATTATAATTTAATTCAAAGAACTAAGTAAAACCATTTATATTCTTCTATCTACAGATCCTAGAATCAATCATGACAGGAAAAGAGAAATATAATTTAATATTGATTAAATATAGTCCTTCTCTAATTGTAAATCTAAGGAGTTTACATTAACTAAAAAGAAATGGTTTTTAACGTTTTAAAATGTTTTGAAATGTTATTATTATTTTTCAAATACTCCCAGCTATTTACGACAGTTAAGTATTTTATAGAATCTTACAAAACTTTGTTAATGCTCAAATTATACATTAAAATATATCAATGTATTTAATATAAATTCTAAATTGGTTGGAATCTAGAGCTTTATTTAAATAAAAATATCCCAAATATATAAAGAAATTTAAAGCAAAGACATCAAAATAATTTTTTAAACGGACATTCAAATAAAGTCAACAAAATGATAAAAGTATATTTTGAACATATTTCTGTATCTACTAATAAAACCAAATAACTAATATAAAACTGAAAATTTTAAATTGTTTCTCCACTTTATGATAATAAAAATATATTCAAAAAAATCATTTCAAAATAATTTAATAAAAATACTTTGATTACTTTGATACTTTGATACTTTGATACATTGATACTTTGAATACTTTTATAGTTTGTTATGCATCAATTCATATTTGTAAACAATTTCATATCTCTAAGTTAATAATTTATGTGAATGGTTTGTAACGGATTTTCTTTGTACTTTAAGAAACATTAACATTTGGGGATGACTATGTAGAATGTACAGATAAACAGGTCTATCTTATAACATACGACTATTTTACTAGGATGAATCGGATAATTCTTTATCTAACATATGGTGTTGTTAGCTCTCAAGGTCTTAAAACAAAAGGGTCGAAAGTAAATAATTCTTTTCTACTTAAAATCCTATAATGAACTGTGTGTTAAAAACGTCAAGTTTCAATATTCACAACCAAAACCAATAATGGAACATTTAAAATTTCTTCCCAAAGAACAAACGTATTACTTTTAATTCTACCACCAAACATTTACTATGTCAAAGGAGGCTTTAAGCTTTATAAGCCCTACACTGCACGATTTTGTTCTTACATTCAAGAGTTACAAACGTGTGTTTTAAAAACGTCAGGCTTTAATATTCACAATCAAAACCACTACTGGAACATTTTTAATTTCTTCTCAAAGAACAAATTTATTACTTTTAAACACCATTTCTACCACCATTATTTAATATATCAAAGGAGGTTCTACGTTTTATAAACCC
>CM063501.1:52226892-52236892 GCA_032207245.1 Pardosa pseudoannulata | reverse complement strand
GGCCCCAAAATATCTCTTGATATAAATTGCAACGGTCTGTTAGAAATCAGACCATTTCCAAATTCCCGTCCTTTTATTTTTACACAAACTTCACATGGCTGCTGAAAAGTTTTCACGTCATCAAAATATTCTGACCAATATTAGTCAGGATATTTTGATGACGTTAAAAAATTTAAAATGTCACCTACTAAAATCAATTTTCATAGGTCCTCTGTTTTTTATAAAAGATGTCATCAGGTCAGATTTAGATCCGAAGCATTTTAGTATCCCGTTCTATTTATATTAATTTCATTAATTAGAAGGATTTAAATCGCCTTACGACAAGTGTTAAAATGGAAACCATGCTGGTTTGCAGCCGTTGGTTTTGAAAGGAAACATCTAATTTTGGAGTTAAATATGCTAAGTTAAAGTTAATCACGGAATAGTCAATGCATCCTTAACGGCTTGTCGCTAAATGTCATATATTGTTGTGAGGGTTCAAGTGAACCAGCCAAACAACGGTTAAGAATTCGCCACGGTGGAGGGAAACTATGTTATGTAAAGTAGTGACGTAATATCGGTTCTTTTGAAGTCTTCAAAGGTTACCCCAGTTAGAATAAATAAGTATTTCATTAAAGTTTGTAATTTTACAAAAAGAATAGACAGAAATTTATTTTAGAATACAATTTTAATTACTCTAGTCAGTTTGGATCAAAATATCCTTATAAAGAGAGAAAGAGAGATAAATTTCACAATACAATGCAGTTCGTATTACTCTGTGATACTGCTGCGAATACCGTATCCATTTGAAAGTATAATTATTATATATAACAATAAAAAATTGATATATTGACTGACATAGTTGCGTTATATAAATGATACAGATAAAAAGTAAGAAAATTCAACAAATCGTTTTACAATTGTTTTATGAATCACTTATAAAGACATTTTTGGGCAAAAATAATAATATCATACAAAACATTCGTCAAAAACACTTGATTACAACACCTGGTATAACTTTAAATTATATATAACATATTTTCTTCAATTTTAAAGCATAAAGTATTATGATCTCCTCTATCCCATTCTAATTCCTTAAAATATTTTTCCCAGCCTCTAAATGTCTTAATCAAAGGAGCATTCTTGACTTAAAATTCTTTCAATGAATTTCCCAAAGCTTTCTATCCTATAGATGCAAATTTTCTGTCTATTCAACACGTTTCCCAATGTCACCGGCAAATGGCGTCGCGTTTTTCCTGATCTTATTCTTTAATTCGCTGACTAAATGGGAAAATGTTTTCTGTCTTCGCTTTTGGGTGCACTTCTGTTCGAGCAGAGTGATTTTTGTGTCTTTCCATTATCTGTCTTTGACTAGTAAAGATGTCCGTTTTAACAGCTTTGAAATAAAGTTTTAATTCGACCTGTGCCGTTCTCTTCTTTGTCGGTCGACTGCATTTTTATTACTGCTAGCTTTTTCGCTTTCTCCTTGTCCAGCTTTTTTATAAATTATGGATCATATATATATATGGAAAGAGAGAGAGTTACAAAATTATAAGATTACTTAAAATGTTTGAATTAAAGACAACATTATTAATCATTTCAAGAAGCGTATATGAAACAGCTGTTTTCTAGAAATAATTCAAGAAAATGAAAACAGATTGCATATCATTTTCTAGTCTAACGATTTTCCTAATTAATAGTATTATATAAAGTTTTTTTCTATTATATTATGTAATTATATTTAAGTAGCAACGCTATTTTAGATTAGTATTAGTCATGAAAATAATATTTGTATTTGTTTTATTATTTATATTTGTTTTATTATCTTTTTGTATTTGTTTTATTATCAGAGTCAACTCTAAAAAATATTTTATTTCATTTCTAGTTTTAGGGAAATAGCATAAATGATGTTTTTGTTGCAAAATCAATTTAATACTCTTACAATTTTTGAAACGCTATGTATATGTGTGTCCATGTTTCTTAAAAAATATTTAAACTTCTCATAATTAATCTAACGACAAATTTATAAATTATGACAATTTCATCATGTAAAACCAAAAGTCAATTAGGTAATAACCATTAAGAAATTTTCTCTACGCCACTTTAAATTATCGTTACGTTGGTATTCCTAAAACGGTGTAAATAACATTGATTGTAAAACTACCTTTGAACACTCAATTCTTACACATTTAAATTTCCTATATGACTGATGACATATTGCATCGATCTCCGTAATGTATACGTCATATAAAAGAGAGGGAAAAAAATTAAACAACGACCAATTAGGTTCCGTCTACATTAAATACGTAAGTAGAAAAAAAAAGAGAAAACACCGATGGCGTTTTTCTAGAACAGGTGTGCTCCTTGTTCTAAAAATAGACAAGTGTCGAATATCTTGATTATTTACTGGAGTATAAACTTCGATCTGAAAATCTTTCAATACATTGCAACTGCGTGTATGTAGAAGTATGTATGCAAGTCATGTCAACAATTTACCGTAATTCTGAGATTGCTATTTTTTCGTATAAAGTAGTTTTATTTCAGTTATGGTATGCCTATCAATGCAGGGCAAATGTGCAAACTACGTATATATATTTACATAAGCAATTTCAATTATATGCTTTAGTCCCATGGCATAAACTTTTTATCTAATGTCTTTTCTAATGTCTTTTTCTAATGTCTTTTCTAATGTCATTAGATTAAAATAAATAAATTACTTACGCAGAAAAGGTACATTATGAACAAAGTACCTTTTGAGCATATAAAGTTTTCAATTCATGGCACCTGTGCATGTGGGTATATATAGGTATGTATGCAAGCCATGTCGATAATTTACCTTAGTGCTGCGATAAAATGCCTTTATTCCGTGAATTTGCCAATTTTAAATAAGTTATAAGATACGTAGTACCGTTTGAGCTGTGGTAAATGTATCAATTTTGATACGACGAAAGGTGTTCTTATGTATAAACACAAACAAACGAATAGTTATATGTGTGTGTGAGAGAGAGAGATTGTGTGTGTATGTGCGTATAATGGGTATTTTGAGCCATTGCACTGTTCTGGTAAGGCTATTTAGATCCTTCTAATTAATAAAAGTTACATAAATAGAACGATAATCTGAAATGCTTTTGATCTAAATTTGATCTCATCATGTATCTTGTAAAGAAGAGAGGACCTATAAAAGTTGGTTTTAGTGGGTAACATTTTAAAAACATTGAAAAATGATCCAGAAATGTTGACACATATTGATTCCTATTCGCTGACTTACCTATAGGGCCCAAAATATCTCTTGATATTAATTGCAACGGTCTGTTAGAAATCAGACCATTTCCAAATTCACGTCTTTTTATTTTTACACAAACTTCACATGACTGCTGAAAATTTTTCACGTCATCAAAATATTCTGACCAATATTAGTCAGGATATTTTAATGACTTTAAAAAGTTTTAAAAGGTCACCTACTAAAATCAATTTTCACAGGTCCTCTGTTTTTTATAAAAGATGTCATCAGGTCAGATTTAGATCCGAAGCAGTTTAGTATCCCGTTCTATTTATATTAATTTCATTAATTAGAAAGATTTAAATCGCCTTACCACAAGTGTTAAAATGGAAACCATGCTGGTTTGCAGCTGTTGGTTTTGAAAGGAAACATCAAATTTTGGAGATAAATATGCTGAGTTAAAGTTAGGCACTGAATAGTCAATGCATCCTTAACAATTTGTCGCCAAATGTCATATATTGTTGTGAGGATTCAAGTGAACCAGCCAAAAAAAGGTTAAGAGTTCGCCACGGTGGAGGGAAACTATGTTATGTAAAGTAGTGACGTAATATCGGTGCTTTTGAAGTCTTCAAAGATTACCCCAGTTAAAAGAAATAAGTATTTCACTAAAGTTTGTAATTTTACAAAAAGAATAAACAGAAATTTGTTTTAGAATACAATTTTAATTAATCTAGTCAGTTTGGATCAAAATATCCTTATAAAGAGAGAAAGAGAGATAAATTTCACAATACAATGCAGTTCGTATTACTCTGTGATACTGCTGCGAATACCGTATCCATTTGAAAGTATAATTATTATATATAACAATAAAAAATTGATATATTGACTGACATAGTTGCGTTATATAAGTGATACAGATAAAAAGTAAGAAAATTCAACAAATCGTTTTACAATTGTTTTATGAATCACTTATAAAGACATTTTTGGGCAAAAATAATAATATCATACAAACATTCGTCAAAAACACTTGATTACAACACCTGGTATAACTTTAAATTATATATAACATATTTTCTTCAATTTTAAAGCATAAAGTATTATGATAAAATAAAGTGCACTGAAACACTCACTCATTATCACAACAGGAATTAACACATTGAAATCGCCTTTCCATCTAATTATCAAATGGTAGGCTAATAATATTTGATCCGGATGTCTGTGGATCATGTTACATGAACCTGATACTTTTATTGCAAATCACTATAATATTCGAGAGCATATTAATTATTAACGACAGCATAATCAGATTCAATTTAGGCTGCATCGAATAAAAGTATTTCTTAAATAAATTGTGTGACAAACTTATACTTAAACATAATGGTCTTTTTAGATTAATCGATATTCCATGTTATTTTTCGTTTTTAAGCTATGTTTATAGCGTAAAACATCGTTAAAAATTTAAGTTAATTCATTGTAGATCACACGCTAGGTAGAATGTTATTTCAACATTAAGAAACGACTTTGCCCCTTACTAAAAAAAAATAGATGCACCCCATAAAAATAGATGCATAGAGTTTTTATTTATACCACTATGTTCTTATATACAATATTTCAAATAACTTTTGAACTGTCCTCCTTTTACTTAATTGCATTTTTCTGTGTCCTGTACACAAACACACACACATATTATATATATATATATATATATATATATATATATATATATATATATATATATATATATATATATATATATATATATATATATATATATATATAATGATGGAAAATACAGTAATTTCTCTAAACGGAACATTTAATTTATTCCTAATATAAAAATAATTCGCCAGTGGAATTAACATATGTAAATTCTAATAGATGTTTATGCTACATTATCACTTCTGAGATCTATACAAGGACCACCATGAGAAATTTCGCATACTTTTATTTCTCATGCCTACGTCAGTATAATTAACCTGTTAGCGATCCACCTTTCACAATATGCTACGTATGTCTAATATATATACACACACACATATATATATATATATATATATATATATATATATACATATATATTTATATATATATATATATATACATATAATTTTACATATAAATGTATGAGAGTGTATGTTTGTCCTTTTATATAATTATACACAAATATTTTTATCACGTCAAATATTAAAATTTTACTTTCCCATTATTACTGCTTTTTATGTTATTTTTCAAGGATCAAAAATAAAATTTAAGAATACAAACGATATGAAAAAAGAAAACATACTTATTAGTATTCATAAAGAAATCGCTCTATTTGGAAATTATGTTAAACGCACTACGAACGTATGTATTTTAACGTATGTATTTTCTCTGACGTATGTATTCTACAATCGTCAATATATTTTTGAGTGTTTACGTATATACATAATACTCTTATTTATATAATTATACATAAAAATGCATTACAAACACACACTTGCGTTACTTTCTAAAGAAGTACAACACGTTTTAAGAATACAAATGATATGAAAAATAACTTACTGAATAGTAATAAAACCTCTCTTTCTAGAAGTTATATTATATGCATCACTTTCAATATCTTTAAACGAATTTGTCTGAATTACTAAGTGATAGAGGGAAATATATATCGAGAATTAATTTTGCCTACCATTAATTACTCAGCTCATTGCTTGAAATCATTCAATCCGAAGCAACATATGTAACAAGAAATCAAGTTAATAGTTTGATTTATATTAATAGTTTCAAAATCTCAGACGACATGATATTTCTCCCGAAAGATTTATCATTAGCAGCTAGATTAATTTTGAGGAAAAGGCAACGTTATTTATAATATGAGTTTTCGCGCCTAATTTAACTTACTGAGTTCTTGTGGAATTATTAAATCTGTTAATCATTGCTGCCGTTACTATGTATTTCTGTCCTTTTAACTGATATTTTACAAATTATCTAGAAATATTGCAAAACCGTCAAACGAAAATTATTATCTTATGTTATAGGATTATAATTATAGGATAATAACTGGATAAGAAATTTACAAAGTTATTTAAATTTCTTTACATATAAACCTCTATAACATCTTTAACTTAAAATTATTTTTTTTACAAAATGTAATCTTAACACTTTGTGTGAGTGTACATTTCGCAACTGGCGTTTTGAGCTTAAATTTAGTTATTCAGTTAAATCTGAATAGATCAAAAATTATTTAATTTTTTAACCAAATTTTCGTATTTCATATTAAAGTATATAATCAAATATATAAATAGAAATATAAATAGAAATATATATATAACAACCATAAGATCTTTGTAAACAAAAAATATATTTTTAGTCCATAAATTTATAATAGTATCATAAATATGAGAAATCAAATAGAAATAGTAGTATATAGTTTTAGTTTTTTTCGAATTGTGTTATATATAAACATTTTTACATTATAAAAAATTAAAAGAGCAATGATAAATCTAATAATTTAAAAACTAGTTTTTATTTTTTCAAATTTTTTCACATTCTATGTAGTAGACAAGAACATTCGGCTTCGTTTTTCTATATATACCGTTATTTTTGTACCCACAAACATACCATGTTGTTACACTTATCCATATTAGTACGTGTCCTTCGCTCAAGTGTCAATCGTTATAAAACGTACTAGTACGTTTAGTTCCCACATAAAATGTGTTAAGTGACATTTTTTTTATATATATTTCTACTTCATGAGCCACTTTAAATTTCATAAAATTTCTTTTAACATTTGGAGCACAAGATTGATAGCTGATATCTCATTGACTGAAGAAGCGAATATAGAAGCAACACGAAGTGTTTTTGTTTAATTAATTTCCGTTGCTAATAAAAATTTTAAAACACCCTTTAAAGAAATTTTAGATGTTAATATAAGAATAAAAGCTACCCTTTAAATTTCCTGTACATTTTATACATTTAAAAAAAAACAGGAATTTACAAGTCCCCTGCTTCATGTGAAACCCATTTCTTATTAGAATCATTACAAACAAAATACGATTTTTCTACATAGTCTAAAATATAATTTTAAGTATTCCATTTCACAAAAGTGTTATTTCTTAAAAGGGTTTTAAAAAGTAAGCAAAGTGGTTAAATAACGTTTTGTTATTTAACCTGCATGTATTACAAAATAAAATTATATTACAATTTCTAAAACCACTTTATTTTTCTCAATCCTTTCGTTCAATTGTATCTAGTACTGTCTTGTGTTTGTAGTACTATCATTGCATTAAACATAACAATAAGCACTGTTTTTGTAAATAATCCAGTTGTTGGATGGTTTGTCCAATAGTTTGTATTGCCATTATGTATACAGTAAGAGCTGCTATGTGATGAGATTTCCATTTGACTCACTTTATATTTTTTCCATTTACAACTGAAATAAAACTTGTTGGGTAATGTCTGGGGTGCAATATGACCTTAAGCCTGGATTGTATCAATATTAACTCCCAGTTAATCTATATTATTGAAAAAGGTGCAAACCAACCAGATAAAGTCCACAGAAGTGTTCTTGCTTTAAGAGAGAAACATTGCCAGTGCGAGGGCACTCAAAGGCTTGCAAAAACAACGTAAGCGACTTACGTTGGATTTGCATTTTAATGCGGCCCAACTTCTGGTAAAACCTCTTTTATTGTTGATCCGTTACGTGTGTTGTCTTATTTTATTCTGAACACATATTTCACATATATTATTGTCTAACACATAATTAAACACATATATTATTGTCCTATTATATGATTTAATTCCAACACAGTAACAGTTTCTTAGAGGTCTACCATAGTCTTATTTTGAACTAATGCTCTTTGTAAGTTAAATACAACTTACTGAGTTACTTCCATATTGCAGCATAAGCATATAAATATAATGTACCACTAGTTTTAATTCTTTTACTGTCAGTTCATTTCGGATGGGATGAATAAAAAATGCCAAGATCTTTTCAGCCATTTTTAAGGTTTCCCATTTTTGAATTAATTCTTGACCTAAAATTTTATTTATTTCCTCTATTTTTCCCCATCTTGAAAATATATAACGAACATTGAATCACGGTAGACTTCTGTTAAGTTATTAAAAAAAGCAGTCTAAATGACTTATGTTGGCTTTGCACTTTTTGCGGCACAACTTCTTGTATAACCTTTTTTATGGTTGATCCGTTACGTGTGAGAAGCCTTGCATAGTAATTAATGAATTTCAGTGCGATTTAATTCCAATACAGTAATAGATTCTTAGAGGTAGAATCCAATGTCTTATTCTGAACTAATTCTCTTTGTAAGTTCAATATAACTTACTGAGTTACTTTCATAATACAGCATAAGCATATTAATATAATGTACCCGTAGCTTTCATTATTTTACTGTCAGCTCATTTGGGATGGAATGTAAAAACATTCCAAGATCTTTTCAGCCATTTTTAAGGTTTCCGATTTTCTAATTAATTCTAGACCTAAAATTTTACTTATTTGCTCTATTTTCCCCCATCTTGAAAATATATAACGAAAAGTGAATCACGGTAGACTTCTGTTAAGTTATTAAAAAAAAGCAGGGTAAGTGACTTACGTTGTCTTTGCACTTTTGGGGGCACAACTTCTTGTATAACCTTTTTTATTATTGATCCGCTACGTGTGAGAAGCCTTACATAGTAATTAATGAATTTCAGTACGATTTAATTCCAATACAGTAATAGTTTCTTAAATTTAGAATCTACCATTGTCTTTTTCTGAACTAATTCTCTTTGTAAGTTCAATACAACTTACTGAGTTACTTTCATAATGCAGCATACGTATATTAATATAATGTACACGTAGTTTAATTATTTTACTGTCAGCTCATTTGGGATGGAATTTAAAAAATGCCAAGATCTTTTCAGCCATTTTTAAGGTTTCCCATTTTTGAATTAATTCTAGACCTAAAATTTTATTTATTTCCTCTAATTTTCCCCATCTTGAAAATATATAACGAAAATTTAATCATGGTAGACATCTGTTAATTTATTAAAAAAAGCCGGCTAAGTGACTTACGTTGTTTTGCACTTTTTGCGGCACAACTTCTCGTATAACCTTTTTTAATGTTGATCTCTTACGTGTGAGAAGCCTTACATAGTAATTAATGAATTTCAGTGCGATTTAATTCCAATACAGTATTAGTTTCTTAGAGGTAGAATCTACCAATTTCTTATTCTGAACTAATTCTCTTTGTAAGTTAAATACAACTTACTGAGTTACTTCCACTGTGCAACATAAGCATATAAATATAATATACCCCTAGTTTTAATTCTTTTACTGTCAGCTCATGTATAAAAATATCAAGATCTTTTCATCCATTTTTACGGTTTTCAATTTTGAAATTATTCTAAACCTTAAAATTTTATTTATTGCCTCTATTTTTCCCCATCTTGAAAAAGTATAATGAATATTGAATCACGGTAGACTTTTTTAAATTTATTAAAAAGTGTGTATAACAAAAATCTCTGCTGATAAATCTTCCCCTGGAAGATTTTGCATAAGATGCGAGGAATAATATATTGGCCCAATGCAGTAATATGATTAAAATAATAGCCTTTTGCATAATATATGTAAAATGCTGTGGGCATTCCTATTTAAATTCGAAAGATTCAACCATATATATTGCAATGCTTTTTATTTTTCTAGCTTTAAAATGAAAGAATAAAAATCTAAACCGTAACTTAACATTACTTTGAATTTGAAAGAAATATTCAATAAATAAATGAATTTCTTTTCCACCGCGATATTTAAAATTAAAAAAAAAACTA
>CM063501.1:52211892-52224392 GCA_032207245.1 Pardosa pseudoannulata | reverse complement strand
AGATTACATTTAAAATAGCAATTATTGATTATACCTTAGCAAAATTATAATAAATCATAATCAATTGAGTCACAGATGAAAATTATACTGCATATAAACTTTAACCAATAATACAAGGGATGGAACTTTAATAGTGGCAAATATTTATTTACATGGAATACAAAAGTGATTAATGTCACCATGTTTAACAGTCCTTCTACGTGGTCGTCATCATTGTGAATAACCCATTTCCAACGATATGGAAGTCGCAGAACACCTGTATCAGAGCCTGTTCTGTTGATAGTCGAATGGACTAAAGAATCTCTGGAACAGTTCTGAAGCCAATGCCACGAAGTGATTTCTTCATCATACGAATTAAGTCAAAAGGGCTTAGATCTGAGGAGTATGTTGGATGGTAAAGCCATTCCCAGCCCCTGTTCTATTCTCTAAAAAATAGTCTTTTTGGGAGAGCAAATTAGTATGCAAAAAAGAAACATTCGACATCAGCAACAACAACAACTTTATTTTCTTTTCAACTCCTCTCGCGTTGCCACCAGCGGGAAAACAAAAACAGCCGAGCTCGTTACAGCCCCATCGATCTAACAAATCAGTCACAGATTGCGCTGTATGTGGCCGAACATTGTCATGCTGAATGATAGGGCGGTTCTGCAGAAAGTGCAGAATTTTTCTCATGCTCAGGCATTCTTTCAGAATGTGAACCACAGTCGTATGCTTACATCCTGTCTTTCGGACCAGATCACGAATCGTTTGGCATCGATCAGTGTCCATTAGTGCGGCAACAGCCTGCACTTCTGCATCGCTGACATTAAGACGGCCTGGTGGAGGCATGTCTGTCCCATTTTAGCGTTCTTCAATGAAGGCTTTTACACATCTTGCTACAGTTCTGTAAGCAATGCATATTCCCCCGCAAGCCTCTTGGAGCCCTAGATGCCATTGTCGTGCTATACGACATCTGGCACATTGAATTTTTATCCATTTTCTTTGTTCTTGCTTTGAAAACATCCTAACAATACTTACTTTAGTCCACAAGATAATACAATGATCAGTTGTACGAATCACTCCATTTGTATGACATAGAAAGGACGTGTCTTTTTGCTCAAATTTAAGGCAGGTATGTAGCTTACCTATAGTATACATGACATTCTTTGGTTTTGTTGCTTAGGGTTTTTACAGCAGTTTTGCACTATTAAAATTCCAACCCTCGTATCTACGATCTATTTCAAATGACAGAAAAAGTCATTCCTAGATTTTGTATGTTGTTATGGAATGCGTTTTTCTTCTCAGTGGAGGTAGATTGCAAACCTATAAAAATTCTACCAAATTTTCGAATATCTGTTATGCATAATTTGAACATTAGAATTTATATTTTACTATTTTTTACCCTACACACGTATTTAATTTATTTGCAAGTACATCGACTTAAATAATTATTATTAAATAAAAATTTTTAATATAAAATTTCCCTTTAATTCCTTGCCTGCGACGACCAAACTTAGTTCGGGCAACGCAAACTCACCAATTCTGGAATGTCTGTCCTGAGTTCAGGCAAGAGGAAAGCAGTATTTCAATTCCGTGAAGCCTAAAATCTGATTTGCAATTTAATTTTCTATTTTTCCAATAGATACTTTCCCTTGAAAATGCGGCAGTTTCACAAAAATTTGCAGCTATTTCTCGGATACTGTAAAAGTTGATTGATTGGTTGGGAACACTACGGTCTACTTTTTGCAACACAAGGGATAATGAGACCGGGAACTGCTTAAAGCGGATTCCGAACTGCACCGAACATCCATGCCACAGTGGGAGTCGAACCCACAAATTCCGGTTCCGAAGGTCAGTGCCCTAACCATTCGGCGAGTCTGTACGGCCATTGTACTGTAAAGGATTTGTGAAATTAAAAGGAATATGAGGGACATAGTATTCCTAACAGTTGATATAGATATTGTTTAAACTAACAGACAATCTCTAACGAGAGCAGAATGTAATAATCAAAGCTATTTAAAGTTCAAATCTATTTTACCTTGTGCAGCACATGATAGTTTAGATTTTAAGTAATTCTCAAAATCTACCCAATAGAAAAAAATGTCTTAAAAATAGATTGAATACAAAATAAAAGAAAGAAAAATTTGGCATTAAATCAAGCAGAACTATTTATTTTATAAAAACAAAATGCATTTATAACATACGGACTATATAAAAACAAATAATTCATAGTTCTAAAAATTCATAGATTCATAGATCTAAAATTATCTAAATTATCAAAAATCTTTCATATTTATTCCTTTTAAATGCATAATGGATCTCTTCGATAAATTTTACATTACATTATTCCAAAAGAAATTAAAATATATTTACCGTAAAATTTAAGAAGATAAATTACTTAAGTAGACTTTTCTTAAAACAATGTATATATTTTAATAATAAAATGTAAGTAACTTATTCTGTAGTCTATAAATCACTTCTAATTTAGTTAGAATATTATTTAAAAATATTTTTTGCAAAAATAATTAATTTTATCAATATAAATTTAGAGCTGAATAATGGGGAAGCATTAATAAAATATTTTCCATCCCTTACATGCAATTCTGTAAGTGATAATATTGTAGAGTTTATTTAGAAACATTTCGAGAAAGTATTAATCATGTCTTAGGGATAATAAATAAAGGTGTAATCAAGTATGAACCATCAGAGAAAATATTCAGCACACATATTTAAACTCAGAATAACAGACCTTGAAAGTAAATTTGATGCCCTTGAATTTAATAAATGGGACATAAAGGGCCTTACAGACCATGAGTGAAAAATGGAACTTTAATAACTCTGAAGTTGTTAAAGAATAACTAAAACAATTCCCCTATCTCTCCAGAATTTTAAAGGGGAAACGTGTGTTTTTAAAAGATAAAATACACCAGAAACGGAACATCTTAATAGAAACTGATGACAACAAGTGAAAGTTAAATTAAGTAAAAATACACAATTATGTTGAAACATGTCAGAAATATTTTCAAGTTTTTAAAAATAAAAATATTTTACTTCACATTGCACGATATTAATCTACAAATGAATTACAAAAACAGTGTTTTAAAACAGTAGGGAACTAATTCGGGATACTTAAAAAAGAAGTTATGTTATATCATATTTCAGTTTTTTTAAAGGACATTTTCAAACTTCAATTAAATTTTTATTTACTTTAGATAACCTATTCTTCTTTGTTTACTTTTTCCTTGGAAGATAGTTCGATAGCTATGAATATTTTCTTTTAAAGTCATATTTAAATTTTCTGACATTTCTTTTGTAGAGTTTTACTTATTGATTAATATATTACATAGAACTTTTAGAAGCTTAAATATATATTTAAACACCAATATCTTAAATACTGCCCACAATGTGAACTGGAGATTTATATTTTTTCTATTCAACAAAGAATTATATAATTGCTTTCACATTATTAACATTTTACAACAAAAATGTTTGTTATCATTTTTTATTATCACGATCTTTGTATGAAGGTTTGTATACCCTTATATCAAGATAGAATGCTGAAATTTTAATTATACAATGTGAATATTTATTTCTGGATAAAAAATACTTTTCCCAATACGCGATAATATACATATATAATATTTTATGTATACATGTAGACCAGTTGGCTGTATAGTACCAGTGCCTGGTTTAACCCTCATAAAATAGTGCATGGTGATTTAGAAAAACATTGGGAAAATCTTGGGGAAATCAAATTGATAAGAGGTCAAGATCATGCTGATGATTGAAACTTCTTGCCTTAAGCAATTCTTCAGCCTAATGATCATGTATTATACTTAAAAATTATCGGTATTATACTTAACATATTGTTGTCATTGTTCCTCATGCCACTTGGAGAAACCAAACACTATTAAGCCTGCAGGCTCTTGTTTTAAGGCCAAAAGGTGAACCTTTCATTTTAATGAACACCATTAAGATTAAAGAATGAGTTCGCTCAAGTAGATTCTCGTAATTTTGAAGCAGGGACCAAGAAGAAAACCCATAGACTTGGCCTGCTACCCCCAGAGGTATTGATTGAGAACTTGGATCACATTGCGACCACGAACATATTTTACGTGCCCCAGTCACCTTTAACTAACTCGGCGAATCTTAGGCCGGCTCGGGTTCCTCTCAGAGCAACCTCTCAGTTACGATATCGTTGACTTTGCCGACTGAGCTACCGCAATTAACATGTCTTTTAGGTCAATTATAAGAACATGGATTTTTTTTCATTCTTTTAACCATACAACATTGTTTTCTCTTTATTGTAACAGTGAATTATTTTAACTGTTATATTGTTCATTTTGAAAACTAATAAATTGTACATTTCAATTCTCTCTGGCAAGGGATGTTCGTATATTTTCTTTTAAGTGCAAAAGTTTTAAATCAGTGAACGACCTGATATCACGACAGCATCGAAGATGACTAACCAAGCTGCTGAATATCTAAGCAAGATCCGTCATGACTAGGGATATCAATTTTGCCTAACCTTATATGGAGAAGGGGCTACAGAATTAGTTTCGTAACAGAAAAGATCGCTCTAGTATTTCAGGTTCATGAATTCCGCATAATTCATATAAAGAAATGTGCTCCTGAGAGGAATACGTTACCATAAGTAAATTTTTTAGGTCCCTATCAAACAGTATCCATTGCATTCCACAAAACACCGAACGACACAGCCACAACCCAAATAGGTTACCAAGCTGCTGCTGATCTATGGTAGTCCCATCATGATATGATTTTGATTTTTTGGGGAAACTATTAAGTGATGTTATAAATCCAAGGAAATGTTATTTATGAATTTATGTAAACTATTTGTTACACCATTACCTTACTAATGTTACTAACTTTGAATACGTTAATAATGTTGACTCTTGAAAGAAATTAACAAATGATAATACTGAAAACGTATATTATGATAAAAATTATAAAATGTGCATAATTTAACAGCGTACAAGGAACTCATAAAAAACCAGCATTACATTTTAATTGCTATTAAACTTACATTTAGGACTGAATACGTTCATATCGATTGTTACTGTGTTAGTATCCATGCAAGACCTTTAATTTAGATTTCCTATAATTTTAAAATCACGTTAAGGCAAACTATATATTTAAAAGACATAGAACTAATTTAAAATTTAAAGAAATTTATAGCCTCTTAAAAGCCGTTTGAGGAAAAACTATACCGTAAATTTATTAGTAATGCAAGATAATGCATTTTTAACACGGTTTAAAGTAAAAAAGTTTGAAACGACATTTATCTTGCTGAAAATTATATTTTTCTCTCAAACGACTAACATTAAACGACTTTGACCTATATTTCGCTCGATTTTTTACGTTTTCAAAATAATTACCATAGTAATATTTTTCTCTTTGTGAAAAGCTTATTTCTTACAGATTGTTGGCTGTAGTTTAAAACTTCTCCATTTGAAATACGTAATTAATGATCTTTACTTTTTTCTGAAATGTAGGTTATTTAGGAAGGCTATAATCTCACTCTCGGGTGTATATTTCAAGTTAAATACAAGTGTAGTCTCCCTTAAAATGTCTCGTATATACTGTAACATATGGACGTTAATTTATAACATGTTTTACATAAATTATTCATTACCGACGATTCAGTTTGAATACTTTTTAATTGCTGCTTAATTTTTTTATGAGAAAATGTAATTTATGCTCAAAATGCGTTTGTAAAGCTGACTACCCTATTTGTTTAGTAGTAATTCTGATGTCGATAACAGTTACTTTTTTAATTGATCTTCTGTAACTTCCCTCTATTTAAACTTGTATTGATAAGTTTATCTTATCAATGTGTACTAAATATCTCCAAAAGTTTTGATAACAAGGGTTACAAGTTCTGGAGTTTTATGACCGTGGAGGATTTCATCTAGAACCAATAGGAAGGCTATAATCGCTTTTCAGTTATAGATGTGGTCTGAAGTGAAAAGTATAGGAACACGAAAGGTATAGTATCTAGTATTATTTAAAATATAAACTCCTCGGAGCTACATTTCCTAGGAGACCAGGGCCTACATTGCAATCTGCGAGACCTAGGGCCTTGGGGTGGGAAGCATATGTTCCGGTTAGGTGGTCAACCTTACGCGAAACCCCCAGTTTTTAGTTCACAAGCATGATTGATCCTCAGTTTGTCTACCCACTGAAGAGATCAAAGGCTGAATCAACCTTGTCCAATCCGGAGATTGGACCTCCTACCTGTGTCGTGGGAGCATAAAGCGCTACCCCAATATCTAGTATTATCATGAGATATTTTTATACCTTTAAAATACCGATATGTGGTCTTGCGATTGCAGATAATAGATTTCTAGGGCAACCAAGATCTGAGATTGTTGTCTTTCCACAGCGTTGGTTAAGTATATTTTGCTTGGAAAGAGCGTTTGCATCTACAAAGTTTACTGGTAATTTACGTATTATTCCTACCCATATGTAAGTTTCCTAGATTCTTCGTCGATATTCTTCGAAATTTTATGATTGATAAAGTTAAAAAATCCTCAACCATTGAAGAAGCTATTGTAAACCTACATCAAGATTCGGTAGATATTCGAGAGAGAGAAAGCAAGAAGACAAATTATCAATAAAATAAGATAAAAGACATATAAAAAAGCCAGTTCTGAATCGCTCGCTATTATTACAGTATATAGAGACGGAAATTTAAAAATCTGCAAACGCCGATGCAAATCATGAGACGAGGGAATCCCTCATTCCCCTGACCTAGATGATGACAGCACGAGTGATAAAGTTAGTTTATCAGAAAAAAAGAGTTTTTGAGATTTAAAGATAACTATATTGAATTTGAATCACGAAATAGAACACAAATAATCTGATGCTTAATTGAATGAATATTTATTAAATTTATTTCTGTGTCTATATTTCCCTCACTCAACGAGAAAATGTTCGGTGCATAAAAAGGAACGTTCTGGAAAGAAACTTAACACACTAGGATTAAAAATGTTTTTTTTTGTTGTTTTTTTTATTGTCGGAAACAGCATTATCCACGTTTTAAAAACTACAAAAGTTTAGGTTTAAAAGGAGTTTAAATTTTCTTTCTACGATCAACATAACTGGATGTCTAGTGACTTTTAAATGTGTTTTCTTTAAACTTTGGAAGTATGTTTTACTTAAGCAACTATATCCAATTTCTGATTAGTTACATTATTTTTTAACATAGAAATTTGGAATATTTAGATTTATTATAAGATGTTATTAATTTATATACTTCATTTTGTTGTACCTATTTAAAAAGTATTAATAACAGTATTTAAATATAGAATCAGTACTTTAGAGGCACTTTCTACTTTTATTTTTTATTTTTACTTTCCCTGACTGACACAATATTTAACCTCAAAATAAAAAGCTTCAGATTTTCTGGAATTTTCATCACAAATTTATATTAATGTACGTATAAGCACTTATCTCTGTACTTCTCTCACACTTTCTAACCTCGTAGTAAGAAGACATCCAGACCTGCAGACATAAATTGTGATTCCTCCGCATACAACACATGTTTAGTTCGTTTGCTAAGCTTAAATCACCAAGAGATTCTAGTCTAGCACAATGAGCACTAAACCATTTCTGGCTTTAAACTCTTAATATTTTTGAAAGGAAGTGTATTTAGGTATGATATATTATTATCACTGTTATGCTTTATCTTACTAAGTTATCATAAACCTAAATCACTCATCTATTATATCACATTCAACTTATTTCAAGTTTAATGCTGTTATCAAGTCATTTTCATTTCTTAAAACTTTACAGCTTTTTCTTATAGAGTATTCAGAATTGTAAAGTTGTAAATAAAGTTAAATCCTTATTCAGAATCAGTTCCATGATTCTGACACAAGCTATAAATAACTTGCTCTTAGAAGACCTTCTAAACCTCCGGTAAATCCCGGCAATTTGGTTTTCTTTTGTTTAAGTTAATCGAGGCTTCATAATCGCAATTTGTAGCGCTGACTCTCGCTGTATGTTTGATTGTGACTTCAACTCTCACTCTGCAGCTACGAACTGTGTAATTTTGTGATTGGCTAAGTGGGAGAGGAAGTTGCATGAATATGTTAAATTGTATACGAAGTCTGCTATGTATATATAAGAGGATTGTTAGATTTTTTTTGTACTTGTGCATTTTTCCCTGCACGTAGGTGGACATAGTATGATGTTTTTGTTTTAAGATTTATAATAAATCTATTTCTTTTCGTTTTTTTTAAATAGTTTGTCATTTTCATAATCACTACCAGAACCTTGCTTTGCTCAAGTACCGGTATTGAGTTGCTCGTATCAATACCGGCAACATGCCATAGTTTGTCATTTTTATAATCACTACCCATGTTACCGGTATTGATACTCTCCCACTTAGCCAATCACAAAATTACACAGTTGGTAGCTGCCGAATGAGAGTTGAAGTCACAATCAAACATACAGATAGAGTCAGCTTTACAAATGGTGATTAAGAAGCCTCGGTTAACTTAAACAAAACAAAAACAAATTACCGGGATTTACCGGAAGATAAGAAAGTGCCAATTAGGCTGCAACTTCTAACACTTGCATAAATAGTTATAGGTAAAAAAGTTTAAAAACAAAGACTATTTTGCTGCAATACCATATCATAAATTAATTGATGTAGTTTTCTTTTTTAATATAGAATATTTATTTTATAGTGGAAGTTAAAAAATTACATTTGAGGTCTTTTTTCAAAATCTTTATATACACTGCAACAGAAAATACCGTTGTTTGTAAAATTAACAAAAGATTGTGAGAATAATTTTTCAGACTTAAAAAAAAACATTATAGTAAAGGAAACGAGGTTCAGAAAACACTTTATATCAAAAGCATAAAATGTGCGATTTAAAATTCTTTTAGCTAAAATCTTCAAGGTATCTCAGATTTAAACACATGATTTCTTACTTTGCTTACTAAATTATACACATTAAAGTACTTATATATAATTATAATTTGAAGCTGTCAAAATGAGATTTTTATACTTTAGATTTTAAACCGATGTAGACACGTTTTCCTTGTTCACTTGTCAAATTAAAAACATTGCGACGCTTAAATTTACCTTATTTGAATAAGAGGCAAGATCGCCCAGTTCTTTAATGATGTTGAAAGCTATACAATTCTTAAAATATTATATATTACCATCAAATATTCATAAAATATTAATTCAATAAAGAATAATATATTAATTCAATGGGATTTCATACTTTAGACTAAAAAAAACTAGAATGGACACATGATTTCCCACTTTGCTTACTAAATTATACACATTAAAGTACTTTCTTTATACATGTTTTATATGAAAAGGAGATAAGACCACCCAACTCTTTAATGATGTGGAAAGTTACTAAAATTTAATAATGTTTCAGTAAAATTTTACTGAAGATATACATGCATTATTAATTCAGTAAGAGTTGTATTATTAATTCAATAACTAGTACAGCATAAGATTTCTACATGATGGCATATGGCAATATTTTAATAGTTGTTATAAATATTTATTTTTATGCAGAATGCAGATTTCAATTAAAAAGGATTTGTAACATGTTAAATATGAATTTTGAGCATTTTATCGAGAAAATATTTTAATTACGTACGGCGTTCCGTTTGTTAAAATCGATATTCGTGTTGTTTAAATTTTTCATTATACAGAGTGCTGATTACAATCCACAAATAATGTGAACAACGATATGTTATAACAGTCCTAAATGCATAAACTCCACTTTGAATGCGTATTTTCTTAAGCGAGTATATACTTACGGACAAATGTAATACATAAACTATACAAAATTCATTCCTATGTCGTCAAAATGGGTATTTTTCTTTTATATGAACACCGATATTTCTTGCGGCTGCCCTACTTCCTGCACTTTGTATAACAACAAGCACTTAATATAGTGGGTAGTTAGAGTTTAACTATTATAATAGCATGATACTTAAATTTTTATTGGATTAAAATCATAATCCACAATTCCAACATATTTTTCTCGTGTTTAATTATTTCACATATTTTTATGTATAACTGCTGCATAAACATCTACAGAAAAAAATTTATTCTAACTTTCTACAAATTGTTTTGAAGACCAAGAACTATATTGATTTTTAAGCAATTAAGGTTAAAAACATTATTTCATTTATATTAATATATGAGGAATGCAACCTCTACCGCTTTTAACCTAATATTAAGTACCTCTAAATATTGATAGTATCTTTTAATTGTATGAGAAAACTTATTCTACTTCAGTAAAAGTTAATTTTCGCATGTTAGAAATTTCTCTTCTGCACATTTTATTACAGCTCTATCAGATTTATCAGTTTTTCTCAGTACACCAATAAAGCATCTCTATATCATTGGCCCATAAATAGCTTTCAACTGTACATTACTTTCTTTTAGATATAAAGAGTCAGCATTTTGGTATATTGATCCCTAATATGACTGCGAATGTGCTCCTTTACGGTTATCTCTTCGTATTTTGAGCAAAATATTTGAATCAATATTTCTTGTCCTCATCTAATATTTAGGAATGTAAAAGTGGTCATAAATTTTAAAAAAAGGTGCAATATTAATTTGTATGGTACTTTTAAAAAACGATGTGTATTTAATCGGAAATTTAATCGTGGATTACCATTTCTATGCAAGTAATTTTTGCATAAGTATCTCTCTCTCTCTCTCTCACCAGTCTCTCTCTCTCGCTCTATACATATATATATATATATATATATATATATATATATATATATATATATATATATATATATATATATATATATATATATTTGTATATATATATATATATATATATATATATATATATAATATATATAACATATATATATATATATACATATATATGTGTGTGTGTGAGGGCGTATGCGTTGTTGTGTTGCTGTTACTGATGCCACTTGCTCAAACCAAGAATGATTGAGCCATACGTTACTCGTATTAAAGCAAAGAAGTGTACATTTCGTTTTAACGTTCACCTCAAGGGAGATACCTTGAGGGGGTGGGGTGTCACCTCAAGGGACCCATAGGCTTGGTCTGCCAAACTCAGAGGTATTGATTGAAAAATCAGAGGACTTTATAATCAAGAGCCCAGTCACCTTTAATAAAGGCGGTGGATCTTAGGCCGGCTCGGACTCCAAACCTGTAACCCAGTTACGAGAGCGTTTCCTGTGGCAACTCAGCATACCTTGGTGGTGTGTATGTGCATATATATATATATATATATATATATATATATATATATATATATATATATATATATATATATATATATATATATATATATATATATATATCAAAGTCAGTAATGTAGAAAACTAATCACTAGCTACTTTTCTTTTTAAAACTGCTTTATTAAATTCAATCCTTTCATTACTCTTTGGTTAAGCCATTAAATATACTTATTCCGTTACACCGTCAACGAGCGAAGAGATTGTTGCCCAGCTGAGCTTCCGACTCAAAGTATTCCAAAAAAGTTGCTTGAGTAAATCTTTTTTTCCTGATGTTCTTTCGCATTAATTTATTTTCGCTGTGTACATCCGTCTGAGGGTGCGTCTCTCTCCTCTTACTTGATCTTTAAATAATTGCAATTATTTTTAAATATGATTCCCTTAATTTTTAAAACCCTATTTTCAAACCTGACATATATATGTTTGATTACTGTCGGGTCCACCTAGAAGACATATGATTTCTCATGGAAAGATGATTAACAGTTCCTGTAGAGGTTGAACTTCTAAGAGTTGGTCCTCGTAATTTAAAAACAGGACCCCAATTCAGGGACCCTTAGCGTTCCACATATAAAGGTCCCGTTTGAGAATTTGTAAAACATTTTGGGCTTGGCCCTGTTATACGTCTCCAAATGGTATTAATAAACACGACATATCCTGGACATACTCGATCTTCGATGCCGTAATCCTCCGAATACGACATCGCTGTTTTTGCCGATTGAACTTTTGTGGTGTGGTTTGATTTCGTTTCGAGAGCTATGGTCTAATGTTTTGCACGAGGGCTAATAAGACCGAGATCTACAGCCTACAGAGGATTGTACAAACATCCACGCCCGCAACGGGATTCGAACCCGTGAACTCCGGTTCCGAAAAGCAGCGCTCTACCATTCGGCCATCATTCAGCTGAGCCATTGTAGATCAGTACATATATATATATATATATATATATATATATATATATATATATATATATATATATATATACTATTTATAATTTCCTATTTATAAGTGTAGTGCAAACGTCTTGCACTACCTATGTCGTATCATTTTTATACTCTGCATAAAATATTTACAACGACATTTTCATTTCCATATCGTCATTGTAATTGTCATCATCTAGGAGTGCAATTTAATATGATGACGTTCTTGTTGAAATTATTTGCACCTATTCTCACGTAACTTTAACTTTCGTCATAATTTTACATAATTTTACTAATGCATGTGATTCTAAAAATTAC
>CM063501.1:52191892-52204392 GCA_032207245.1 Pardosa pseudoannulata | reverse complement strand
CATTTAATTGCCTTCCGGACAAAGAAATATTTCCGTGCTTCTTTTCTCTGAAGTAAAGTTTCTTCGGAAAGAAAAGAAACTTCTCAAAACGTAGCTAAAATCAAGAGCTGGGGATTTTGGAATTTCGGATACTTATTCTTTTTTTTTATGTTATCAGGCAGGTTAATTTTAAAAGAATAGTCTATTTCATGCATTCGCGAATGAAAAAAAATCAATACTGTTTTAACGCTTCTCTGTATTAGCATCGTTATTCTTTTTGAACAACTTATCATTTTCCTCGAAATTTTGTTATTTACATTGTTTATTATTTTTTTCCTGAGTGCCTATAAGTGATTTTCTGATTTATGTATATATATATATATATATATATATATATATATATATATATATATATATATATATATATATATATATATATATATATATATATATATATATATATATATATATATATATATATATATATATATATATATATATATATATATATATATATATATATATATATATATATATATATATATATATATATATATATATATACATATATATATATATATATATATATATATATATACATATATATATACATATATATATATACATATATATATATATATATATATCATATATATATATATATATATATATATATATATATATATATATATATATATATATATATATATATATATATATATATATATATATATATATATATATATATATATATATATATATATATATATATATATATATATAATATATATATTTATATATATATATATATATATATATATATATATATATATAAACATGGAATATAAAACCGTTTTTTGCTTAGACCCTAGACGGGCGAATGTGACAGCATGTTGAGAATTTAAACAAAATGACCTCATGATGCAATGCAACCGTAAAAAGACAGAATATCACTTGCATGTGTACCTGTTCTTCAATCTTCTCATTGCCAAAGAATATATATAATTATATAATTAATGTAAAAAATCCATTTTCTTCATTTTTACCCAATTACTAATAATTCTCTTTCTTAAAATTTCATAGGAACATTACTTTTTATTAGAAATAAACATGATGAATTTGCATGTCTTCTTTTTAGTCCTCGCGTGTTCACCAATGTTACATCGATTAGGTCGTAATTCGTTAGTGGAAAAGCTAAAGGGTTTTAATTTGGTTTTTGAAATATAAAATATTATTAAACAATATATATATTTTTTACAAAACTATAGAACATAACTTGAATTTGAAATAATAGTAGTTTCTTCGTATAGTAGACAAAACATAATTGGATATTAAAATAAATATTATGATAAAAAATTTTACCACATCTTTTCGTATCGTCATATTGCAATTGTGCAATATGACACATAAAGTAGCCTATTAATTCTACAGTCATATCAACGAAAATAGAATGATAAATGTATTAAATCTATGTTATTAGGAATTTCTGGGAACTATACAAAATACTAAATTTAAACAAATATTAAATAACAACAACAGTGTGAGAAAGTTGCTTTGTTGGTTTCTGCTAGCCTGTTACTTTTCACTCTAAACTTTCTTCATAGAATCGCTATTACATGGTAATACTGAGTTTAATTTAAGTATTAAATTTTCATTTATCAAATGGTGAGACACACATGATTGTTACTGATATATGTTTTAAATTAAATTAATTAATCTTACTTAAAAGTTTGCTACAAAGTTATTTCTACATACTTTATGCATGTATAGAGTTATTATATTTACATTCCCAACTAGCTTAAACTATCTAAAATTATTTAAAACGTTGACTGTCATGGGGGTGACAGCACTCGACTTGAATACAGCGGTGACTGGCGAAGCAGCAAATAATAAAAGTACATAATTATAGTAAATATGGATACTGATAAATTTTTCGATAATACCATTGTTATTATAATGGTTTGAAGAAATTAATGCAATATAGAACATACAACAATAATTTTATTAGTACATGAAAAAAATTTATATTTTCAGTGCATATTGCGATGAGACAAATTGAAACATTCAAGACAAAGAAAAGGTACATCAACGCAATTGGAACAATACGTCACCAGTTTTATAGTCAAATTCTTTGCTCTAGTGCTTCATAACTGCTTTGAATAAAGAATGAGAGTAATCACTTAGCAAAAGAAGCACGCTTTTTTATGAAAAAAGAAAATCGTAACAGTTGCCTACCTTGCCATGAGAGTCATCTGTGACCCCCACCAAGAAAACTGCTTCAAGCATGATTTTATAACTCATTTTATCTGCTGCAAATAATATTTCAGCATATGCATTGCACAATGAAAAGTTAACGTAAGCGCCTTAGGCCAACCATCGAAAATGCGTCTAGCAGTTAGTGTGTTAAAATATCATCACACGTATAAATATTTCAAATTAATTTTTCTTAATTTTTCTAATATATGATACTTATAATTAATATTAAAATATTTCAACTTTTAAAAACACATAAACTAAGGAAATTTATTAATGGATAATGTAAAAACATTTTTCTCTTAATGTCTTTCATTTTAATTAAATTATAAGTACACAGTTCCAAAGTTATATTTCTCCTTAATAGTCGAATATATTTTAGTCTATATTTTAATATTAATAATTTTACGAGAAAACAATTTTACTGGAAAAGAAATAAAATCTTTCTTATATTTCCAACAATGTAAAAAATACTCCCTTAGAAAAGTCCCACTAAATATGATAATACTGTTCAAATAAACATGCGTAATAGGATTTAGGTAGCATGAAAACAAGTAATAAAACCCCGAACTAAAGTAATCTAAAAACAGTAAATTGCAAACTAAATAACGTATAAAGGAAATAACTTATTTATATGAAAGAAATTGAAGTAAATCAAGCTATCGAAACAGATAAGATATAAAAGACATTTTTATCAGATTTCTAACAAATATAAATACGAGATAGCAGACTTCCTTCAGTTTCAATTGAATAACTTTTTTGTGCCATGATATTTGGCAACTTATTTCAAACAGTGTCTTATTTTATTTGTCTCCTTCATATCTTATTGGATTTTCAGTAAAAAATTTATTTACACATATAGTAACGCAAAAAAAATTCGACTGAGAGTAATGCCATGGGTATAGGAGCAATTTCTTTTCCGATTTACATGCAAATACCTGTACCAGAGTATCTATTTCGAAAACATGTGCTAAGTTAGAAACAATTTCAGGAATGCAAATCAAAGTATGCAAATACACTCTAGTGTTATTGAAATTGGGAAGACAGGCATTTAAAATGTGTTAAAAGATTTCCGCTCTGCATTAAAGTAAAATAAAATCAATAAAGTAAAATTGAAGTAAAGTAAATACAGTTTCGGGTGGTTTTCTTGGGAATTGCGACGTATTTGATTTCTGGTGGAAAATATTTTAATATAGATAAAGGTTATCTGAGGAAAAAATGTTAAAGGTATCTTTTATCATATTTGCATGTACGTATAATTTAAAATATCATTTTACGATCTGGTATACCACAAAACTAATATTTTACAATAATACTATAAATAAATTAGAATTTTTTATATTAAAACAAACATTTCTTTTCTTGTTGAAATAACAGTGGAAATTAGAATTTAGAAAAATTTTATCTTACTGTAGGTATTATTGCAATACCGATAAATTTCAATACTCATTTTTCAGTAGAAAATCTTATTTTGGCAACGCCTGGTTGAATTCTGACAAGTGCCTATTTATGTCTGTATATTCTACAAGAAACATTTTCCATCTTGTTTCATGTTGTTTATTCGTGAACTAGTAATGACTAGTTTATTTTCACGTTTGTACTTACTTACATATGTATGTATGAAGGACGAGATTTGTCAAAAAGCACAACACATTTTATTTCTGGTGACGATAGATCAAATCAAATACACGTTTGTACTTACGTACATATGTATGTATGAAGGGCGAGATTCGTCAAACATCCAACACATTTTATTTCTGGGGCCGATACATCAAATCAAATACAACAACCCAAAACGACGACCCACACGGACTTTAAGTAGGGATTTCTCAAGTTAAAAGACTATGAATAATACTTTATCACATGTGATTATGTGATAAAAATATTCATGTCTAACGAGAACGCTTTTACTATTGGTCGAAGAATACAGACAGAGGCTGGATTAAGTCTATAGCGTGTTAGTAGGGAAAAATCAGGATTACCGCACAAACCCCAACCACTTAATTTATGAACAGAAGTTATTAAATTATAATAAAATTTGTAAATAAGGGATTTTAATAATACATGTATGTATATACGTATGTATCTCACATGACTGAGAAACAATGAACCATGAAATAAGAAAATTGTTACAACATACAGGTCTTCACCTCTATATTTAAATGCAGTTTGCCCTCTATGTGGCGAAAAATCCCGCGGTCTTTATCGCAGAGAGTAAATTTTTAATTTTTAATGTACATCGCTTCTTGTTATTGAGTAAATGACGTATAGTAATTTCGAAGGATTTTGGTTTACAAAGAAATATCTGTGTAGCAATAAGTCTCAATATAACAAGTGTTATCGTTTCCAGCCTATGCCAGATGGCAGTAACTCACATAACATGAATACCTTAAAATAAGAAACCAATTGTGAATCTTGAACAAATGTTTAAACAATAGCTATAATGTTTTAACAATCTCTATGTTTAAACAATAGCATTCAACAGAATTAAGAAAGATATAATATAAAAAACATACAAGTCATGTAGTGTGCACTTCAATTACATTTGCTAGTTTCAATTTCAAATTTCTAATCCAATATACTTCCTGCATATTAGAAAAATGATACTGTAATAAAAATGTATTGGTTAGAAAGTAATTCATGTTTCAAATAAAGATATTCACTTTTTTTTACATTACTCATTATTTTTAGTCAATAATTTACGTATTCAGTAAATAAAACTGAATTATTTAATGCATTTTAATATATTCTAATGATACTCAGTTTCTGCCAAATTAATTTTTATTATTGTAATAAGATCTCTCTATGAAAGTTTTTTAATGTAAGAGAAAGTTGATTTTATTTCCTTTGTATTCCTTGTCCAGTAAAACATATCATGAAAAAGGTAAGAAATAGAATGAAAAGTGAGATTTTGCGTTGTATAAAGATGTAAGTGATCTTTTTTAGATATATACATGTGGTAGATAGTTTATACCATTGCTGTTGAGTTATACATATGATGGTATGTAGAAATAATTTCTGTTTTATACAAAAAATTCTTTGTATAGTTTTATTAAGCTGTATTTCGCAAATTAAAACGAAGATAAATTAAAGCGCAACAGAGAGAACTATAGAAACAAGTTGGGATCAATTACGTATTCTGAAATAAAATGTAGCATTCATTTGTTCATTTTTATCAAAATGGTTTGTTGTCTGAATCGTAGCTCTAAAGAATACAATGATAAAATTAGTATTTTCTTCTTTATACATATAGGATTCATTGTTTTTATTACTAAGCCGTATTTTGCAAATTCAAACGACAGTACATTAAATCGTAACTGGCAGCCATAGAAACAACTTGGGTTCAATAATGAAATCTAGATACAAAATATAAGGTTCAGCATAAATTAAAATAGTTTTAAGAAGCTTTTTCTTTAACAATGGGGAAACACACTACGCGTCACCCCTTTCGTAGAATATTGATTGCATTTTAAAATGGCTATGTTGGATAACAACTTTCAAAGAAAAATACGGAACTGAAAACTCGGGAATCATGTTTCGTAAAACATTAATCATATGGACTTTTCCGCCAAGAACCAAAGAAGCTGCATAGAACAACCTGTATATCGTTTTGACAACATTTGAACTTAATTATACTCCATTCATTAGGCTGTGAAAATATGTAACCATTATTTTTTGGTTTTATGAAACAACAAATTCTTATCCAGTATTATGAAAACATTTAATAGAATCGTAATATTAAAGATATTAGAAGTATATGAAGAAATACTAACTTTGTCTACAAAATAGCATAAATTCTGCATTTTAATATCTAAAAATTATACTGAATTAATGTGTAAAGTTAGGTAGAATTTCTGAAGAAAATATTTTATAACAAATATCAATGGTATCAAATAAAAAATGGTATTTTCAGAACTTTGTTATCAGTGTTATAGCGTTGCCATTATTATATACTGAAGTATTCCGAAGAGTAATATTCCTTTATTAATAAAATGTGTCCCAAAAATATTTAATAAAATACAAGCATGAAAACAGTCCGTTTATTTCGAGTGAAAAATGAAATTGGAGTCTAACTGAAAACATTATTATAGACGATATTTCAAAAGGTCTGCAAACACATTCTCTTCTTAAAGCAAATTTCAAGAGGTTCAACAAAAACAAGTGTTGATATATATATATATATATATATATATATATATATATATATATATATATATATATATATATATATATATATATATATATATATATATATATAATATATATATATATATATATAATATATATATATATATATATATATATATATATATATATATATATATATATATATATATATATATATATATATATATATATATATATATATATATATATATATATATATATATATATATATATATATATATATATATATATATATATATATATATATGTATATATATATATGTATATATATATATATATATATATATATATATATATATATATATGTATATATATATATATGTATATGTATATATATGTATGTATATATATATATATGTATATATATATATATATGTATATGTATATATATATATGTATATATATATTATATATTTATATATATATATATATATATATGTATATTTACTTTTTTATGTTATTCTATAAACATTATTTTATTAAAATAAGTATCGTTAATTTCGTGGCATAAATTCTTTAAACGTTAGTATATAATTCTTAATATTGTACAAGTAAAATATAATTGGTAAACAAAATTGATAGTAAGGCCTAAATAGTCTTGCAAAAATAAAAAGGTTCATCAAAAAATAAATATAGCTTCGATTTGAGTTAAAACTTACTTCTTTCAAGAATAAGAAGCTTTCACTAAATTGCATCAAAAGAAATTATAAGATAAAACGTTTATTCTTATCATGTAATGACAAAATAAGTCCAACTTAAGTTCATTAGTGGTGGCTTTTATTATATTACGTTTTATATCAGAAAATAAACGGCTTTTCATGAAAAAAATCCTTTATACCCTTGCTTTTAATGACAGACCAAAAAGAACCCAGCGATTGCTAATAATAATATAATTTAAAAATCCATTTAGTTTAAAACTAATTAAAAATAATTTATTGTATCCCATTAGGACAAACTTAAGCTTATAATGACAAAATTAAGTGAACTAAAATATCACGATCACAAATTATTAATATATTATGGTTTAAACAATATTTACAGATATAATATGTTTACATATCTAAAGCATATATCAATGTATGATTATATTCACATAATATGTATTTAAATTATGGACTTTATTGATTTAATTGTCTGCACAAATTTACTACAGGTATATTCTTCAATTAAACAAATATTTCACTTTATATTTCACTTTTGTCTTAACGTAATTTATCGAATGGTAAATGCAATATCTGCTAGTGCATAGCCTGAAACAGATTGCATATATAAACTGAAAAACTAATTGTATCATTGTTACGGCATCGATATATAGTTGAGTAATATTTAGTGTCTATAGCTTACCATGGGAATGTGTATAAAGAAGATATATATGTCAGTGTGTATGCAAGTGTGTGTCCAAGTGTATGTGCAATGGTTTAGATCAATAAGATATCATGTTTTGCTACATGAGGTCAAAAGGACCGGGACCTACTTCTTAAAGCCGATTCCGAACCGCTACAAACATCTAACTAAAGCTAAGTCACTCTTTTTCACTGTCGTTTGGCCTGTATGTGTGTAGAACAGAAAGGGTTTCCGATGCACACCATTTGATGGCGTTAGACTGAAGACTATACATCTACTTTAGAAGCAAAAGGGAAGCGATGGTTAGTAACCAATGTGTTGAGTGATGAAGACACCTACTGAAACCTTATATGTTTAAGAGTTTATCTTCGTTAATTGCTGTCTTCTCCGAGTGTTTTAGGACAATAACTGTTTTATACATGTTAAATTCTATCTATATTTCTCAGCACTTGGACCCCATATATGTAAATATATATATGGGGTTCATATATATGTATGCTAGGCTCAGCAAAAATGATGCAATCCATGAGCCGAGTACCTTAAAATTTCACTTTATTGACATTAAAACTTAGTTAAGAAACTAGACTAGCTCTTCTACATACTTTTGCAGGCTAAAATAGTTCTCATAAATCTGATAAAAACTTCACTCCATCAAGCCAGACGAAAAAATGTGAATTTAGCTTATATATATATATATATATATATATATATATATATATATATATATATATATATATATATATATATATATATATATATATATATATATATATATATATATATATATATGTGTATATATATATATATGTATATATGTATGTATATATATATATATATATATATATATATATATATATATATATATATATATATATGTATATATATATATATATATATATATATATACATATATATATATATATATATATATATATATATATATATGTATATAATATATATATATATATATATATATATATATATATATATATATATATATATATATATATATATAATATATATATATATATATATATATATATATATATATATATATATATATATATATATATATATATATATATATATATATATATATATATATATATATATATATATATATATATATATATATACGTATATACAGGGAAAGAGACAAATCTGGCAGTGAAAAAATTAAGTATTTTCTTTTTTAGTAACATGAGAACCAAATTAATTTTTCTATCATATGGTCTTAAAAGATACAATTACTGAAACTTCAATCATTCTAAAATTACAGAGATATATTTATATTAGTAAAAGCTTCAGTGTCATTAAAGGTATCGCCTTTATTTTTCAAGTTTCCTGTTATGGTTGATATTCAAAAAAATAAAATAATAACATATAGAAACACATTTTATAATAACATATTATAACATATTATTTATACTTCAATCTGTTCTGTTAGGAAAACGGCATACTCTTAGATAAAAATCAAAATTTAGTACTTTGTAACATTATAATATTTTTTCTTATAGCCTTTCACAGACGCAACAACTTGGAACAGGATTATAAAAAATATATGCTGCAAAATTACTGTAAATTTTATATATACATATATATATATATATATGTGTGTATATATATATATATATATATATATATATATATATATATATATATATATATATATATATATATATATATATATATATATGTGTGTGTGTGTGTGTGTGTGTGTGTGTGTATATATGTATATATATATAAATATGCATATATATATATATATATATATATATATATATATATATATATATATATATATATATATATATATATATATATATATATATATATATATATAATGTGTTTATCTAAAAGTTTTGTAACATTTTCTCGACATTCGAAGTAACATTTTGAAATAAAATTCTTAAGTATAATATTTCTAGAAAATTCCTTTTAAAACATCACAGAAGAAATGTTGAAAAAATAAAATAGATTTTTATTCAATTCCCTTGCATATACATAATAAAATATAATTCTAACCCTATGTACAATATCATTTTATCAAATAATGTACCAATGCTACTATAAATAAAATTTTGCTTTAGCTGGAAAAGGCACTAAAGATATTTCTTGGAGAAATGTTTCTTGATTATATTTTAAAACCATTTAAATGATAGATATAAACAAAAGAAATATTTCTCAAACGATTATAATAAAAATTATATGTAACTGTTATGTAATTTCAAAATGCTATTTACAAAATTTATAAAACCAATGATGACTTCAAGACTCAAAGATGAATTATTAATTTTCTGATTTATTCGAATTTTTTTTTATCAGGTTGTAAAACCTGTCTAAAAGACGAAACCAATAACGTAAAAAAATATTACGTACTGTTTTACTATAATGGTGATATATACTTACGGCTTTATGCTATTTAGTTTCCACAGGTAGTATAGGCAGAGGTAGTATATTCCAGAGGCAAATAATATATATCTTGTTCGAACTGTTTAAACAGGAATTAGTCAAAGATAATTTTTATAATAAAGAAAATATACTCCCTAGTTGATAAATCTGGTGACTAATGGAACATCTCCTACATTTAAAGTCCCAGAGGAAATTTAGATTTAAGAACATTTGAAGAAATGTTCGATTTTCTTGTATGTTTAACTAAGAATGAAAAGAAAACAGGGTGTTTTTATATATTTAACATCCTGTAGTGAAACATTTATGACAATAATATATATATATATATATATATATATATATATATATATATATATATATATATATATATATATATATATATATATATATATATCTATATATATATATATATATATATATATATATATATATATATATATATATATATATATATATATATATATATATATATATATATATATACATATACTAGAGTGTATTCTTTTATTAGTTTTGCATTATTACATTCATTAAAAAAATTTACTTGGTTTCACAAAACAGAAATTTATTGAGTAGAATTAAGTTGCTTTTCTTTACACAGAGAGATTAAATTGTATTTGGTCGGATTTCAGATAGCTGTAAATAAAAATTTCAATTGAATTGAGAACTGAGTAAACAGTAAGTTTTTTTTACGTGCATTATACAATTTCCCAAAGTTTCTGGAAAAGTGTCGAAGCTTTTTATTACTACTGTAAATAAGAAAACATTAAGTCTAGTTTAAATCAAATTTCGTGATATATCGTTTTGCATTTTGAAGTCAATTTGTTTCCTGATGAAAGAAAAACTAACTTACTGAATGACGAGTAATTTTTATGTAATCAAATGTTTCAGCTGACCTTTGATAACTGATTTATACTTTTGATATACATCAAAAGTATAAATCAGTTATCAAATAGTCATAATAATAACATTTTTGTCTCATTTTCTTCCCAAAAATAGTTTAAAAATTTAAAATATGTTTAATAATTTTTTTTAACTGTAAACATAGCTTGCCTTTTTTGATTACATTGGAAATTACTTGGTGGTACACTAAGGGCTCTGCTCAGCTTAGTTTGAAAAACTAGTGTAGATAATTATATCAAGTTCTAGAATAGAGTATAATTGCTTACCAATTTCCATTGTTAGAGCATAATTAAAAAAACACAAATATCTCTTCTACATAAAATAGTGATAAAAGACTGTCTATTTCAACTTTTTAACTGCATGTACATTTCTACGAATATTTTCAAATTATATGTATAGATATATATATTAATTGAATTTCATTTAATGTCCTTTGAGACCTCAGATAATCTTATTAATATTATTTTACCCACCCTTCCAAGAATCAATAAAAGACATTTATAAAATGGGATATTAATTTACTGGGAACTTGTAATGGTTTATTTATATCAGTTTATAATTAGGTTAGGAAGAATAAATGTGAAATTACACTTGTAGCATAAAAAACAACACTTAGTTTTTATCTAAGCAAAGTATTAAAATGTTTTCAAACTTGATGACTAATGTGAGCTGAAAATGGTGTAATTTTTATTAGAGTTTTATTAACAGAGTTGCAGTTAATTACAAAACAGAAATCATGAAAGAAAAACTCAGATTACTAAATATAGGGTGCTACGACATTATGGTCGACATATGTCACTGGTGACTTTTGCGTCATAATAATATCAGAGAGTGGAATTTATGGTACCAAATTTCTATCTCTGGCGATTTCTGACATCATTATGACATATGTTAACTGTAATATGGTACCAGCCTTAATTTCTTACCATATCTTCCCTTTTACAAAATATTTACGTTGATGCAGCTCTAGATGTTGTTAGGATTTTTAGTCTTCTACCATATCATGCAATATATGGTTTTACATTCTCCGCACCGTATTTTACCCGTCAATTACATAATGGAACTCAAAAACAGAAATATTTATTTCAGTGTGTTCACAATTTTCACATTCAAAGACATAACTTTTCATACTGCTTTACCTCTCTTCCGTTATATTTGTAGACTAATGTGAGCGAAAAATGGTGTAACTTTTATTAGCGTTCTTAACACAGTTACAGTTAACTATAAAACAAAAACAAAAAAAAACAAAAACACAGACTACAAAATATAATTTTATACTATATCTTCAGGTTTGCAAACTATTTACGTTGATGCAGCTTTAGATATTGTTACAGTTTTAAGTGCTTAACCATATCATGCAATATATGGTTTTACATTCTCCGCATCGTCTTTTACCCATAAGTTACATAACAGAACTCAAA
>CM063501.1:52184392-52186892 GCA_032207245.1 Pardosa pseudoannulata | reverse complement strand
TTTCCATATCATATTTGCAATAAAATTTTCTTCATAAAATAAAGCACTCACGAATGATATTTTGCTGTAGTATCTGATGGTTTTCTATCTAAAAAAAGAAGGGTACTTTTGTTTATCCTTATTAGAAACATAGACAATATATTCTTTCTCTGTTTGTTTTACTTTTTTGTTTGACTGCAAATATATTCGAAAAAACATATTTATATATTTTATACATACATTCAAACAAATATAAATGGTTTATATAATTCGTTTTATAAGTGAAAACTAAAACATATTAAAAAAGGGCATAAATAGGCAGATTTTGCATGATTTTAAAATTTTTAAAAGATACCTGTTAAATTTTGCTATTATTCATTAGAATATTTATATTTTTATATTCTAATTTTTCACAAATCATATTAACATTAAAATTTAAATAAAACTGGAAAATTTCTGATTAATTTAAAGAAAAGGGATTTTCCCAAAATTCTATTTTTACTTCTATGTACAAAGGAGAAAATGTTGTAATTACTGAAAATTTCAGTATTCAGATTTCTAGATAAATATTTTGGCAAATTCAAGATACTTCTTGACAAGTTTCAATGTTACGTCGATATGTAATTGTATGGAAACTTAAATTTTGAAATTCCACATTTCAAACATCGAATTTTAGGTAATTTCTTTATGACGCTTGTATGTAAGTACCCATGTAGTAACGCGTACAACATCCTGTGCACCTCCGTATTTGATTGCACTCTGCATTCCATATAACATCCATTAAAAATATAATGTTACATTTTTTGTGCTTATTTCTTCCTGATCCAGAGTGAATGAAGTGATATCATGAAAAATATCGGTTTTCATTAGAATATCCAAACAACAAAAAGTTGTAATATAACTAGTATGAATGTGCTTTATTTCCACCAGATGGCAGTACTGAAGCTCTGCCCAAACATAACCATTCTCTTGAGATAAGTGACTAACTTTGAATTTTATAAAAAAATATGAATATCATAATAATGAAGACTAAGAAATACCGAAAGATAATTAATTTAACACCTTTATACAGAAATTCTTAAATATTCTTGTAATTTCCTTACTATTTCTTATCCGATTAAAAAGAAAGTAGAATGTTAAATATTTGTGTCCACCAAATCCTTACACTTGGTCAGTAAACAAATTTAGTTGTCAGAACTTATGAATCGCCAGGAGTAAATGTAGTGATAAATGATCAGACCTCATATCAATTTAGATCATTGTCAGAAGAGAGGAAGTTTGTTTTTTTTTCCATTTTTCACTAAAGCTAAACTCCAAACAAAATGTTTGTTGAGCATTCATATTTACAGTTGTAACAAAGAGTTACAGTTCAACACCGATACCGCGAAACTGACCTATCGACGAAAGCAAAGTGTGTGATACTCCTTCGACCCCATTGGTCAAGAGCGGTTGCTATTCGTGGAGTAGCCATCTTTGGCCAAGGCAACGCTGTGCAACGAACGTTTTCGAGAGATCTGAGGGCCCCTCAGAGAGAGAGCAAGGAAGAGTGTGGACCAGTTCTTACACCATTTTCTAAGATATGCCAAACATTCAAGACGCCCTGTTTGGCATATCTTGGACCGAGTGTGGTCCTTTTGGCATTATGAGCTAATAAATATTTTTATTTCTTATTTACACATTTATTTATATTCAAAATAAACAAAATTCAGAAGGAAGAATTAGTTTTTCTTTTCAATTTTGTATTTTCTCACAAGTACTCCACTCATACATGCGGCTGGCCTAAACGCTCAGTCGGTCTCACCTCAACAACAGTAAACTACACTATTTCTACAGGAAGTTCTTTCAACTTTCTTGTTTGCTTTAAAATATAGTACAACATTCACAAGTTCACTTACCATCTTACCTGAAAATAATTTACCTCTCCTAAAATTACTTGATATGTACGACACATCTACACATTTAAATAGAATTTATTAACTTATCTAAGAATGTGTATATATATATATATATATATATATATATATATATATATATATATATATATATATATATATATATATATATATATATATATATATATATATATTATATACATATATATATATATATATACATATATATATACATATATATATATATATATATATATATATATATATATATACATATATATATATATATATATATATATATATATATATACATATACATATATATATACATATATATATATATATATATATATATATATATATATATATATATATATACATAGATAGACATAGATATAGATATAGATATATTATTATATATATATATATAACCATACAACACATAAACAATACATGCAAATGTATAGTGATATATATGTATGTATTGTTACAAAAAAACAATAAAATTATAAAAAATTAAAATAAAAAATATTAATAAGCAACAAAAAATAATTTCATTTGCAAGTAATTTTTCAATTTATCTTTTTAAAAGCCTGTATTCATGAATTCTTCTTCTTTTTTTGTTAAAA
>CM063501.1:52164392-52174392 GCA_032207245.1 Pardosa pseudoannulata | reverse complement strand
TGTAATAAACCAATTATATTTAATGCATGCTTGAAAAAAACATTTTAATCACTGTTGAACATCCAATTTCTAATTCAAAATAAAAATTAGAAATTCTTTCATAATGGTTAATAATACATGTATCGGTTAATAATACCTACTCGCATATATAATTCTCTAATGAATATATGATAATTTTCCTTTATAAACAAACATCTTTATTAGTTTTTCTAATCTTGGTTTTTGTCTAAATAGTTATTAAAACTCAGTTCTTTTGCTGGTTATATTTTTCTCTCCAACTATTATGCAACTTTATTTTTATTCCTTATCTGTTAAAAATATGTATTTATTTTCCTATATTGTAATATATGTATCTCTTACAAAATAATTTGGTATTTACAAATTGAAGGTAATGTAACTTATTGAAAGTAAAGAAACGTTTTTACTATTCTAAGAAATCAATTAAATTTATTGCATTCTTAAAAATGACTTGTTTAATCAATGTAGAACATTCAGTTTCTAATTCAAAATAAAACTTAAAAATTCTTTCATAATAGTTAATAATACCTAAATCGGTGTATAATGTAACGTATTGAAAGTAAAGAAAAAGTTTTTAGTATTGTAAGAAAACAATTATATTTATTTCATGCTTTAAAATGACCTGTTTATAATTCTCAATAATTATTAGAAATTAAAATTGAAATTAAAAATTAGAAACTGAATGTAGAACATCCAATTTCTAATTCAAAATAAAAATTAGAAATTTTTTCCTAATGTTTAGTAATACCTCTACCGGTTAATAATACCAACTCGCATATATAATTCTCAATAATGAATATACGATAACTTTCCTTTATAAACAAACATCTGGATTATTTTTTCTAATCTTGGCTTTTGTCTAAATAGTTAAGCTCAGCTCTTTTCCTGGTTACATTTTTCTCACCAAATCTTATGCAACTTTAATTTTATTCCTTATCTGTTGAAAACATGTAATTATTTTCCTCTATAATAATATATTATTTTCTATATAATAATTTTGTATTTCAAACGCAGAAGTATACTAAGAGTCTTCTAATAAATCATTTTATAAATACAAAGCGTGACCTTCATGATTTCAAATCAATTGAAAAGAGAAATGCTCTTTGCTATGTTAGAAGTGTTTTTATATTAATTTCATGCTTAGTGTTGGGTATGTTTTGTTAAATGTCTACAATGCTTGCTCATTCGTTTTTTGCTACGCAATTATATAGGTTTCTTCAAATTTTTTTACGATAAAAATAGCAGCAAGTAGCAAATTTTGAAAGTGGTTATTGGATACAATCTTAGTATTCCCAAATATCACGAAGAAACAAAAACAATTTACATTAATTTGTTGTCGAAAAAAAGTGGCATAGTTATAAATGAAGAGTATCCAAAACAATATGGGAAGAAAAATATAATTATACGTTAAAAAAGAAGCGTATGTCTGAATATTCTTTTCTTTTGTTGGTCACGATTTAATTAAAAGTATGCATAAAACGTAAAGTGATTAGAGCGGAATGTCACAACGTGTTAACGATTACGACTATACTTTCTGCTCTTGCTATGTAAACGAAGAACACATAAAAGTACTTTTATCTGAAGCCTTGCTTATTGAAAGCTGTGAAATAAAACTTTACTTTAAAAATCTAAACTATTTTTACAGTTGTTTTCCTTAAAGTAGTAATAGCAAATAGCTGCTTTTTGTAATTTAATCTCATCAAAATACGACATTTTCAATATCGATAATTATTATAATCGATTCTGATATATTACATTAAAATAGAGAAACAAAACAATTTACATTAATTTGTTGTCGAATTTAAGTGGCATGCTTATACATAAACAGTATCGAAAACAATATCTGAAGAAAAATATAATTATACGTTAAAACGATGGTTGGGTCTGAATGTTCTTTTCTCTTGTTGGTCACGATTTAATTAAAGGTATGAATAAAACATAAAATGATTCGAGCGGAATGTGACAACGTGTTAACAATTACGACTATACTTACAGCTCTAGCTATGTAAACGAAGAATACTTGAAAATACTTTTATCTGAAGCCTTGCTTATTGAAAGCTGTGCAATAAAACTTTACTTTAAAAATTTAAGCTATTTTTACAGTTGTTTTTTCTTAAAGCTGTAATAACAAATATTTACTTTTTGTTATTTAATCTTATCAAAATGCGATATTGTGATGATCGATAATTATAATATTCGATTCTGATATCTTACATTGAAATAGTGAATAAATAAAGCAATTTACATTAATTTGTTGTCGAATATAAGTGGCATGTATATACATAAACAGTATCGAAAACAATATGGGAAGAAAAATATAATTATACGTTAAAACACATCCGTAGATCAGAATATTCGTTTCTTTAGTTGGTCACGATTCAATTAAAGGTATGAATAAAACATAAAGTAATTCGAGCGGAATGTCACAACGTGTTAACGATTACGACTATACTTAAAGCTCTCGCTATGTAAACGAAGAATACAGTAAAGTACTTTTATCTGAAGCCTTGCTTATTGAAAGCTGTGCAATGAAACTTTACTGTAAAACTCTAAGCTATTTTTACAGTTGTTTAAAGTAGTAATAACAAATATTTACTTTTTGTAATTTAATCTCATCAAAATTCGACATTGTGACAATCGATAACTATAATAATCGATTCTGATATCTTACATTAAAATAGCGAAGAAACAAAATAATTTACATTAATTTGTTGGAGAATATAAGTGGTAAAGTTATACATAAACAGTATCGAAAACAATATGGGAAGAAAAATATAATTATACGTTAAAACAGATCCGTGGATCTAAATGTTCTTTTCTTTTGTTGGTCACGATTTAATTAAAGGTATGAATAAAACATAAAGTGATACGAGAGGAATACCACAACGTGTTAACGATTACGACTATACTTACTGCTCCTGCTATGTAAACGAAGAACACATGAAAGTTCTTTTTTCTGAAGCCTTTCTTATTGAAATCTGTGCAATGAAAAATAAACTTTACTTTAAAAATCTAATCTATTTTTACAGTTGTTTTTTCCTTAAAGTAGTAATAACAAATAGTTTCTTTTTGTAATTTAATCTTATCAAAATACGATATTGTGACCATCGATAATTATAATATTCGATTCTTATATCTTACATTGAAATAGTGAATATTTAAACCAATTTAGAGTAATTTCTTGTCGAATATAAGTGGCATATTTACATAAACAGTATCGAAATCAATATGGGAATAAAAATATAATTATACGTTAAAACCGAAGCGTGGGTCTGAATATTCTTTTCTTTTGTTGATCACGATTTAATTAAAGGTATGAATAAAACATAAAAGGATTCGAGAGCTAAAAATAGCAGCAAGTAGCAAATTGTTAAAGTGGTTATTGGATACAATCCTAGTATTCCCAAATATCACGAAGAAACAAAAACAATTTACATTAATTTGTTGTCGAAAAAAAGTGGCATGGTTATAAATGAAGAGAATCCTAAACAATATGGGAAAAAATATAATTATACGTTAAAACAGAAGCGTATGTCTGAATATTCTTTTCTTTTGTTGGTCACGATTTATTTAAAAGTATGCATAAAACGTAAATTAATTCGAGCGGAATGTCACAAGGTGTTTACGATTACGACTATACGTACTGCTCTTCTTATGTAAACGAAGAATACATGAAAGTACTTTTATCTGAAGCCTTGCTTATTGAAACCTGTGCAATGAAACATAAACAGTATCGAAAACATTATGGGAAGAAAAATATAATTATACCTTAAAACAGATGCGTGGATCTGAATATTCTTTTCTTTTGTTGGTCACGGTTTGATTAAAGGTATGAATAAAACATAAAATGATACGAGAGGGATGTCACAACGTGTTAATGATTACGACTATATTTACTGCTCTTGCTATGTAAACGAAGAACACATGTAAGTACTTTTATCTGAATCCTTGCTTATTGAAAGCTGTGCAATGAAAAATAAACTATACTTTAACAATTTAATCTATTTTTACAGTTGTTTTTTCTTAAAGTTGTAATAACAAAAAGCTCTTTTTTGTAATTTAATCTCATCAAAATAAGACATTGTCACGATCGATAATTATTAAAATCGATTCTGATATCTTACATTAAAATAGTGATGAAAAAAACAATTTACATTAATTTGTTGTCGAATATAAGTGTATAGTTATAAATAAACTATCGAAATCAATATGGGATGAAAAATATAATTATACTTTAAAACAAATATTATACGTTAAAACAGCGTGGGTCTGAAAATTCTTTTCTTTTGTTAGTCACTATTCAATTAAAGGTATGAATAAAACATAAAGTGATTCGAGTGGAATGTCACAAGGTGTTAACGATTACGACTATACTTAAATTTCTTGCTATGTAAGCGAAGAACACATGAAAGTACTTTTATCTGAAGCCTTGCTTAATGAAAACTGTGCAATGAAAAATTAAGTTTACTTTAAAAATCTAATCTTTTTTAAACAATTGTTTTTCGTTAAAGTAGTAATAACAAGTATTTCCTTTTTGTAATTTAATTTCATCAAAATACGACATCGTTCCGATCATTAATTATTATAATCGACTCTGATACGATAAATTAAAATAGTGATATTTGTACAAAAATTACTACCATATAATGAGAAGAAAAGAAATAAATATTTCTGTAAGCCCACTCTCCCGAACAAGAAGTTATTCGAAACACATGTGAAACCCTGAAAAACAGAATTTTAGATTCTTTACATAACTTATTATTAAACGGTCTTTAATAATACCTATTATGAAGATATGTTAATGTAGAGAAAACATGACAGTTCTTAAGGTTACATATCATATATTTAATTACATTCGAACATTCTACATTTCAATCAGTCTTAAATATAGTGTCCTTTCCCACTAAAACCAGTTTTCTTACCTTAAAAATCCTTCAAAATATCCTAGTGACATCCATCTTCTTTACTTTAGTTATTACGCATTTTGTGAAGGGATACTATATGATACTTTCTAAAAAGAGGCTATAATATTTTAGAAGATATCTATTATGTTACCTTTAATAAGGTAACAACAAATCTAAATTAATATGTTGTTTTATGCATGATAGAATCCAGTAGTTTATTAATTGCGTAAATATATGAAATCTTCAGAATACATTTAGAAAAATATGAAAATTCCCAAGTAATTTCGACTTTCAGAGGTTATAATTCATATCCCAGACACAATGCAATATAAAATATTTTGAAATTGTTTTTGATTTATCAAAACGAATGTATTTTTTTCAACACAATAATGACTATTAGTCATTTATAATGACTATAATAAATTTTAGCAACCTCGCATTTATTATATTTTTTGTTATACTTAAAAATGACTTAAAACATTTCCAATTAATACATTTTTAGATGTATAGAAATAGTACTACTGATTTCATCATCTGATTTTAAAATATTTTCAAAATAGTTAACAAAAATTTTATATAGAATTTCAATTGCCGAGTTTTGAGTTTTAAATTTCTTAATACCGTTCAAAAATTTTAAATGCAGTAATTATTGCGTAATATATTTATTCTTGTATTAAAAATTTATATATATACAATTATAAAACATATATGAATGCATGTATATATATATATATATATATATATATATATATATATATATAGATATATATATATATATATAAACTAAATCTCATAGTTTACACGGAATAAACATAATTCTTTCAAGATTTAAATATTATTTCAAATTAATTTTAACAGATGTTGTCAAATTAAATACGGTTATAAATTTTATCTCCATAGGTAATTCAGATATTTAACGATATTTTTAAATCTTTTTTTTTAGTCTAACTTTCAATACGTTGTTCAAAGTTTATAATTGGTTTATCCGCTATCTCTTTCTTTATAATGTGTTTTTTCTCCAGCACAATTGCTTCAAATCTCCCTTGCAAAAACACAATCTTTCATCAGCAAGTTGTTTCTATAAATTAAATTTACTTTTCTTTGAAAAGCGTGGAAAATAAACAAAAGGTTTTGATTCTCCATTTTTAAATTTAATTTGTAAGTAAGAAATATTCTCAAATAATTTGTGTGTGTAATTTTGTGGATTGTTTTTATCTTATTCCACTCGAAATGAGATACAGAAATTTAGAATCACAAAAAATAAAATATATAATGCATAAGAAGAGGCACCTGAATACAATAGCACTAATTATCATTGATAAGAAAATAATTATTAAACTGACACACAATTCATTTTAACCGCTATTCTTATTAACAATGAGAATAAAATTCAGATAATTCCCAAAGTGAAATTTTTTTACAGAAATTTATGAATTTTGATTGAAATAGATTTTTTAAGTAGTGTTTATATTCGATAAAAACTAAATAAGGGTATTTGTTAAAAACTATAAGCTTCTAAAATTCAATTAAAAAATCAAGTAATCCTGTTATGGAATGAGGTCCCAAAAGTCGACAAAAAACTTTATTTTTAGTATAACGTCAAAATTATTTATTTAAAAAATGATTCTTTTTACGGAGTATTACGTACTTTTATTTTTTTTATTATGTATCATCCGATATTTACTACATCAAATAGAGACGTTATAAAGAAGTAAATGTTTAATGATTTATTACTCTTGTCCAACTCTCTGCTATATTAAATATTTGTTATTAAAAGTTTACTTTTAACAGATGAAGACATACAATTTTTAAAAAATTAATATTTTCTTCTATAAATAATAATAAATTGCACTCGATTTTGATTTTAAAGACGAACACATCATTGTATTTAAACTAAACGTAATATGCATATTCGAGAAAATAGACCCACGGTATGGAGTGCAAAAAGATAATTTTAAAAACTTTTGATAAAAACTAAATAAGGGGTTTTGAAATAAGGATATTTGTTAAAAACTATAAGCCTTCTAGAATACAATTAAGAATTTCAGTTATGAAATAAGTTCCCTAAAGTTGACAAAATAACTTTATTTTTAATATAAATTCAGAATTATTTATTTTAAAAAAATATTCTTTTTACGGAGTATTACGTAATTTTTTATTGATTTTGTATCATCCGATATTTACTATATCAAATAGAAATTTTATAAAGAATTAAATGTTTAATGATTTATTACTCTTCTCCAACTGTCTGCAGCATTAAATATTTGTCATTAAGAGTGTACTTCTAACAGTTAAAAACATAACACTTAAAAAAATAATCTTTTTTCTATAAAAAACAATAAGTTGCAATTGATTCCGATTTTGAAGACGCACACTTCATTTATTTAAACTAAAAACAATATTCATATTCGAGAGAACAGACCTACAGTATCGAATGCAAAAAGATAATTTTAAAATCTTTCGATAAAAACTAAATATGGGTATTTGTTAAAAACTATAAGATTCTAAAATTCAATTTAGAAATTAAGTAATCTTGTTATGAAATGAGGTCTCAAAATTCGACAAAACAACTTTATTTTTAGTATAAATTCAAAATTATTTATTTAAAAAAATATTATTTTTACAGAGTATTACGTAATTTTATTTTATTTTTTTATTTTGTATCATCCAATATTTACTTTATCAAATAGAAATCTTATAAAAAAGTAAATGTTTAATGATTCACTACTCTTCTCCAATTCTTTGCAGTAATTGATATTTGTCATTATAAGATATAAAACTAAAAGAAATACTATTTTTTGTATAAAGAATAATAAATTGCACTTCATTCCGATTTTTAAAAAGCACACTTCATTTATCCATAAAATAAAAGTACTATGCATATTCGAGAAAGTAGACCTGTAGTATTGAGAGCAAAAAGATAATTTTAAAAACTTTTGATGAAATCTAATAAGAGTATTTGTTAAAATCTATAAGCTTCTAAAATTCAATTAAGAATTTAAGTAATCCTGTTATGGAATAAAGTCCAAAATTTGAAAAAAACAACTTTTTTTAGTGTAACTTCAAAATTATTTATTTAAAAAATTATTCGTTTTACGGAGTATTACGCAATTTTATTTTTTTTATTGTATATCATCCGATATTTACTATATCAAATAGAAATAGTTATAAAGAAGTAAATGTTTAATGATTTATTACTCTTCTCCAATTCTTTTCAGTATTAAATAGTTGTCATTAAAAATGTACTTTTATAAAGTTTACTTTTAAAACTTAAAGACATAAAACTCTAAAAAAAATTAATCTTTTTTCTATAAAGAATAATAAATTGCACTCGATTTCGGTTTCAAAGACGCACACTTCAGTTATTTAAACTAAAAATGCTATGCATATTCGAAAGAATAGACCTGCAGTATCGAGTGCAAAAAGATAATTTTAAAAACTTTTGGAATTTAAAAGTTCTCTCTCAAATCTAGAAAATAAACTGTCACACAGAAAAGTTTAAATGCCACATCTAAGTTGAAATCTAGCTAATATTAACTTTTTAATTCTCAAGACATTTCTGCCGTTTACAAATCGATGCATTTCTGAAATCTAACTTATTAGGGACTGCATAGAACCTAATAAATACGAAGTATAAACAACTTTCAATACTACAGCACATCATGTGAGTGATCAATGATTGTTTTTAAATTCATAGCATGTCATTTATGAAAAAGAAAAAACTTCCTGAAAAAAATTTATTTGGTATTACATGTAAAATAAATACTGTAAAATGGAGTTTTTTTTAATAAATAAAGCAAATTCTCATGGTATCAATCTATAGAACTGCCGAAAAAGTAAATTTATGTGCTCTGTTTGAAAAATTATGTGTCTCTCCCAATGAATATTTTTGAAAAGTAGAAATTACTTGAAAATTTTGTAGATTATTAATAACATTGCCCTACTCTCAAAAGGAAAACTCGTTCTAAGGAAACATAAAAATTCTAAAGTTACTTTTAGTGGTATCTAAAATGAGACTCTAAGCATTAAACGGTAGCATTTAAGGAGAAATTAACTTTTCTGAAATAAATTTTAAGTAATTTATTAATGAAAATACAATATTTTTTAGATTGTATCAGGGGTAAAAAGGAACCAGACTTTGTTAATGTCTTTTTATTAAAATGGTAACTATCTATTCAATGAATAGTTTTGATACACTTATATAGTTTAGAAACATTGGACATATAATTGAAAATCATACTAAAGTTATTTTATAAAATATTACTAGTTTAAATACCTCTTCTCTCTAGCGTACATTTCAACATATTTAATCATTTGGCTGTCCCCAAATGAGAATAATTATATGATGTACATTAGATTTTAAGTCATATTTTATTCCTCTAATTTTAAATATAACACAATTTAAGAAGCTATACTATTTTCCACTTAAAATATCATTTACTGTGTGCATATCACAGGGGATATGCAAATGTATAAGATGTGGCAAAGTATTAAAAAATATATAAAACTGCATACTGAATAACAATGGCGTAGCACGCTGAAAAGGAATCTTTTTCGCGAATAGCTAAATGATGATCAAATGGAAAAGGTGCTGTTCATCGAAACCAGTCATCGTGGAACGTCCCTTGATGACATATGTGCCTGTACCAGTTTAAGATATGATTTAAGCAGTAGATTCCGGTCTCATTAGAAATCATGCAGCAAAATTTTAAACTATGGCACTCCAAACTAATCTCCAAACGAATATTTCCTCCAGAATTAAAACATAATACAGTTTTAACCAATCGTGCCTTATAGGTCACTAAGCCCAACGGAAGGAAAACTGCGTTTTTACCCGATATGACTTTATATCAGTTTGACTTTCCGCAATCCATTCCTTGGCTTCATGTGAATTGTCAATGCGAAATTTCATTTAGATTAATCCATCCATATCGTTTCATTTAGTAAACAGCCACTTAGATACGGAGATATATATTATATATCATTGTGGAGTGCCCCTTAATAAATTTTCTTTTGCGAAATTGTAGAATAAAATACAATTAATGGTTACTATTGTATTTGTTTGAAATAATAGTCTA
>CM063501.1:52154392-52159392 GCA_032207245.1 Pardosa pseudoannulata | reverse complement strand
TCACTGAGATGACTTATTGCAAAAAGAAATTTTTACATTCTGCGATTCTTTTATCGGCTCATTTAGTACTTACTAGACTTTTACCCAGACTCTTCAGGAATTTCATCGACCGTTAATAATAAAACCGGACTTAGATTTCGTTATCTATGCAAATATTTCTAAAACATGTTTAGTTATTTTTCGTTAAGGCTCACAGTTAAAACAGGTCTTTATACAGGATTTTATAAAGTAAAATACGCCGTAATAACGATTTTAAATAACACAGACGGATATTTTGTAGAATAATAAGCTCCTTTAATAATTACTGGTTATGTTAAAAATCGGCCATCAAATTTCTACTCAGCGCTTTATGAAACAGTTGTTTTGATATTAAACCAACTAACTATTCATATACTCAAATCGCATTATTGAATCTGTAACATATTTAGATTAATGCTATTTACTAAGAATTGTTTTCTCTTTATTCTTTAGACGAAAATTTATAATCATCATTACTATTATTTTACATAAAATAGGTTGTTATAGAACACCTAATTTATCCTTTATAATTAAAACCTATAGATTATAAATTTCTAATTATTTGTTTTTCTTTATAATTTTTAAATTGACTTGACTTTTGATGAATAACATAATATTATGTTGTCAATTTCATTGTTATAAAAATAAAAATATAAACTACCCATAAGACTTTTCTGTATTGATATAATTTTTTTCCAAAATCAAGAATTTGGGAAAATATAAGTACGAAAAAAATAAATATAAGTAAGCTGAAACCAATCTTTAAAACAAATAGCAATATATATATATATATATATATATATATATATATATATATATATATATATATATATATATATATATATATATATATATATATATATATATATTATATATATATATATATATATATATATATATATATATATATATATATATATATATATATATATATTATATATATATATATATATATATATATATATATATATATATATATATATATATATATATATATATATATATATATATATATATATATATATATTATATATATATATATATATATATATATATATATATATATATATTATATATATATATATATATATATATATATATATATATGTATATATATATATATATATATATATATATATATATATATATATATATATATATATATATATATATATATATATATATATATATATATATATATATATATATATATATATATATATATATATATATATATATATATATATATATTTATATATATATATTATATATATATATATATATATATATATATATATATATATATATATATATATATTATATATATATATATATATATATATATATATATATATATATATATATATATATATACATATATATATATATATATATATATATATATATATATACATATATATACATATATATATATATATATATATATATATATATATATATATATATATATATATATATATACACATATCTATATATGTACATGTATGTATATATATATGCTAATAAATATACATATATGCATATAAATATGCGTATATACATATATAAAAGTATTATATATAAAAGATTAAATAAGATTAAATAAGAATTTATATTAGTAACCTTCAAGAGCCTTGCAACTATCAAGAAAAATAAATAACAATCAATTAAATAGGAAATAAATATAAAAAGATAGAGAATTGGAACAAATTCGAATAGGAATTGGTATATTTGATTCTGTTGGGGGGGATTGCACCCCCCACTCCAGTTAAATGGCCGTTTTAAGCAGCTGAAGCAACTCCCGGACACCATAAGTACATAAATAAAAACAGATTAATTGTCTAAAAACAATACATACAAAATAAAGACTTTAAACTAAATTAAATTAAAATTAATAACAATTAACCTATGAATACATTAAAAATATACATATATATACATATATATACATATATATATATATATATATATATATATATATATATATATATATATATATATATATATATATATATATATATATATACACTCATGTCCATAAATTAAGAATAATTCAGAATCACACAGAAATTGAGCTCTAAAATAAAAATTTCACCTGTAGAATTATCACACACATCTTGAAGAAGAATATGCAAATTGCAGGAAACCACCAGATGGCGCGGATAGTACGTCACATTGACGAGAGTGTATGAAAGGGGTATATGAGGAATGGTAGCAAAGAAGTAAAATTGTTCACAAGCCCTTTAAAAGCCTTTCAGTGCAATAATCGCATAGTTATGGCACAAATGAAGCATTGGGATGATTTTTTACGTGGTAGAATTATCGGACGAGTGGAATGTGGACGTACCCAGCTGGAAGCATCCGAGGAACTTCGAATCGCCCAGAGTGTCATCGCCAGGCTTTGAAAACGATTCAAACATGATGGTAATGTGAGTAGATGTTACAGCACAGGTCGCCCCCGAGTTACTACACCGAATGATGACCGGTATTTGGCAGTTACTGCCAAAAGAAACAGACAGAGCACAGCATCAGACCTGTCTCGTCAGCTCTCCTCAGCTACCGGTACGACAGTTTCAAGGCAGACCGTGTACAGACGCTTAGGGAACATTGGTCTATATGCTCGTAGGCCTGTCAGATGTGTTCCCCTTACCGCAACTCACTGTCGCCTGCGATTATGCTGGGCTAGAGAGCATGCATTGTGGACACCGCAACAGTGGTCTTGTGTGATGTTTTCCGACGAGTCCAGGTTCAGTTTACATTCTGATTCTCGCCGGACTTTCATATGGAGAGCGCCAGGTACCCGTTACAACCAAGAGAACACCATTGAACGACACCGTTACGGTGGTGCAGGATGGCTCGTTTGGGTGAGGAATTATTCTTGGTTCTAGAACTGACCTGCATGTTCAGAGTGTAACGATGACAGGCCACATCTATCGGGATGTCATTCTGGAACAACGTGTACATTTGTTTCGGGGCGCCATAAGTCCTGAATTTCTGTAAATGGATGACAACGCCCGACCTTACCGTGCAAACATTGTAGACGAATGCCTTCAATCGGAGGATATCACCCGTATGGATTGGCCAGCATACTCACCGGACTTGAATCCAATAGAGCATGTGAGGGACATGCTTGGAAGACGAATTGCAGCCCGTCAACCCCCTCCCAACTGTCTATCGAAACTTCGGAGGGCATTGCTTGATAAGTGGTGTAATTTTCCCCAAGATCAGATTGATAATCGGATACTCAGCATGCGTAGGCGTTGTAACGCTTGTATTGCATCGTCCGGGAGACATACTCCGTATTAAACATCATACTAACCATGTTATACTGTTTCCTGTAAATAGGTTCTTTTTTGAAATTTGCTCCAGGGAGTAAAAATCGCAATTTTTATTAATTATGTCAAACATATAGCATCTTTTTTGCTCTTTACCTTTTGTTTAATAAATAGACTTTACAAATAAGTCAAATTTGTTTTGCTTTTGTCTCTTTCATTGCCTGAACTTCATTATCCTTAATTTATGGACATGAGTGTATATATATATATATATATATATATATATATATATTATATATATATATATATATATATATATAAAGATAGAGAATTGGAACAAATTCGAATAGGAATGTATATATATATATATATATATATATATATATATATATATATATATATATATATATATATATATATATATATATACAGTAGTTAAAAATTAAAGAAAATTTAAGAATGACTAGGGTAAAAACCTTTTTATTTTTCTGTATAAATGTCTGTATAGTAATCAGACGAAATATGTCAGCTTTCAGATATATTTATTCTTATCATTTCTCCTATTTTCTAGGTTTATTCTAAGCTTAAATATTGGATTTCTACTGACAGACTGTTGGTGATGTATTTAGGTTAAAGAAAAGCAGAAGAAAATTCCTCCCATTCTTTTAAATTTCCTAATGGGGATGAAGATTGGTTTGCCAATAAATCAACCGGTTAGTTACTGTCGACTAAAAATAGTAATTTAACTCCATTCATTTTATTTGGTGTTGAATCTTCGGTTTCAAAATTAGTTTTAACTACGAATTTTATTTCTTATTAACACTATACCAACAAATAAACAGGGTTTATTGGAAGGTATTTGCTATGCAATCAACTTTAATCACACACTATGAGGTCTTTTTGCATGAGAATTCTTAAGTTTATATTTATTAAAACACTCATGTTATTATTTTACATTATATTACACTATCTACTTAAATATTTTCGGAAAGAAAAAATATATTTTTATAAAAAGAATAATTTATTTAATTAATTTATTCATACCAATAAAAATCATTAACTAAATAAGAAGAAGTGCTATAATTGGAGATATTTCACAATATTTGCTGCTGAACGATAGCCAAATACGTAGGGTGCCTACCTTCAGTACCGGAGTTCCTGGGTTTGAAAAGCATAGAAGCATGGTTTTTTTCGCAGCCGTACGGGATCGGCTTTAAGCAGTAGGTCCCGGGCTCATTAACCCTCGTGTTTAAAAAGTAGACCGTAGCACTCCAAACCAAACCACAATTTATAATTCATTTAAGGGAAAATTGCTCTATCCTTATAATTATTAAGTTTTTGGAGCTAGAAAATAAAATATATAAATATATATAATGTAATATACATATCATATACAAAAGTACGATGCATAAGTAAAATGATAAATACTTTTAATTTTGAAAAGGATCACGACGTTACTACGAGTAATAAAATAAGTTATCATGACGAAAGGCAAAAAGAAATACAAATCAAAGAAATCTATCAAATAAAACTATATTTAATCTAATTTTATTTGATAGATTCGGAAACTCAATAAAATAATTCCAATTAATATTGATCTAGGATCAATTTGACCTGTCTGAATCCTATCCAGAATCAGCCTGGTTTATGCTAGATATTATCTAGATATATTCAGCAGTTTTGAAATGCAGACAGAACACATATACT
>CM063501.1:52146892-52149392 GCA_032207245.1 Pardosa pseudoannulata | reverse complement strand
AACATAAATGAAATGTAATATGGAGGTTAAAGTGTTAATATGGACTATGATTCTTTACGATTAGTTAGTCATGAGTGAATCGATTTACGCAGTGCATATTCGTCTCATGTTCTTGGCAATATTGTTAACAACTAAATATCCTATTACTTCACAATTAAAATTAATAAAATATTATACCTAAAGCACCAGACATCGGTTTCTAGCATTTTATTAAATTTTATACTAGACACAGTTATAGGCAGCCGAAAACTACTTCATGCTTCTTCTCAGAAGCACTCCATCCCTGACCTAAACTCTAACCATGCTATCTCTACAACCATAGCCAGGTTAAGGACTAAACACTTTAGGGGAATGAAAATATCTCCCCGGTGACGATCGAAGATACAGATGTCCTCACTGCACAGACATTGAACTCTCTCCAGACTTTATCTTTGATTGCCTTGCCATATTGGCGAAGATCATCAGGATTCATCTCGATCATCAACTACCCTATTTCTCGGAAATTATATATGAAGTCAGAACTGTTTTGGACATTTTTATATTAATTTGATTCCATTGCACTACTTCTACTTTAGAAGACAACAACAACAACTTAACGCAGTTTTGTTCTTAAAGATTCATTTGAACTTAAAATACTAAAAACAAATAATTCTATAAAACGATTGTATACTGGCTAACCCTTAACAGTTTCATTTTTTTCAAGAATTCGATCTAAAAAATGGGATATTATTTTATTGTACGTTTTTGTTCATTTTGCATTTGTAAGTTGTAAAATGTTATTAAAAGTAATATTTCTAATTATTTTAAGCATGTATTACAACTTACTCATTAACAATTGTCTTTTTTTTCTTGCGTACGCCAGACAGGGAAATATGTTTATGATTTTGCATATAAAAATACAAATATTTTCAAATACCGTTATTGAACAATTATTTTCGAATGCAAATGCTACAAGTACATTTACCTTATCTGTTTTTTCAAAAATCAGATTTAGTGTGATAAATCTTGAAAGAGGGCAAGAGGCATAGTCCAAAGTCATATTCCGGACAAAAATACCTAGTGCCATTTCTAATCCTTTTGCCGCTGTCATTGTTTTTTCAGTGAATACACATAGCACTGGTTTGCAGGTGTTAGTTTTTGTCTGTAGGTGGAATTACCTCTAAAGAGTCTCTGGTTCAGTTTCCCAAAAACAAAACAGATAAATTTGCGGTGTAATGCAAAATGTATCAGAAAGCCCCTGCTTTTAAACCAAACAGAATACACTTCGAAAAATAACATATTGTGGACATCTATACGGCTAGTTTGACATTAAAAATACAAATAGTGGGAACGACAAAAAAAAATCAGATTTCCCGTACGGAGTACGGGCAAATCATTAAAGGCATGGTAACCGCACCCGTACGGTGTACGTGCAAAACAGGCAAGGGGTTAAGCTTATATATATTATATATATTACAATACATAAATATTAAGTTATTTATTAAATCCAATAATTAAAGCGAAAACAATGCTAAAATGAAATTAATCCTATAGGAACTGTTAGATTTCTTATAAGTATTTAAAAATATTCTTATAGGAATAATCTCAAACATTTATCTACATCTTTAAGTTGTATGGAAATACTTTCTTTTTTGATATTAAAATACAATACCTAAAATTTACAATTTTTACTTTTTAATTTGAAAAGTCATGTTCTCCATCACCTTCCATCTTCTTTTTCGTGGTAGATCAGAGTAAATCTATTTCAAGTTACTCGATTCTTTCTTTAAACTGAAAAAATAATATTAATCATTGGATAAGGTACATAAGCTTTAAGACGAAAATAAAAAAGGTTTTACTCATCCCCTAAGATAAGGTGAACAATTAATCAGCTTTGATTTATGACTCTATCCTCTCGAAAAACTGACTAAGATGTATTTCCTATATTCCGATCAGGTACTAAGAAGCCATTTTAGAGTCAGCTTCATGTTCTTTATATTCTTATGTTTTAATGGTGATACTCATTTGTAATTACTCAAGACACCTTTGGAATGTTCATTATCTTTCGATATAAATATTAAACTTTGTGAACTACTGACCTATAAACACGAAACTGAGTAGAACAAAAGCACACGTGATGGAAAATTCAGAATCTAAATTGGTGATATATATACATTTTGCCAGTATTACAGAAGAAATGTAACATGAGCAATGTGTTTGCTTTGAGATGATAGCGAATTGAAAAGAGTGGTATGACAATGACACTAACTTAATTATTCAGTTAAGGGGATACCGTATAGTGTATCTTAGTACAATATCGTATTTTTGGTTCGATGTACAAGTTTACTTACTGTAAGGCTATTATGAACAAAATTTACTGAAGTCGAATCGTAAAGGCTATGAGCCTTCACTCTTCCACTAGTACCTACTAAATCTAGTACCGAAACCCAATGTTCTACTCATACGGCCAGTGAGTATATTTATTTCACAACCAAATGAATTCATTACATACCTCAAATAT
>CM063501.1:52141892-52144392 GCA_032207245.1 Pardosa pseudoannulata | reverse complement strand
GTATCACGGGAATCACTTGTAAGTTGGACTAAAGAAATTAAGATTTACATTTTTTAAAATTTGAGCAAATCAATTGAAGCTATTATTTTTATTTTGAAATATTTATTAGTTTTTATTTTATTTGCGCACTGTTTTACTGACGAAATTAATATTAAGGTACAAGATTCTCAGTTCGTTATCTACATATATAAACTATACCTTTGCTCAACCACCACTCAGAATTACGGAACACATTCATATGTGGATTGTTAGATTCCATTAAACATTTTATAATTAATTTTTAGCTACCTTTATGAGTACAAAAATGAATAACCAAATATTTCCAGTTATAGCATTTATACATTTTAATTTACCTTTTATACATTTTAATTAATCTGAAACTGAAATAGAATGCAAAAGTGCTTTCAAAATTACACTTCAAATCACTGGTAATATTTTCCCGGACCGAAGACTCGACGTGAAATAGAAATGATGGAATTAAACCCATACAGAATTATTCTTATCAACCTGGACCCTTGATTTGTATTAAGAATTATTTTATAAGGATTTATGTGAGATGGAACATTTTTTTAATTAGAACTACTGATAAAACTAATTCTCAAATTAATTTACAATCTTTCAGAATTGCTTTTAAATACAATGACTAAAGGCTTTATCACGCGTCAATCTGTAAGAGATGAAAAAAATCAACAGATTAAAGATCCCGAGCGATAGCAGAAAGTTTCAACCAAACATTTTGAATCAGGTTGACATGTGACAAGGTCTTTAATAAGAAAACCTGACACTTTTTGGATATTATACGGGGAATCCACGTGTTTCTCATCCAAAAAAGGAACATCAGACTAAATTTGTTGCTGTTGCAACTTGCAGAGGTGCTAGTGTGATACAGCCTTAACAGGGAAATTAGTCGAATTAGACCCTGGAAGACCAACGATTCTTTCCTTGATGAAAGATTTCTGGAGATAACATCGGTGCAGGCACACTTACTTAGTACGAGTGACCCTAGACGTTTTCTCTTTCCCGTGTCTTACTTAGCTGTTTGTGGCGTGTCTCTGGATCTTCTCTGCGAGGGGCGTGAAATGTTAACGAATGCTCACGGAGTTAATTGGCCTCTCGCTGGGGCAGATCCTCTTTCTTAGCCTTGAGAAATTCTTTTTTACCAAAACATCCCACAAACGTACAGGCGGTGAGTGTAGGTGGCTTTCAGGTAGAGATTTATCGTTCGCAACATTTTTGGCAATCATTCAGCCAGTGTCGTAAGATCAAGTATCACAGACCCCAACGACAAGTAATGTCTTCATAGTACTTGTAATCAAATATTGGAAAATTTGACAGTTTTATAAAAATTAGATGAAATTATTACAGAGACCATGACTAGGTATTGCGTTTTGAAAATATAGATTTTTTTATTTATATACCAACGTATATGGCAATAATCCAACCATTACCGAACAAACAAGTACCCAAAACTCCAACGGCAAGCAATGTCTTCCTAGTGCTTGTAATTAAATATTAGAAAAATTGACAGTTTTATAAAAAATTAGATGAAATTATTACACTGAGATAATTTCTTAGTAATGACGTAATTTTGAAAATATGGATCTTTTCCGATCTATCTACCAATCTATTTTTAAAATAATCCAACCAGTGCCGAAAGAACAAGTACCACAAACGGCAAGGAATGCCTTCCTGGTGCTTGTAATTAAATATTAGAAAAGACAGTTTTATATAAAATATTAGATGAAATTAGTACACTGAGATAATTTCTTGGTATTGGGCAAACTTTGAAAATATGGATCTTTTCCGATCTATCTACCAATCCATTTAGCAAAATAATCCAACCATTCCCGGAAGAACAAGTACCACAAACCCCAATGGCAAGCAATGCCTTTCTAGCTCTTGTAATTAAATATTAGAAAAATTAAAAGTTTTATAAAAAATTAGATGAAATTATTCGCTAAGATAATTTATTGGTATTGGGCAAATTTTGAAAATATGGATCTTATCTACCAACACATTTGGCAATAATCCAATCAGTGACGAAAGAACAAGTACCATAAACCCCTACGGCAAGCAATACTTTCCTAGTATTGTAATTAAATATTAGAAGTATTAACAGTTTTATAAAAAATTAGATGAAATTATTCTGTGGCAATCATTTGGTATTGGGCAAATTTCGAAAATATGTATCTTCTCCGATTTATCTACCAACATATTTTTCAATTATATTACCAGTTTCCAAAGAACAAGTACCATAGATCTCCAACAACAAGCGATGCCTTTTTAGTGCTTGTAAATTACAGTAGAAAGAAATCGCATTTTTAAAATTATTAGGTAGAATTTGCTCCCAGTTCACTTCTTAGTATTAAGCAAATTATGACTTTTATCTTTTTTCAAAACTATCGACCAATTTTTTTAATAAATTTTAAAAATAAGGGTTGTTTTTACCTACCCCCCCTACACACAACTCTTATTGAAGATCTACAACTACTACCTTAAA
>CM063501.1:52124392-52136892 GCA_032207245.1 Pardosa pseudoannulata | reverse complement strand
AACATGTCTAATGATTAAATATACAAGAAGGATCGTTGTAAAGATTTATACAATTATGCGAAATGCTTCAATAAGTAATTACATGTCAACTTTAATTTTTTCTTAAAACTGACTTATAGAAAAATAGAATCGTTATACAGTTGATGAGGATTTTGCTATTTTGCAAACACTTGCAGTTGTAAAATTAAAGTAAAAAAATCAGTTCAAACTTGTTGGATTTTTTTAAAATTCCTTCCGTTAAAAATCATATAAACATCAGTAGAATTGAATGAATAAAAAATCACGAATTAGGGATGTCAAGAATTTAGGATTGAAAAAATTTGGGAGATTACACAAAAGAAAAATTCTATTCATTTCTGATAAATGTTATTGTAAATAAATATATTTAAAGATATAAAATTAAATTTAAATTAAACATGCTCTTTAGAAAAAAGGATATTTTTAAGATCCTATAATTTCCTAATAATTTTTATTGAAATTTTAGGGATGTCAATTTGGGATTGAAAAAAATTGGGAGATTACACAAAAGAAAAATTCTATTCATTTCTGATAAATGTTATTGTAATTAAATATATTTAAAGATATTAAATTAAATTTAAATTAAACATGCTCTTTAGATGAAAGAATATTTTTAAGATCCTATGATTTCCAAATATTTTTTATTGAAATTTTAGGGATGTCAATTTGGGATTGAAAAAATTTGGGAGATTTTATGAGAAAAATTCTATTAATTTCTTTTGTAATTAATTTTTTTATATAAATTAAATTTTTAAATTTGCTTTTTATTTTTATAATTTTTAATTTTTTTATTAATTTTTTGGGATTGTCAATTTGGGATTTTTATTTTTTTATTTTTTTTAAATTTTATAAAATTAAATTTTTAAATTAAAATATTTTTATTTTTTTAATATTTTTTTATTGAAAGTTTAGGGATGTCAATTTAGGATTGAAAACATTTGGGATTTAAAAATTCTATTCTTTTTTTATTTTGTAAATATTTTAAATATAAATTAAATTTAAATTATTTTTTTATCCTATTTATTTTTATTTTTTTTTTATTTTGATTATTTGGGATTGAAATTTATATTTTTTATATTTTTAATTATAAATTTTTATTTTTTTATTTTAAATATTTTTATTTTTATATTTTTTTTTTATTATTTTTTAATTAATTTTTTTAATTTTAATCGTTAACTTTTTTTTTTTTTTTTTTTTTTTAAAATAAGAATTACATTTAAACAAACATTTGATTTAAAAAAATGTTTTTTTTTTTTTTTACTTTTAATTTTGGCCAATGAAAAATGGGATACTCAAGGGAAGTAAGATTTACCAAACTTTTCAGCCTCAGGGTTATGTTAAAGAAAAAAGCATAATAACAGAAAGTTCACAGAAAAGTCTTTTCATATTTCAGATTCAGGTATCATTGTTCATTCTTGATAATGTCATAAAATGTCACAAAAATTCGAGAAAGAAATGTTAAAGAATCTTCTTTGTTACAAGTTTAGAGTTACAACTATTCCACTCTTTAAGTGTGCACTAATTTATTCAGACAATTTATCATAGAAATAATTTTTTGATAAGTTTAGTAATTGTAATGTACCGGTACACCCATATACCAGATACTAGTACATCATTCTAATTTGTAATATTGCAAAACCTCTATTTTCTAAGTTAAAATACTAGTGTTTTTTTATAGTAGCTAAAAATAATAAGAGTTTAATATTTTGTAAAATTTTGAAACGTTAAAACATAAACATTCCTATCTAAAAATACCTTTAAGAACATGTTGCTAATATTAGAACTTATTCTCATATTTAATTTTACAACACTCCTTATTTTAAAGGTTAAATGATTTTTTAGATTAATTTTTGGCAAAAATAAAAATTTGAACAACAATATTCTATTCTTTGTTTCTTTATAGTATTACAATACTGTAAAAGTTTATGTTTGGTTTTAAGCTTATAAAATATTTTACTATTCTGATCTTACTGATATTTGATTATTGTTTCTTCATTTTGTTTATGTACATAATACAATATTTTATATATTATAAAAATAGAGATAAAATAGTTACTGAATATTAAATTACACATGTCGCAAAGAAGTATTTCGATCTTTGTACTTTTTTCATAAAATCCCTAATACCAACATTACTATTCAGTTAAGTTTCTTGAATATAGCCATCTGTTCAATAGAAATTTGCCTGTTTAAACAGCCATTACCTACAATAAAGTTTTAAATTGAATGACAGTAGTTAACAACTGTTAACAGTTGTGAAACGCCTGCCTCTTTTTATACTATAACTGTATTAATTAGTTGCATACGGGAAGCTTTAGTAAATTAGGAGACACTACATAAGACATTTTAAAGAGAATGATATTTTTTTATTTTAAATGAAAAGAAGGCATATATTGTAGGTTTGATTTTGAAAAGACAATGTATAAACGAATATTTTTAAAAAGACTCATAAAAAAGACTATTAACCCCTTCCGGTATGATTTAATAATGAAAAACTTTGCATGAAATAACCATTTAATTTTTATTTAAAAAACTTGTTTCATTTTACAATTCTTACATATTCTTAATTAAAATCCACTTTTTACATAGTGTTAAATAATATCAGAAACAGTAAAATTAAGAAAATATCAAAGCAAAACATTAATAAGGTATACAGATAATAGTCTTCAAGCTAGTGGTACTTTTCAAAACAAAGTGCAAAGGAATTCTTAATTGTTTACACCGCCAAGTACTCTCACTTTTAATTTGATTCTTGTAACACACAAGGTATTTCTTAGTAAGTTTTCTTTTATTCTGACTCATTAATTTGGCAATGACTTGTACCAAGAAATTCTAAGTAAACAATATGCAATAGTGACTTGTGATTTTCACAAGTGATAAAAGTGTTGCCAAATTCAGTACACTAGAAATTTTAAACTAAAATAATTATCATATTTAACAGTAACTTTAATCGCATGACGAGTGTAGCTCGTCATTGTGCGGTATGGAATGAAAAACTAATGACGAGCTAGACTCGTCATTTTACCGGAAGGGGTTAACATATCAGTGACCGAATGAATTCATATCAGTTCAAATTTAATTTTTTTCGTGTCGATAATGTAAAAATACGTCTTGCAAACTATTCTTGAATGCAGCAAAATTGTCACATATATTATAAGAAAATAATTATAGAAATAAGAATTATAAATTTCCTAATTTCATTAATATTTTACTTAAATTTTATGTTGATTTTCCTGAGTTTTCATATTTTAACTTCCATTAAATTTCTGCTGAACGATGGCCGATTGGTGAGGATGCTGGCCTTCGTTACCGGAGTTCGTGGATTTGAATCCCCCTGTCGCATGGATGTTCGTAGCTGTTCGGAATCGGCATTAAGCTATAGGTCCCGGTCTCATTAGCCGTCGTATTGTAAAATAGTAGACTGTAGCACTCAACCAAACCAAACCATCCATTAAATTTGTATCTTAGCCTTAACGATACAATTTCATGGAAACGAGACTGGGAATTCCAGAATATTTGCTGGCACAAAAACTATGCAGTTTCTGGAAATTTTAATAAAATAAGTTTAGTAAATTTCATTCAACGTAATATTTAAGCTAATTTCTGAAGATTATTCTGAAGAAGAGGGTTTTCAATAAATACCATACTATTTCGAAAAATTTATATATGCTTTGCATAGAGAGAAATTAAATTTTCAATATTTTGGATAGTTTCAGATGGAATGATACTTCATAAAAGGAACTATTAACTATTCAGCAATTTTAAAATGGTTAGATATATTTAAATAATAGTAAAGATTTTTACATATGTTCAAATGTATTATTTTAGAGAAAAATACTTAACTCAGAACCTTTATCAATCTTTGAAATACCTTACGAAGATTATTGTTATCGAAACATTACTAAATTTGTAGCATTTGAATGTTTAAACAATTTTGAAACAGAAGTATTTTCGCAATTTTACATAATAATTTTATCTTTTTGCAGTCTGATAATATTTTACTAGCATTATTCAATAAATAAGTTTTGATAAAAATACAGGATACGAATAACGCGTGTAAGAAAAACATGTAAAATTTTTACTAAATGCTTATAGCACTTGCATATTATATATATATATATATATATATATATATATATATATATATATATATATATATATACATATATATATACATATATATATATATATATATACATATATATATAGATATATACATATATATATATATATATATATATATATATATATATATATATATATACATATATATATATATATATATATATATATATATATATATATATATATATATATATATATATATATATATATATATATATATATATATATATATATATACATATATATATATACATATATATATATATATATATATACATATATATATATATATATAAACATATATATATATATACATATATATACATATATAAATATATATGTAGATAGATAGATAGATAGAGAGAGAGAGAGAGAGAGAGAGAGAGAGAGAAAGAGAAAGATACAGCGAGATAAAATAATCTAATTCGTAAAAGAACGAAACAAATTATCTTTGTGTATTTATTTACTTAATTTTCTTTCATTCTTTCTTTTCACATGCTTTGAAATAAAGATTTTAAGTTCCCCATTTCCTTTTGCAATTTTAAACATATACCATTCATTTTACTATTCACGGTTTTTGTATTATGATCATTTGCTGATTGTAATGTAGATTTCAAACATTTTTGATAATATAATATAATTATATATATGAAAAGCATCAAAATAAACCTCTAACACAAACATGACGTACTTCTCGGTTATTAAATATATGTATATGTTAAATTTATAAAGATATATATATATATATATATATATATATATATATATATATATATATATATATATATATATATATATGTGTGTGTGTGTGTGTGTGTTTGTGTATACGAAAACTATACTTATATTGTACGCTAAATTTTATAATTAGTGTCGAAGTAGATTTGGCTTCGTTAGTAGTGTTATGATCAATGTTTCAGCTACATGAGTGCTAATAGTATCCAAGATATTTCATTACAGTAGATTCCTAACGGCTAAGAAAATCGTGTCATCATATATATAATATAAATATATATATATATATATATAATATATATATATATATATATATATGTATATATATATATATATATATATATATATATATATATATATATATATATATATGTATATATAATATATTTTATATATAATTAGTATATATAAGTATATATATATATATAATAAAAATATAATATATAATATTATAAAATTGTATATACATATATAAACATATATATATATAGATATTAATATTTTATGTATATATATATTATATATAATATATAATTTATAATATTAAATATATATAATTATAATATATTTATATATATATCCTTATATATATAATACATATAACAATTCTAAATTTAATAACATATAATAGGATATTTTCTTCTTAATATAATATATTTCTAGAGATATATATATATATATCTAAAAATATATATATATATATATATATATATATATTATATATTATATATATATATATATATATATATATATATTATATTATATAATTTATATATATATAAATATATAAAATTATATATTATATATAAAAAATATAATATAATATATATTACTTATATATATCGATATATAAATTTATTATATATATATATATATATATATATATATATATAATTTATATATATATAACATATGGTATATTTATTGTAATTATATATAATAAGTCTTTTATATATATATATAAAATATGCGAGATAATTATTTTTCAAAAATATATATATATATATAATATATATATATATATAATTTATTTTGATAACATATATATATAAATATATATTAAGTCTCATATATATTATATAAAATATATTTATTAACATAATTATAATAATACATATATATTCGTATATATATATATAACATATATATATTTTTAATTAAAACTTAGACGTATTTATATAAGAACATATTTTTCAAAATATAATTTATATATATATATATATACATAACATATATTTTTATATATATATATTTATTAATTGAGATATATATATAATATATATAATATATATATAAAACGAAAATCGAAATATAAATGCTTTATATGTGTTAATATATATGTAACGCATTATAAATAAATTATACATATATATTTATCTAATTATAAAAAGTTTATATTTTAATATAATATAAAGTTTTTAATATATATATATATAAATAATCGTTAATATTTATAATATATATATAATATAATATATTATATATAAATAATATATATATAATTAACATAAATAACTGCCAATTTAATCTACCAATTACACATATGAAAAAAATACAAAGGATGTGACATCTATAACTTAACGTATTTTTTATACTGATTTTGAAAATAATATTAAAAATGTCTATATCACATTTTTTTTGAAAAATTCAATTTATTGTTTTTTATAATATTTCTCACGTACTTTGCTTTCATATTTCCTTCGTGTTTTGACATTTTACAGTGAAGAAAACCCTCAAAATTACCCTTTTGTAGTAAACTACAACAGCGCAGTTAGTATTTAGGGCTTTTAAAGCTTCAATGTTGATCCATACCAATTAGACAGATTCCTGGAAGCGCGCGAGCCTGGAAAGAGCCTAGGAACGTGCAATGTTCTTCATCATCCTCCCTCCCATCGCAATCGCTGTTAACTTATGGCGACGCTCGAATCCTTACCAGTGACCTCATGTAAGCACCAGTACTTAGTCTGTAAAAGAGGCAACTCATTTATTATTCTCCAGATTGAAAGAAAAAACATATTGGGCAAAGGAACCACTTTTTATTGGTACAGGAATCGTGAAAAGGAATTTATTCAGTATTTTGATGAAGACGAGAACCTTATTTATTGCTCAGATGTTCCTGGATTGATGAGAAAATTGAAGATTACAATAAAGATGAAGGAGGCTTTTTATAGATTCTTGAAAAAGGAACCTTAAAGCTATCTTACTTCATCAAGGAAACCAATGGGCGTCTGTGCCAAGAATAATCGGTGCATTTAAAAGAAAGGTATGAAAACCTAGCTCTCGTTCTCAACAAAATAAAATATGAAAACCACGGCTGGATCATTTGCAGTGATTTAAAAATCATCACCATGCTTCTCGATCAACAAAACGTATACAAAATTTCCGTGTTTTATTTGTGAGTGAGACAGCCGTGACAAAACACAATATTGGTCACAAAAGATTGCTCAAAAGGCAAAATCTTGCGCCGGTACCAAAAATGTAATTCGAGAAAGCTTTTTGATCAAAAAAAAAAATATTACTATGCACATAAAATTAATGTTATGAAGCAGTTTGTTAAGGCTCTTCAAAAGATAAGTGCTTAAAATATATGTGTAAAAAATTTCCTGGATTTTTCTAAAGCCAAATGAAAGAGGGAGTTTTCGTAAACCAGACATGAAAACTTAGGATAAGAACAGTAAATTCCACCAAGACATAGGATATAGAGAAAATATCAAGGTAGGTGGAATAAGAATTGCTTGCCGACTATTGTTTGTTAGCAAGAGATGAAGATAAGATTCTAAAAGAAGAACGTCAAAAAGAAATTTTAACGGAAAAAATGTACGTAACTAAATTTATGTCTTTGTTTGTATTATATAAATATATTTAGTTGATATTTATTATATATAAACCTAATAAACGTAAAAACAGTATATTTTCTAAACGATTTTCTTATAAAATTAATGTAAAAAATTTAATAACGAGAATTTTTATCGAGCAGCTCATGCGTTTTTGTGCAATGGTTTTCATTCTTTATATACAAAATTATACAGTTTTTTAATCTAATTATTAAAAATTAATATGTCTAATCATAAACAGATTAAATAAATGCAAACGTTTAAGGTAATAATTTTAGAGGAATGAAATTCAGAAGCCGTTTAAGTCGTTAATGTTCAGCTTTTTTAATAAATAAACAATAAATATAATATAGATAAGGAAAAGTAAAAAGTAAAATAATCTGCTAAAATAGTATAGTTAACATAAAGTAACTGCCAATTTAATCTACCAATTATTAACAGATAGAATACCTTTTGAATTGAAAATTTTTTATTCTGTCTATTTTTTATTTTTCTTCTTAGTTCACAAGAATTTAACTTTATAAAATTTGCCCAATGCTGTTATATGAAATAAAACATCTTTAATAAACAGAATATACACCTTAAGTTCAAAAATAGAAATTTACTTCAGAGTAAAATATATTTAGAAACCAATTTTTCAAATCAAATCAAAGTTAAGTTTCTTAGTCTGAAAATTATAGTTACATTAATACCAGTAACGTATTTCATTATAATGCATAAAATAATACATCTTTTTTTTATTAATTTTTTAATTTTTTTTAACATATTTTAATGTTCAAATATCAGTTAACTTTTAACATTTTAGTTTACATTAAAAACATATTTGAATTCAGTTTCATATAAAATTTAGTTTCTAATAAACAATATTTCTGTTACTTCTGAAACGGAAATGTTACTTCTTCATCAGGTATATATTTTTTTCATTTTATTAAAAAATATACTCTTTGAATTATGGAAAATATGTAATCTTTCCAAATTCGACTGATCGAAATATTAAAAAATCATTTTAAAAAGAGTAGACCATTTTACTTAATGATAAATAAAAAGAAATAGACTATAATGAAAATTTTTAGTTTCGAACGAAAATAGGTCCTCTTAAAAATTGATTTCACCGAACAATTAAACTCTCTGCACGGCAGTCACATATATGTGTCAAAATAAAGCTATTGCGGTCAAGCTTATTTTTTCTTATTATCCTATTCTTTGTAAAATTAGATGAAATAAACAATATTGTTTTTAGTTATTAGAGAGGTTGCTCTTTGTTTTCAATAATATAACTATTTTATTATTGACTTTTAAAATAAACCAGGCTGATATATGACCTATATCAGCTTCTCATATTTGACATACCCTCTTTAAACAAACAGTTTGTGAATCGTAATTATGTTGTTGTTGACTTGTGCCACTTGGTCAAACCAAGCACGATTCGGCCATACGCTATATTTGAGCCATACTACATATATATATATATATATATATATATATATATATATATATATATATATATATATATATTATATATATATATATATATATATATATATATGTGTGTGTGTGTGTGTGTGTGTGTGTGTGTGTGTCAGGATTTAAAATATAGAGTAATTTAAGAGATTTTAATTAGGGATTCTTTTAATGGGAGTAACGCACCTCGTGTTATTAGTCACATAAATACGGCTCACGCGCAGTGATATGTGCAGAGAGAGAGCAGGATGCACTGTCCACGGTCAGACGTGGCTCCTCGAAGCAGTGAAAACTGCCTTTGTTAGCAGTTGGGCGCCAATATGAGACGCCATTGTTGAGTAGCGTGTGAAGTGGATTAATAAAGAGAAGAAAAAGAATTACTTGAGAGTGGACTGATTTATATATTTTACTAGTGTGTTTACTGGACCACGACATATATATATATATATATATATATATATATATATATATATATATATATATATATATATATATATATATATATTTATATATATATATTTATTTATATATGTATATATATATATATTTATATTTATATTTATATATATATATGTATATACATATATATATATATATATGTATGTATGTATGTATATGTATGTAATGTAAAAATTTAGTACTTTTGTCTTAAACTAAAATTACTAACTCAAATATTAAAAAACCACCAAATTCGCGATTTTTTCATCTTCTTAGTAGCCTTTTGGCGTTAAACTGTTTTGTCTTAGACAAATCTCCTTGCTGTTGGCGAAATTAACTAGCCAACCTACTTTGCTGATTAAGCACATTCCTTTTCTCACGCTTTTGGCTTTCTCAGAGTTATAAAAATCCGCTCGACCATTTTTTGTAGCATGTTGCTGTTAAACGTCACTAAATAAAGATGCTGCTAAAATTCTCTTGATAAATCTTATTCTTTTCGCTGATGACTACACCCGTTTGCGTTACATCCCTGAAGCATGGCATGCTACGCTATGTTTCATGTATGTGTGTTTGTTATGAATGTATGTATGCGTTGTTATGTTGCTCTTTTTTATGTCACTTATAGATATCAAGCCATATGCTACTCGTATTAATGCAAAGGGGGCTTCTTTCGTTTGAACGGGAACCTCAAGGGTGAAAGTACGACTTCTTGCTTGGATCTTCATAATTTAGAAGCAGAAATCAAGTAGAAGACCCATAATCTTGGCGTTCCACCCCAGAGGAGTCGAAGGATGGCCCAATGGTTAGGGCACTGACCTTCGGAGCCGGAGTTCATGGGTTCGAGTCTCATTGAGGCATGGATATGCGTCTGAATCGGTTTTAAACAGTAGATCCCGGTCTCATTAGCCCTCGTGTTGCAAAAAGTAGACCGTATTGCTCCCAACCAACCTCCACCCCAGAGGTATTGATTGAGAACTTCTGGAACATTGTGAACTCGAACATATTTTACGTACCCCAGTCACCTTTAACGAACAAGACGGATCTTACGCCGGCTCGATCTCCGAACCTGCAAGCATCCAATTTCGATAGCCTTGCCTTTGCCGACTGAACTACCCCAGATCCTCGTAATTATGTAACTTCAAATAGTACATACCGAACTAAGAGAAATGCTAGCATTGATTTAAATTTAAAATTGTATATTATATCTTCTTTCAAAATTTATTTTTAGAATAACAATGTCTATCACGGTGTATTTCTCCAACGAACAAGTGTTCTTTATTGAGATGTAATCGGTTATTTTAATGAGCGTGCGCACGCAAGCATACCAAATGGGAATTTCAAAACCTATTAAAAACATCTGTTCGGAACGTAATGGGTGCTCATTTCTGTTCAGCTAACGATTTTTTAATATCCGTGTTTGCGGTCCACATACACTTTGAGACTTTATCATATATTTCTCGTCACGCAGTATAACTTTCGAAGTAAATGACTCACTGGAAACATTTACTTTCTTTTTAAAGTAGTGCGGTGATTCTTTAATTTCAAAATGCTAACGACAAATACGTATTCACTTACTGCCTTAACGAGAGTGCAAAACAGCATGAACATTAGCGATGGTTCGACAAGCATTTTCTGTACAACTTCATGAGTATTTAAAAACAGATGCAGTTAAATGAACGTATGTCCTCAATATTTGTATGGTTCCTTCAAAAATTATATGATCATTTGCCAAATACTTTAATTTATTTTAATTAATGATTAATTTTACTGAAAATGTGTATCCATAGTCATTTATTTTTTTAGACAAAATAACTTTAATTTTTAAAATACACGACAAGCATGTTTATTTACATATAAATTAATAGAGATATTTTTAAATGTTCAGCTACGTTTAGAATACAAGTTTTCAGACCAAATGCCTAATTTTATAAAAATGATTCAGTTTTGGAACAAAAGGAATACATTAAAATATATGTATGTGTGCATATATAATATGTCTGATGTGTAGTATAAATTTGCAAATATTTATGTGTACATATGTATTTATATGTAGTGTGTATATAGATCAAGAGGAAAAATAAAATTCTTTTAAAATATAACTTTAGAAAAAAACCTGATTAGAAAATACATTATTCTAATTATCCTTTCTATTCTACTAACATGATGTTAAATATGTTTAGAATAAATTTGGTCAGATCATTAATAAGTGTCTAACATCATAAATGATTCAGTATTGTACAAAAAGAATACATTAAATATATTAACATGTATGTGTGTGTGCATATGTATGTATGATGTGTAAATATATATATATATAAGTATATATTTATGTGTACATATTATAATACGTATTTGTATGTATATAAATGAGAAAAAATAAAAATTTTTTAAACCGCAAAATAACTTTAGAAATTTCTTAATTAGAAACATTCTTTTATGAAGTTAACTATCCTTTCTATTCTATATGTTAAATATGTTTAGAATACAATTTTTTTCAGATCATTAATAAGTGTCTAACTTTATAAAAATAATTCAGTTTTGTAACAAAAAGAATACATTAAATATATTAACATGTATGTGTGTGTGCATATGTATGTATGATGTGTAAAATATACATATATAAGTATATATTTATGTGTACATATATTATATACGTATATGTGTGTATATAAATTAAGAGAAAAAAATAAAATTCCTTTTATCCGCAAAATAACTTTAGAAATTTCTTAATTAGAAACACTTTTTTATTAAGATAATTATCTTTTCTATTCTATTAACATCGATGTTAAATATGTTTAGAATACAATTTTTTAGATCATTAATAAGTGTCTAAGTTTATAAAAATGTTTCAGTTTTGTAACAAAAAGAATACATTAAATATATTTACATGTA
>CM063501.1:52106892-52116892 GCA_032207245.1 Pardosa pseudoannulata | reverse complement strand
TTTGCCGCTATTTCTTTACGCTTCCTTTTCTTTGAAAGATAAAGAACCTCATTGGCAACGAAGACTGAAATTTTACGTGTCCATTTTTAAGGTTTCTAAATAAACGTATTTATAATATATTGTTTCATTTCCCCTCATACAGTATATAAAATATTTCATTAAATACTATTCAATGCTAAATTACTAAAAGTGTAAGATAAACAGTTCGGTTTTACACTGAAATTTTTTAACACGAGAATTTCAGTGCATGTGTATTATATATATATATATATATATATATATATATATATATATATATATATATATATATATATATATATATATATATATATATATATATATATATATATATATATATATATATATATATATATATATATATATATATATATATATATATATATATATATATATATATATATATATATATATATATATATATATATATATATATATATATATATATATATATATATATATATATATATATATATATATATATATATATATATATATATATATATATATATATATATATATATATATATATATATATATATATACCATAAAAAAGTTGATACAACAAAAAACATTTATTTAATTAAAATGAAAATGATTAAAAGATGTTTTGTAAAAATATTTTTACTAAAATACTTTAATAAATAAACATTCCGTCAGTATATTAAACATTACGTTAAATACTAATCAATGCTAAATTACTAAAAGAGTAAGATAAACACTTAAATTTTATTTTAAAATGTTTACGAAAAAATGTTTAATAGTAGAGTTTCAGTGTATTTGCATTATATATATATATATATATATATATATATATATATATATATATATATATATATATATATATATATTTATATTTATATTTATATATATGTATAATATGTATATATATATATATATATATATACATATATATATATATATATATATATATATATATATATATATATATATATATATATATATATATATATATATATTTATATATATGTATATATATATGTATGTATATATATACATATATTATATATATATATATATATATATATATATATAGAGAGAGAGAGAGAGAGAGAGAGAGACATATATAACACAAGTCATAAAGAACGTCGATAAAACAAAAACATTTATTTAAAAAGAATATGATTAACAGATGTTTTATCATACTATTATTATTAAAATATCTTAAGAAATAAACATTTCGACCGTCAGTATATTAATCATTACGTTAAATACTAATCAGTACTAAAGGTGTAAGTTAAACATTACCGTTTTACACTGAAATATTTACGATAAAATGTTTAACAGTTAATGTAGAACAAAATACTGGTTAATATATCTCTAAGAAAAAAGTTAATTCGAAGCAAATATCAGTCGATTATAAAAAAAATCGATTGAAAAATCCAGCACTAATTGCCCATTCTAGGAAAAATGCCGTGGCTAAATGGACAAGTTTAACAAATTCAAAAGAAGTATCAATTAGCTGGTGTTTCTTTACGCTTCCTTCCCTTCGAAAGATAAAGAATCACATCGGCGTGGAAGACAGAAATCTTGCGTGTCTTGTTTCGGGGTTACTAACTAAACGCGTCCGTGGTATTGCTCAAACTTGATCAAGTAGTTGAGTTAAAAATAGCTCGCCTTACCTGCCCAGGTCAGGAACGAAGATAAAAAAAAAGTTGCCCAATGAAGCTCGACGGCCTTGAACGGAAGTGAAAATAACATTCCCCTCTCCTCTCACTCCTCTGCTTCATGGTAATGCTACTGAAACGTCTTGAAAGAAATTAACTCCAGAAGGAAGATAATTTTCCCAGACTACGGCGTTTCTAATTTGCGCAGTCAATGAAACAGAAAATGGTGTGTGGGCCTCAATTCAGGACAATAGCGTAGCTATCGAGTATTCATAACGTAAATGGTGCCAACTTCAATTTTCATAAGTTCAAGTTTATCAATAAATATATATTTGTACTTAAGAAGGGTATGGTATTATGCCCAACAGTTGATGTTATCTCATAAAATTACACATTAAATTCCAGAATAGAATAAATTTATTAGGCACAGATTTATCATTCACTTAAAGAAGTAAACTTACGTAAATATAACTTTTTAACATTCCTTTTATTTTTTTTTTGTTTGTTTGATGCGCTACAGTCTACTTTTTGCAACATGTCGGCTAATGAGACCGGGACCGAACGGCTACGAACATCCATGCCATAGTGTTATTCGAACCCACGAACTCCGGTACCAAAGGCCAGCACCCTAACCAATTGGCCATTGCTCGTCCCTTTTAGCTTTTATTGTGGACTTAGTCCCAATTATCTTTAAACCATTTGAAAGATTCCATAAAGAGTTCAAATACATTTAAATTATATAGTAGAAAAGTGTTTTTTTTGGCAAACATCTTCTGAGTAAGCATCTTCTGGTAAGCATTGTCTGAGCTTATATGAATATAATGTTCCTCATGCTTAAAGCTATAAGATTATTTAAATAAATTCGATAAAATGTTACTAGTGGTAATACAAAACCACTGGTAATTAGGTAACATCACTTGTTATGTATACAAAATTAGAAAGCGAATGAAAATAGACGTATCATTCTTAAAAGAGAGTCAAATACTTTTTTTTTCTTTTTGATCTCAAAAGCTAAAATTTAATAATGTACAGTAAATTACTACTTTGATGTTCATATTAAAGGCATACCAAGTCACAAGAACATATATTAGTACTTGTATAGTCTTCTAAAATAAGCGCAGGGTGTTTCATATTGAATAGGACAAAAAGAATAGTGCAGTGTGACTGCCGTAATGGCCAGCCGAAACAAATTTATTCTGCAACTACAATTATACAAGTTTTATTTAGCAACAGGGAAAAATTATCGAATTACGAACTAGCCGCTAGAGGCTCTGTTAAACAGAATGTCGTCCATGCAGGAGAAAGCGTACTGAGTTTTGGAATACACCATAACAAATTGTTGTGCAAAGACATTTTCGCACGCAATTTAGTAAAGAACCACTGCATCGGCATAACATAAAAAAGTGGGCGAAGCAATTCCAGGATACCTGCTGCTTGTGCAAGAATAAAAGTCCAGGACGAAAAGAAACGAAACCCGAAGTGTTTGATAGAATTCGTGATTCGTTTTTACGGAGTTCCTAAAAATCAACGCTGACATGTCGCTGACATGATTTGACATGTCTTCATTGGCCGCCGAGATCACCAGTTCTAACGCCCTGTGATTTATTTCTCAGGGGTTTCGTTAAAGACAAGGTGTTTGTGCGTTCACTTCCTCAGGACTTCAAGGAACTGAAGCAGCGTATAACTGCAGTATTGAACTCCATCAAAAGGGATATGCTATCACGAGTGTGGCAGGAGCTTTATTACCGTATAAAAATTTGTCGTATCACCGGAGAGGCACATATTGAACACCTGTAGAAAATTGAATAAATGTAGTTTTGAGGTAAATTTGAATTTTCTAAATATATTAATTACAACGTTCACAATCATGTTTTCTTTTTGTTCCATTCAATATGCAAAACCCTGTATTGATTAACCCATAAATACCTAGCGTTACTTCTAGGAAGATATTAAAAATAATTTGTAGTGTTTTATCTATTCCTCAAAAGTATGAGTATTTCCTATTCATCGTCCGTAAATAGCAATTCTACAAACAATCTTCCAAATTTTCTTTTATCCGCTATTTACTACTTTTTATTTAATTTATGACTTTTGATTGAACAGGAATTTAATTTTTCGCTAAGAATATCTCCATAAATCACAACAAGTTGTTTTATCTGTAATAAAGCTTCCGTTTATGGCACTGTATTTACGTGTGATTCTAAATAAATCTCTTATCAAAAAATTTCTCTGATTTTAAGGATGAAATACTATGAATCATAGAATAACAGAATATTACCAATGAGGGCAAATTTTAATATTCAGGCAATCAATTTCATAGTAACTTAAATAAACACCTGCATTAATCGATTAACTAGATGGAGACAAGCATAAACAATACAGATTGCTAGATAAACAGTTTATTGCATATCAAATCAATTCATGGAAAATAGATCTTAAATATTATGTTTCTTACAAAACATTTATATCTCGTAGATATTTCTATTTCTTAAAAAATTAAAACTTCTAAATGATTCCCTCTTGAATTTTTTAATCGATTAGTTAAATATTTTTAAGAAAGAATAAATCTTCCCCGGCATTGAGACACGAAATAAAAAATTTGAAAAAAGTTCATCAACTTTTCATGCTTGAACATCTTTCAACGTTCGTATTTCTACAATAAACTCAATAGCACATATATAAAGACGAATGGTCTTTCCTATAGCTAATAAATCCTTATCCCTGAAATTTATGATTCCAGTTATAGGCAAAAAAAAAAGTTTATTTTTCTGGCTTTACAACGTTTGCCCACCATTTCTAGAAAATTGAGTTTTAAGATCCATTTAAACTTTCTTGGTCTTGATAGTATTTTTAGTATACAATAATACTAGAATCGTTATGAATCTACTGATTTGGGATATGACTTTAAACCAAAAGTTCAAGTTGTTATGACTTTAAACCAAAAGCTATAGTGATCCAAATTGACTTGAGTTAGGGTTGGTTATAAATTCAAACCAAAACCAAATTATTTCCTGCATGGTTATACAAATTTATATAGATCAAATGCGTTGCCCCTGTGGGACTTATATATGTTCCGCTTAATATAAAATCGAATACAAATTAAAAGATTCCATGAATACCAATTCTCAGTCGCTTTGTTTAATATTAACAAAACTAATTATTATAAATGAATCTATTTCTTTTCTTAGTAAAATTTTTGACTCTTTTTTTAAAAAAAAGTGAGCATAAAAACTATATTTCAAAAAAATTTTCAACATAAATTAGAGCATGAAGGTTTGAAGTTGCAATTATAAATGCAATTCTCGAAATCATTTTCGATAATTCCTTATTCTCGAATCGTTACTTCCAAGGTGATCACTATTAAAACCAATTATGCTGAAACTTTGTTTCTCTTTTTCTAATTTCCAATCAAACTGGCCGCATAAGATTCCGTTGAGAAAATAAATTTCTTTTTCACGTGTCTGTAATCAGGCATAGATGGCGCTATAATTAGAGGACAGCATGAGTAATTGTTGAGATTTTTATCACTGAAACGGAATGCAGATAAAAATCTGCAAATAAGAGGGAATATCAGCAAAAAAGGATGTGATAGATTGTGTCTTAAAGGGTTTCATACGTTCATCTTCGTAAAAATTTATATGGACATAATATATATGTTCATTTTATTAAAATAGTTGTTTTATACAGCTTTAATATCGATGATACATGCTTTAAGTGGCAAACGTATTGATCCTTTATATGGCGTAATTGTAAACTAACAATTCTAATAACATTCTGTACTTAAACATACTTTATAAACACATATCAATATATGTATGTATATATATATATATATATATATATATATATATATATATATATATATATATATATATATATATATATATATATATATATATATATATATATATATATATATATATATATATATACATATATATATATATATATATATATATATATATATATATATATATATATATATATTATATATATATATATGTATATATATATATATATATATATATATATGTATGTGTGTGGGTGTGTGTGTGATCCATCGATTCTAAAATACAGGTTACATTTGATTATTCTTTTTACTTGCCCGGGCTACTGAAGGAGAAAGCTACGCATCGAGACAATGAATAATGTTGAACTCAGGCCACATTGAAGATAAGCGAAATTTTAAGAACAGTCAACGGCAGACAAGAGAATGATACGGAAAACACTTTGATAGAACAGAGTGTACCCTAGATCGAAACAGAGAGAATTTTCCCAAGGGACAAGAAACTAAGTCAAGTGAATTTAACTGTTAAGCGAATTTAAGTCTAAGCGAATTTAAGTGTTAGATCAGGGGAAAAACTGAAGCATTTTATACCGACAGCTAGAAACTCTATTAAATAGATATAAAATTTACATCTATTGAAAAGAAAGCTTTAGAAAATGTGTTGGAAGAATTTTAAGTCGAGGACACTCCTTTTTATTAAGACATTTTGTGGCATATATACATACAAATATATATATTCTTTTACAGTAACATAAATCGTATACAGTCATGTTGAAGAAACCCTCTAAGTAGAACTCTAGGAACTTGCGGTTTACTTGCTAGAAATCCTTTATTTTCTTCATTACATACTTAAATAGACAGAAATCAAGCATATTCAAATGTCTAGGTTAATAAGTATGTGTGTATATATATATATATATATATATATATATATATATATATATATATATATATATATATATATATATATATATATATGTGTGTGTGTGTGTGTGTGTGTGTGTGTGTCTGTGTGTGTATAAAAGCAGCAAGAGGAAGAGAGGGAGATGAGCACATATTTGAATATTAAGTGCATTTACATGCATGTTTATATAAAATTTTTAACCTGCATAAGATGCTTTACAATAAGTTTTTAAATAGAATTAATGGTACTAAAATCAGAAGATAATAAGTCAGTATTAGACAGCGACTTCACTAATTACCTGAAAAAAACATCGAAATAAAATGTGGATACCCAATTCTCTGACAAGAATAAACAAAATAAAGAATATTTACTTCGTGTCAGACAAACCTGGGAGTTTTAAACTGTCAGTGAACAGGAATCAGTGTCAAGAGAAAAAAAATCTGATACTCTGCAAGACACTACCTAGACCTTGAAGCTAAAATGTATTTGTTTGAATAACGAATTCACGAAATAGAAGATTCACCAAAGTTCCAGATATTACAAATGCACATCGCTGGATCCGGTCGAATTTCAGCTAAAAAATGCATCCGTTGACGGATGTGGCTCGATTCGTAGCAAAACCCTACCTCCTCCACCCCTCTTTCTTTGGCATATTTTATTTTGCATGTCGACGCCGATTTTATCTCTTCGGATTTCATCATAAGTATTTTGTCCGATGCTAGCATATTTAAAGAGAAATATTTACGTTTAGGGACGCTTTTTCAAACAGGAGGATTTTTAGTTAGTGTTCTTTATAATCAATCCATAAATAGTTATTTCTCATCAACGGCAATGTAAGAGTTTGGGATCGCTTTGAACATTTTGTATCAAGGAAATAAATTTCTTATAAATTTGTCTATTCATTTTGTCTTTATTTTTCAGATAGCTGCTCGAATTGAATCATATTATATCTCTTGAGAATTGAACCAATTTTTAATATGCATTCTTTAAATTATATTAAAATAATATACAAGTACTACATTTAGCTTTCAAGGTAAGTTCAATCAACGCTGATTTTTACCATACTGCGTACTATTTGTATGAAAACTCTGAAAATATAGAAATTAACCTTATGTGTTATTATTTAAATAGCTTACTCTATGTTTCATAATCACTAAAAATTAAGTATGGTGCATTCTGTAATTATATTAAAATAATTTACAAGTACTATATTTAGCTTTCAATCAACGCTGATTTTTACCATACTGCTTCCTGTCTGTATTAAAACTCTGAAAATACAGAAATTAACTTTTTGCTTTATTATTTAAATAGCTTAGTCCATTTTTAATAATCACCAGAAGTTAAGTATGGTTATAAGTAAGGTATAAATTGCGTATTCATATATAGTATTGTTTAAATGAAGCATCAGTTGACATATTATCACTGTACATTTTTAATGAACAATATTAACGAATCAAATGTATTTTTTGATAAAGAAAAAAGACCTAGTTTGTAGCTAAATGTCAATAATTTAGAAAAAATATCATTAAATTATCATAAATATTTACTATTTATTAATAGAAAAATTTTAATGAAGACGGAAAAAAACAAGAATTGTTTCTTTGCAGTTGGGATTAGATTCCTTTGAATTTACAAATTCAAAATACAAAATCAATTTTCACTGTTTATACGAGGAGTATTTACAGGAAAACTTGCCAAACATTACTTTAATTATGTTTTTGATTATGAATATTGTGTTAGTATAGTAAATAATTTATATTATTGATTTTTAATGACGAATATGCAGTATTTAGTAATCTTATTTGATTACAAGTAACTCTATAAATCAAAGTATTTTTAGTAAAGCAAACAGTAAAAGAATTTATAAAATTTACAATTTTTTCTTATATTTACTGGTGCATTGTACATATATAAATTAACTGTAAATGACTGTTTCATACAGTCATTAACTACAGAATGAATAAGTTTCTAGACAAAATAAGGAAAAATGAAAGAATTCTATGAATGAGCATTCTAAGAACTTGTAATATAACCGTGTTTTAATGCAATGTACCAGTGGATTTCTCTATAAATGAAAGTCATATTAATATATTTCTCATAGTATTTAACATTAGTACACAGAAATAAAACACTAACTTGAACTTTATTGTACTCTTAAATTCAATATTTGTTTTGTAAAATGAGATTTACTTTAGAAACATTCTGTTGCTTAATATCTTGTTTTTCTGCAAAGCATAATTTGGTTGATTCAAACAATCGACAAAAAGTTTCAGTTGAACTTACAGATTTCATCCTATGAGCAAAATATCTTTATATTTATCGATTTTAGCCATTATACCCTTAGAAACATTGTTTTATATCATGGTACATATATTTTCATTCACTTAACATAAAACTTTCAAATTATTATTTAAAAAACAGTATAAGAATGAATCCTGAATGACTACAAACATTAGAAATCATCACATTACATCTAAGACCAGGAATAGTTTATAATTTTTCATGAAATGAATTTGTCATTTATTGATCAAATTTTAAAAGAAATAAGTTGTTGAAAATATATGTTAGTGCATTTTCATCTTACTATTCAATCGATATATCCTTCAAAGGCCTTAATTTATTTATAATGACTTTTTTTATCTGTAGCATCTAAACTTTTTTATATACCTACGAAATTTTTAAATATGATTTAGCACCTACAAAAGCGTAGTTTTTGCTTTCCTTTTTAATAGACCTAATTGCACTACTAAAAAAAGATACTTATTACTCTCGTTTATACAAAATATCTGACATCCAAGAATTATTTTTTTATTTATAAAAGCTAATCCATCTTAGTTAAACTGGCTACATTTAATGGAAGAAAATAAAGAAATTTCAATAAATATAATAACGGCTAATCAAATTTTATCATTGAACAAACATCTTTTTAGTTCACAAAATCTTAGTTTTAACTATTTATTAAGACGTTATACTCTAGTATATTATTAAATTTTAATGAGACACCCATTCATACTTTTAATGTATCAGAATTCAAATTAAACAGATTTATAAAATTTTGGTTTTATTAATATAGATGTCATAGGTTAGCATTAAATTAAACATTTATTTTTATTCCTGGGTATTTTTGTTACTGGGTAAAGATACGTTAGTTAAAATAGATGTAGATTGAGATTTTATCATCCAATGTTAATGTCAGCGTTTAATTATATAATAACATTAATTTACTAAAGTTTGTAAAAGTAAAACCTGATCACACGTAACCCATCAATCATAATGCATATTTCCATGACATCTAATTTCAGGAACAACTAAAACTTTAGATAAAAATTATATATGGATGGGTGTTATTTTAAGCAATTTGATAGATAAATATAATTTTCTGTACTACAACTTATGAAATAGTAAAGGTACACAGTATCAAAAGTATTAATCCCCACGTAATGTAAAAAGTATGCAACCGATAAAGTTATCGTGATATAAATACATAATTAGCAAATGGAAGCAAATAGCACAAAATTTCCAAAATATTAATAGTTAAAAGTTCTGGGGATTTCAAATAACTTTTGAAGTGAATGCCCTGATTTTTATTTATAAATCAGAAGTGGATAAATACTTAATAATGTTTAATATACTGTCATGTTGGTCATTTCACATATATTATCA
>CM063501.1:52094392-52101892 GCA_032207245.1 Pardosa pseudoannulata | reverse complement strand
TAGGGGAAGAATAGCACATGGATTGGGAGAATTTTGAAGATCTTATTGGAAAAAAATTTATGTTACATCTATAAGTAATATATAAAAATTATCTAACTTTAATATTTAATTAATAACTTCCTTAATTAATAACATTCTAATTCCTTAAAATCTTTTTTCCAGCCTCTAAATGTTTTAATCAAAGGAGTGTCTTCGATTTAAAATTCTTTCGATGCTATTTACAATGCTTTCTATCCTATAGATGTAAATCTTCTATCTATTCAACACGTTTTCCAGCTATCGCCGGCAAATGGTTCCACTTTTTTACTGATCTTATACTTAAATTTTCTAAGTAAGTACACTTAAATTCGCTAAGAAAATTCTTTCTGTCTTCACACTTGGTTGCACCTTTGTTCGAGCAGAGAGATTTTTGTGACTAGTGAAGATTCCGTTTTAGCAGCTTTGAAATAAAGTTTTAGTTAGACTTGTGCCGTTCTCTTCAATGTGGCCTGACTGCATCGTTCGTTATTACTGTTAGCTGGTTATGCTTTTTCTATTTTTAGTAGCCAGGGCAAGTAAAAATAATAGGGGCTAATAATTATTGTGAGTAGTTGTTATATATATATATATATATATATATATATATATATATATATATATATATATATATATATATATATATATATATATATATATATATATATATATATATATATATATATATATATATATATATATATATATATATATATATATATATATTATATATATATATATATATATATATATATATATATATATATATATATATATATATATATAGGTATATATATATATATAAATTTAGTACGTCAATATTCATGTTCAATATTTAGAGGTACACCGATTCTAGTAGGGTTCTTATTTGGCAATACAAACTATGCATTTTACTTTCTTAAATGACGTCATTCACGGCATCTTTGTATAGAATTTATGTCTACAAGAATCCTCATTAGAACACCCCGTTCTATTCTAATCCTGTTGAGGTAACGAGCCTTAAAATTGAAGTCAAACGTCATCTTTATGACAACACTCATTAACAGATTTCACTCAGGATGTGGTAAATTTCGCTCTCTCTATGAAAACACTAAAGGTAAACAGGAAAAACTATCGTTTTCACCTCTTAGTATGATTAACTTTAACAGTTACAGATCTGAGATATTTTGTCAGTATCAGGTCTGTATGGATTGAGTTTTTAGGAGTTTTTTATTATTTAAAAAATTACTAGAAAGTAATTTCATAAAAATTTCAAATTAATTTTTTTTATAATAAAGAAATTATTTAAGTTTACTACGAATATTTATTTAACCCCTAACATTCAATATTTAGAAGTACTCCGAGGTTGTTATTTGGCTATAGAAACTACAGGTAATGCAGTTTACTTTCTTAAATCACGTCATTCACGGCATCTTTGTCTAGAATTTAAATCAGATTTTTTTGGCTTGTTAAAACATTCGTAGCGGGATAATTGTATAATACATCATAAAGATTTCGAGTATGTTGTCATTTCTGGGGGCACGGACAACTAGTTTAGAAATTTAAAAGAAAATGCCGCATGTAGCAGTTATTAATTCAGTTTAGTTATTAATGTAGTTTCCCTTAGCGTACAAACTCGGGTTAACTAGAGCTCCCTAAACTGGCCAAACTGACAGCACTCGAGATAATTCGAGCGGCGTTCTACTTTATGTTACTATAATTTCTCACACTCGAATGCAATCAAGAATTGAAAATAACAATGTGAAAGCAAAAAAAAAATCGTTTTATTGATATTTATCATTTATGTGGGATTGTAAGATAAAACACTTATTCAAGTATAAAATATATATATTTTTTCTACTTATCACTTACGACTTATCTCTTCCCTGTGAGCCGCTTTTCGACATCATATTCAGATTCAGATTCTGATTCGCTCATTTTTCAATATATATTTTACTAAAATATAATGTAAAATATAATATAATTGTTAACTCTTTTATTAGTAAGCTCTGGCTGTAAAGACATTTTTGACTCGAGGCGTCACTTTATATACTTGATTCTTGAGGCATGAAATTGATTTGATTGGGCCGGTCTTTTAAAAAAAACTGTGCATTAAGGGGTTAATGAGAATTTTTTTTAAAAAGTCAAATTTTAAATTTCGAATAAAATATTCACATGAGTAAACATTTTTTTTTTCTCAGAATAACATGCTGAATAAGCTTCCTTTATCTTACTTTTTTCTCACTTTTACCTACCTTTCATTCCTTTAGTTTTGAGAAGTTTGGAAGGAATGCAATATCAAAGAATCAAGTACTTGATTTTAATTTAAGTTGGTAGGAAAGTTAAAATAAGAAAAATTAAACTAGAACTGGGAGAACTTTAAAGCCATTATGAGGCAAAATTTTTGACATATTGCATATATATATATATATATATATATATATATATATATATATATATATATATATATATATATATATATATATATATATATATATATATATATATATATATATATATATATATATATATATATATATATATAGCACGTTAATATTCAGGTTGACAATTCAAAAGTACTCCGAGTTGAATTGGTTTATTATACGGCTTTACAGGATTCATCGTGAAACCCATTTTACTTTCTTTAATCACGTCCTTCAATATTTCTCTGTCTAGAAATTATGTTTGCTAGAATGATGATTAGAACACCCTGTTCTAATGAGCCCCTTGAAGAGGTATCTTAAAAATATATCTTATTAGGTATATTAAACCAATTTTATTTATAATATAAAAACCATTTTAATGTACTACGAATAATTATTGAATGAGGAATTATTAACACATTGTATGTGGGACACGTACTAGTATGTTTTCTGACGATTGATACTTGAGCGCGGGTCACGTACTAGTACGGGTTAGTGTAACAGCATGGTTTGTTTGTGGGTGCAAAAATAACGGTGTATACAGAAAAATGAAACCGAATGTTACTGTCTACTACATAGATTCTAAAAAAATTTAGGCAAAAATTAGTTTTTACATCAGTCGATGCAGAACCACAGAACGGGAAAAAATTAAAACTATATGCTACTATTTTTATTTGATTTTTCATATTTACGAGACTATTATAAATTTATCCACTAAAAAACATAATTTTTACATTATTAGTTTTATAATTGTTCTCTTGATTTTTTATAATGTAAAAATGTTTATATATAGCATAATTCGAAAAAATTAAAACTACATATACTATTATTTTTATTTGATTTTCATATTTACAATAGTATTATAAATTTATCCCATAAAATACATATTTTTTGTTTTCAAAATTTTTATGGTTGTTATTTATATATTTCCCTTTAAATTTGGCTTACAAATAGATTTTATTTATCAATAACATTTAATAAAGTTTGATTATGTATAGTACATTATAAAACGCAAGTTTTCACAAATATCAATGCCTGGAGGTTACTCAGTTTTTTATTATTATTATTATTTTGCATTTTTCGATGTGGTTAATCATGTGATTCTATATTAATTAATATAATTTTATAATTTTTATTTGAAAACACAAGGCTCACATATAATAATAGAAAACCCGTGAACAAACTAAGATCACAAATTGTTAATCCTGGTTAATTTATTTGGTTCATTTTGATTAGAAAATAAACGCGTTTATAATTCCAGATAACGCGCAAAACTTCAAATCAAAAAATAAACACGTGTACTAAGACAATATTTTCTTCAATATATGTTGCGTGAATAATTGTACTGATATTTGCATTATTTAGCGCTTAGTAATCATTGGTATAGTATTTATGCAAATATCTTCCAAACATACTACAATAGGATCTTATGCTTAAGAGATAATGAAATCAAAATTTTAGCGGGGGTATTTTTAAAAGATTAAAATTTTAGTTAACTAATGCTAATAACAGTATTCAAAACCGTTAAAAATTCATAGAAATCTTTATTTAACGAAATTTTTATTAGTTCTGAATCATTTCCCAAAATAAATAAGCAACTTAAAAAAATACGTAGTACTATATTAATAATGCCCAAATAGACGCAACATCCCAGTCAACACATCTCTATAATATGGCACTGTATATTTCACAGATTTTATCTAATTATGTTATGTAATAGAATTATCCACATTTAGTCACAAACGAGGTGCGGTATTCGCACTTCTGGAGAAATTCAGTAGAAGTTCTTTGAAAGCATTAGCAGCTGCATCGAGGAACTTTTAGTTTAGTTTTTTTTCTTCTGTCGCCTACGATTCATTTGCACAGCTGCTTCCGGAATTTTGCGAATATCTCGATAGTACCACTTTTTTATGATTTCACACAAAACATTGGGAGTCCACTTGCGCCCTCAGCAGGAAAACCTGCCGACTCTACACACAAAGTTGACGTCATTACTTTCCGATCATTTGAACTGCCAGCATACATAAATTATTGTTGCGTCCTGAAACGACTTCTCTTTCTATCTGCACAGAGTTTTTATTTTTGTGCCTTGGCTTTATAACGTTTTGCGGAGGTTACTAATTCTTTTGTTTACAATAATTCATCGACAGACGATCTCTAATTAATATACTGTTCAGGAAGTCAATTTAAATTTTAAAGAGATGTAATCTCTCTAATTTATACCCTTTTCGATAGTGAAATATAATTTGTAATCTGTTTCAACATACATTTGCTATCCTTTAAATTACAGATTTTGAAATTTAAAAAATCCAATTTACATGACACTAGATGGCAATCAGCTAAATATTTCATTCTGTTTTAATAATCTAGAATTTACTGAAATATATTAGAAAGAGGTATGAAGTTAAAATGTCACTACGTATAATATATCTAACATTTATCAATTTAGTTTATGCGTCACAGTTCTAGCATTACTCTTTCATTTCTATTCACAATAAGTAAAACGTTCGATAAAATTTATCTTATAAACCTTAAATTTGGTTTACAAATAGATTTTATATATTAATAACATTTAATGAAATTTATCAATAACATTTTAATATTAATAATGTCCAAATATGTGCAACAGGTCCAGTCAACACAACTTTATAATATGGCACTGTATATTTCACAGATTTTATCTAATTATGTTATGTAATAGAATTATCCACATTTAGTCACAAACGAGGTGCGGTATTCGCACTTCTGGAGAAATTCAGTAGAAGTTCTCTGAAAGCATTAGCAGCTGCATCGAGGAACTTTTAGTTTAGTTTTTTTTTTCTTCTGTCGCCTACGATTCATTTGCACAGCTGCTTCCGGAATTTTGCGAATATCTCGATAGTACCACTTTTTTATGATTTCACACAAAACATTGGGAGTCCACTTGCGCCCTCAGCAGGAAAACCTGCCGACTCTACACACAAAGTTGACGTCATTACTTTCCGATCATTTGAACTGCCAGCATACATAAATTATTGTTGCGTCCTGAAACGACTTCTCTTTCTATCTGCACAGAGTTTTTATTTTTGTTCCTTGGATTTATAACGCTTTGCGGAGGTTACCAATTCTTTTGTTTACAATAATTCATCGACAGACGCTCTCTAATTCATATACTGTTCAGGAAGTCAATTTAAATTTTAAAGAGATGTAATCTCTCTAATTTATGCCCTTTTCGATACTGAAGTATAATTTGTAATTTGTTTCAACATACATTTCCTATCCTTTTAAGTTACAGATTTAAAATTTTAAAAATCCAATTTACATGACACTAGATGGCAATCAGCTAAAAGTTTTATTCTGTTTTAATAATCTAGAATTTACTGAAATATATTAGAAAGAGGTAGAAAGTTCAAATGTCACTACGTATAATATGTCTAACATTTTGCAATTTAGTTTATGTGTTACAGTTCTAGCATAACTCTTTCATTTCTAATTACAATAAAAAAAATTCGATAAAATTTATCTAATAGGGTTATTGTTTTATGAACTGTTGCCTACCTAAAAATGTAATCCTCAGATCCATCTTTCAGCTTGTCAAATGTTACTTTAAATTATTTGAAATATTAAAAATGTTATAAAGCTAATCACGAATTTTTTATGGTAGATTTTTTTTAAGTAAGCCTAAATTAGTTTTGGGTTGTTAGGATCAATCTGCTGCTTGAAGACAAAATAGACTGCGGAAAATTAGTGGTGTAAAGAACTACTACATCTACGTGACTAAAAAAGAGCTAATACTTAAACTACTCTGGTAGAATGTCTGCTAATTAAAAAGTTTGTATTATAAAGTTGTAGCTCCAATCGATGATTGGTCAATGGAAATTTACTAATTGGTTCTTCATTAAACTCCTCGGAGCAACATATCCTAGGGGTCCAGGACGTATAGTGCCAATCTCCGTTTAAGTGACCAAGGGCCCTGGGGTGCGAAGCATATGTTCCGGTTAGGTGGTCAATCTTCCGCGGAACCCCCAGTGTTCAGTTCCCAAGCACGTTTGGTCCTCAGTTCATCTACCCACTGAAGAGATGAAAGGCTGAGTCAACCTTGTCTAGCCCGAGGATCGAACCTCGAACCTGTGTCGTGGGAGAGCGAAGCGCTACCCCAATGCCACTGGGATTCGATCTTCATTAAAGTGTTCTAAAATATTATTTGTGGAGTTATATGTTTGACTGGTGAACGTATTACTGGGAAACACATCTACTATTAATAAGAAAACAAATAATTGATGACAGGGAGTTTGATGCAATCATTACTTTACAACCATTCATGCTACCATTAAAACCAACCTCATAAACTGATCCTATATATCAATGACCTGGATATTTATTTGCCTACTACTCATCAAGATTCTAATGTGATTTTTAAATAAAAAGAAACTCAAAGACAAGCCTAGCCGAACGATGGCTGATTGGTTAGGATGCTGACCTTCGGTAGTGGAGTTCGTGGGTTTGAATCCCAGTGTGGCAGGGATATTCGTAGCCGTTTAGAATCGGCTTTTAGCTGTAGATCCCGGTATCATTAACCCTTGTGTTGCAAAAAAAGTAGACCGTAGCACCCTAAACCAAATTACATATAAGGCAGGCCTTGACTGAATTTAAAATCAAATAGTAAGTCATTTAACAAAGTAATCAGTAACAAAAATTTATACACAGCCATTTGAAGATTAAAAACGTTAAATAGTAAAAACTGATGCGATGATTTTCTCTCTCCCCTATTAACTTATGAGAAACATGGTCTACTTCTGATCGTGTAAAATATAGAATATAATAAATATGGGTTTTAAATGTTTAACTACTAAAAGGCATTTTTATCAACAGAGCAATATATTATTAATTTTTCTACTTAAGATTATTATAACACCCACAGAATTTTTTTTAAATTCAAATTGGTGTAATAGTATTTCCCAAAAGCTCCAAGTATGTAATGAGTGTTATTAAGTTGATTAAGATAAGATGATCCATCAAAATCCTCATATAAATATCTGACAGTGTTTCAGATGTTTAAAAGATGTACGACACTGACAGAATAATAGAACAGCTTTACATTAGT
>CM063501.1:52086892-52091892 GCA_032207245.1 Pardosa pseudoannulata | reverse complement strand
TCGCTGTTATTTATGAATATAGCCGAATTTCTGTTTACAAGAATTTATTTTTCGTCACATAAAATGTGCTACAACACAAATGAAGTAAACAACAAAATTCGGGCAAATTTAAAAGCCCTTGTGATATTTCCGTTCTTTGCTAATGGGATTTTGTACTTATTAAGGTAGTTGGATTTTCATGGGGATTTGTCTTACTGGAAATACTAGATATCACAAATGCTAAATTAAAAAAAATAAAATAAAATTGCTAAATATATTGTTTTAAAATATCCGTGATGTTTTTAAGCTATATACGCATATGGCATTTCATATTATCTATCTGTCATCAATTTAAATGATTCCACAAGTCTATACATTCCGATATAATGCAAAGTATTTAATATCTAAAATGGTTTTCAAATATTACTGAAGGATTTTTAATATTGTATTTACTTGAAACACAAATTACCTTCGGAATCAAAGTTATATTCCACTACAATAGCATGTATTCATTTTAAAACTAACTACCCAATGTCGAAGCGTTAATTATTATGTCACGTGAACTTCATAGATTTTGTCTGTGATCTTTCTGTTTAGTTATATACAAAAGTAATGCGTTTTTTGATTCGGGTTATAGTAACAAATGAATTTCACAAAATAATAAGTACTACATAATAATTTTGTCTGTGATCTTTCTTTTGTTGAGTTATACACAAAGGTAATACGTTACTTGATTCGGATTATAGTAACAGATGTATTTCACAAAATAATAAGAATTACATAATATTTTTTCTGTAATCTTTCTTTTGTTGATTTATACACAAAAGTAATACGTTACTTCATTCCAGCTATAGTAACAAATGCATTTCACAAAATAATGAGTACTACATAATAATTTTGTCTGTGATCTTTCTTTTGTTGAGTTATACACAAAAGTAATACGTTACTTGATTCAGGTTATAGTAACAAATGCATTTCACAAAATAATCAGTACTACATAATAATTTTGTCTGTGATCTTTTTTTTTTTTGTTGATTTACACACAAAAGTAATACATAGTAACAACTGCATTTCACAAAATAATAAGGATTGCATAATAGTTACTAACATAATTATACATAATCTCTGGGAGTTTTTTTTTTTTTTTGAGTTATACACAAAAGTAATACGTTACTTGATTCGGTTTATAGTAATAAATGCATTTCACAAAATAATTAGTACTACATAATAATTTTGACTGTGATCTTTCCTTTGTTAAATTATACACAACAGTAATACGTTACATTATTCGGGTCATAGTACAAATACATTTTACAAAATAATAAGTACTACATAATAATTTTTTCTGTGATCTTTCTTTTGTTGAGTTATACTCAAAAGTAATACGTTACTTGATTCTGGTAATAGTAACAAATGCATTTTACAAAATAATAAGTACTACATAATAATTTTGTCTGTGACCCTTCTTTTGTTGAGTTATACACAAAGTAGTACGCTACTTGATTCGGGTTATAATAACATATGCATTTCACAAAGTAATAAGTACTACATAATAATTTGAAAAACCAACTTTAATTAAAATTTTATTTTCAGTGCCTAATGTCTGAGTTCACTTTTCTTACACATACAAGAGGAAAATAATAGATGACTTGAATTAGATTCAAGAGATTACACTTTTTAGAAGAGAAAAAACCCGAAGATTCTTCAAACACGTACAACGGTTATTACAAAAGGTTACAAAAATTCATCAAAATTTCGTTCTAATTTTCTACTTTAAAATAATGAGAAAGCAAAACTTCTTACTTATTTACTGCGAAATATCCTGTTCCAGTTTAAACCAAATTTTTTCGCGTTTTCTTCACTTCACTATACAGGAAATCAACGTTCAGAATCAGCAACATTTCCTTGATGCATAAAAATATTTGCATTTATTTAAGAAGAAATTATGTGGTCTCATTCCAGATTTTTTTTTAAATTTTGATTTTGTTGCCTTATAAATACAAACGTAATACTAAAATTTGCTGAGAAATGCATGACGAAGAAAATCTCCGATATCCATAAAATATGTTGACAGTTCTCTAAAACACGCACTTGGGGGTTAGAAATAACCTTCTTTGATGAAATGTAATTCATGCAAAAGTAAATACTAAAGCCCCATGGCTTATTTAATGATAATAGTTATCAAACAACTAATTTTACTTACGACTACATTTTGATGTTTTTAAATGAAAAACTTATCTATTTTAACTGTGACATGGGTAAAATTAATTGACGCTTGAAGCAGGAGGTGAAATTATTTTATACTTTTTAAACATTTTAGCATTTGCTTTGTAGTACTTTGTAATCTATCCAATTACTTCAATATATAACAATTTTTCCAGAATAAATTCCCTCCGTGAAATTAAACACGAAATAAAAATTTCATCGAAAATCACAATAATCACAAAGTAGTCATAGCCCCAAACTTTAATTTCCAAATCGAAATACGTACAGACTTCTTGGGCCTTCTTAGGTCATCTAATGGAATAATGTCTCTCGTCCTGTCACGTGACCATCAAAACCGAATTCAAAACGATATCACTCTCATAATCTAGAACGCCGACCATCTTTAATTTTAACTATTACAGAATATAACCCCCTTCCAGGAAAGATTTCATCTCTTCATATAACCCCTTTCCCCGTCCAGGAAGAGGCTGACCAACAATGCCTGCATTGGCGGGCAGACTAACCCAGGTACAAACAGGAAAATGTAAATGTTAGAAACCTGTGTAAACAGTGAACTCAATCTTCATTGTGTTAATTCCAAACCAAAACTCAAAGTGAAATGAAAACTTGCCAAAAAAGAGAAAAACCCGTCCAGATGGGAATGAGGCCATCCGACAATTTTGAAAGTTAAGACAAAAAAAAAAAAAAAAAAAAAAAAAAACTAAAACTTAAGAAAAAAAAAAAAAAAAAAAAAAAAACTTTTAACAACACAACAAGAAAACAGAGAACACCGCAAAAATTAAATCTCAAAGTTCACATGAAATGATACAATTTAAATTTTTTCTGGGGAATTATAATATCTTAACTTACAAGCATGTATAATTTCAGATTCTTGTTTAGTTCGAAAATTTGGTCTATTGATTTCATAATTAAATTTAGACATTTGTTTCAAAATTGTTTGAGGACCTAAATATGGAGATGTCATCTTCGTAGTTTTAGGATAATGGTATTCTTCATATAAAACTAGATCTCGAATGTTAAATTTAGATTCTGTAAAATGACTATCATATCTTACTTTATTTCTTTTATGATAACAAACTGCTCTTATTTATTTAATATCAACCAAAAGTCCAAAAATATTTTATTATATTTTGGAAGATTATTCTTACTAAAATGGACTTAGTTTACGTTCATTAAATACATGGTTGAGACTGCTTTACATTAGTTCAGGAATCTTTTCAGATCACGATAAGCAAGCTGTGTGTTCCTACGTATTTGAGACTCTTCTTAGTTTTCTTTAAAGCAGGGGTCTCCAAACTACGGCCCGAGGGCCACATCCGGCCCGCGGACAGATTTTGTCCGGCCCGCGGAGAGCTAGCATACTTGAAAACTCCTTTTAGAGAAGATATTTTTTATATCAAATTAAATTTAGTTTACTGAAGTATTCTAATTTTATGTTGAATAACTATTAATATGACATCTACATTGATATGGTCATGGGCTAACTACTCATAACATTGTTTTAGGCTTATCGTTATTGTTTTTGTGATAAGTTGGATAAAGAAACACAGAATTGTAATGAGTAAAAACATGTATAATATGCAGAAAATTTAACTTCAGTATATAATAACTAACAAATTATTGAAATGAATCCAACTAACATTTTATACATTTTAAATAAAAACATAACTTATAACAAGCATAATGACATATGAAATACTAATGAGATTTATGTAATTGAGATTTTCCACTGACAATAGTTTGTAGTTGTGGACTAATTTTACTTGTACCAATTATTAAAAGAGATTTAAGATGCTCATCAGTTAATTTAGATCTGTAAACATTTTTTGAGTACTTCATTTTGGAGAAGGTCTTCTCACACAAATAAGTAGTACCAAAAACAGAAACCAGTCCACGAGCAAATTGATGCAAATTATCAAATTGTGTCAGTGGAAGACTCTTATAAAATTCCAACAAAGATGAGTTTTGATATTTGTTCTTAATTATATCACTGCACTGTAGATCAATCATTTCCATTTGAAGTTCCGGGGCTAGGGTTTCAATGTCAGTATCAAAAGGTTTCTAAAAATCTTAAATTGATTCGCCTTTTTTAAACGTTGCGTACTTTTTCGGACTTTTTCTTTTCATCAGTGGACTATTTCATTTTTTACCACCGGCTTGTGATAAGTTGGATAAAGAAACACAGAATTGTAATGAGTAAAAACATGTATAATATGCAGAAAATTTAACTTCAGTATATAATAACTAACAAATTTTTTAAATGAATCCAACTAACATTTTATACATTTTAAATAAAAACATAACTTATAACAAGCATAATGACATATGAAATACTAATGAGATTTATGTAATTGAGATTTTCCACTGACAATAGTTTGTAGTTGTGGACTAATTTTACTTGTACCAATTATTAAAAGAGATTTAAGATGCTCATCAGTTAATTTAGATCTGTAAACATTTTTTGAGTACTTCATTTTGGAGAAGGTCTTCTCACACAAATAAGTAGTACCAAAAACAGAAACCAGTCCACGAGCAAATTGATGCAAATTATCAAATTGTGTCAGTGGAAGACTCTTATAAAATTCCAACAAAGATGAGTTTTGATATTTGTTCTTAATTATATCACTGCACTGTAGATCAATCATTTCCATTTGAAGTTCCGGGGCTAGGGTTTCAATGTCAGTATCAAAAGGTTTCTAAAAATCTTAAATTGATTCGCCTTTTTTAAACGTTGCGTACTTTTTCGGACTTTTTCTTTTCATCAGTGGACTATTTCATTTTTTACCACCGGCAAC
>CM063501.1:52069392-52081892 GCA_032207245.1 Pardosa pseudoannulata | reverse complement strand
AGGAATGATGTCATTCCGGTAACTAATCACTTCACTTTAATTACTTCTACTTTTTTGTAGAAATTATAGTACGTCACAATGCCTGGGGAGAATGAATCCAACGGGTATATATATATATATATATATATATATATATATATATATATATATATATATATATATATATATATATATATATATATATATATATATATATATATATATATATATATATATATATATATATATATGTATATATATATATATATATATATATATATATATATATATATATATATATATATATATATATATATATATATGTATATATATAATATATATATATATATATATATATATATATATATATATAAATATATATATATATATATATATATAAATATATATATATATATAGATATATATATATATACATAAATATAATATATATATATATATATATATATATATATATAATACATATATATATATATATATATATATATATATATATATATATATACATATATATATATATATATATATATATATATATATATATATATATATATATATATATATATATATATATATATATATATTTATATATATATATATATATATATATATATATATATATATATAATATATAGATATTATATAGGTATTTCAAGATATTTTATTTTTTCTTTTATATTTTTTAGTATTATATTCTAAAGTTCTGGATTTTGAACGATTACGAAATGAAATACGTTTATGAGTCTCCATGATATTAAGTAAAAAATTCATATAAGTTTGTGAATTTAAGAATTTGCCTTGAAGATCTAATTTAACTTTACACGAGAATATTGAGGTAAAAATATCACTGGATCTTAAATTTGCTCTCTAGAAAAGTGGCTTCTGAGTAAATTGTATTGACTACCTCATCGGAAATTTTTAGGCATGAATTGAAAATGCTTAAGAAAAACTTCTTCGGTGAAAAATGAAAGTAGAAGTGATTGATGGTATTTGTTCTTTCATCTATCCTCAGACTTACTAAGTTAGACCTTTACTTTTTTCAGCAATAAATTTGAAGAATGCCACCAATGTTTCAAATAATTTCTCTGGCAAATAATGTCTACGGCTTTCTTTTATTCCCAGTTATTTGTTTGAAAAGAGTATAATAATAGTAGCATATAGCCCGTCGTATGACGGGATCAGCACAATTTTAAATTTTCCAAAATTGTAAAGTACACTCACTATAAGGCAGGATATTTTCGTTTGACACAAAAACAGGTACCCCCGCCAAATTGGAGATAAATCTCTAAGCATAGTAGCCTAGCATTTTCTCTCGATCTCGCTGTATCCTATATTTTGCAATCTGTATCTATATTTTGCTTTATATCATATTGGTATGTAGCTCTCCTTGTGCAACCATTTTCTTATGCATTGAATGCTCGTAATGCTTAAAAAAATAAGATATAGGGACGGTTAATGCTTCCCTATGGCTCATTTTTAATAACTTGGGCTTTTTAAGCTGTTGAGAGATTGATTGCCCATTTATAAAAATGCCCCGTTTCTAAGTCGTTTGGGTTAATTAAGTAACAGTATATAATTATATTACAACTAGCATATAGCCCATCATATGATGGGATTAGTAAAATTTTTAATATTCCAGAACTGTTAAGTACCCAATGAGGCAGGTGATAAATGGTTTGTTTTTTCGCTGAGAATTATCTGGTTCACTCTCAATTTATTTATCGTCATACTACTCTAGGAGTCTCCCGATCCTGTAATGCAGTTTAGAATCACGTTGAATTCATTGAATCAAACCGTGTGGTTATGTATAATAAACAAACACACAAAAGAACAAACTTCTTAATTTCCAAATAAATATAAATTAAAAGTTAGATATTTATTAGTCCTTGAAATAGACTCCTAGACTTTTATGAAAAGAATTTATTGTTAATACCGGTGATAAAATTTTCATTGCAACAAAAAATAGTCGATGATTAAATTTAAAATTATCACATATGTATCTAATCTATTATTTAACCCAAATATAAAAGAAAAGTATGTGAGTAATATCTAAGTTCAGTGATAAAACGTATGAAAATAATGCAGACGATATTTAAATAATTTAAAATAAGAAATGATTAAATGAGATTATTAAAGAAATGACGTCATAATGCTAGAAATAAATGTCATTTTTACCTATTTACTTTGTGATAAATTGATAAATCTAATCGCCTGCTCTTAATCGGGGAAAATAATGTCATTAAATGCTAGAAAAGGGAGCAAGGAGTATATTTCAAACGTTACTAACTCTAATTCAACAAGAATCTAATATGAATGCCCCTATCTATTCCAGGTACAACCGCTCTGTAAATTCGAGGACAGACGGACAGATAACGTAGGCTATTAATATATAGTCGATATGTAAGAGTATTTAGTAATAAAGAGTTCTAGCATAATAAATGTTGATAAATCAAAAATCTAAATAAACTTTAATATATTTGATGAACATCGTGTACTTTAGTAACCAAAAATTTCCATTTAAAACAGTTTTAAATATTTTTGAAGATTTATCAGTTTTTCTTAATTTACCTATAAAAATATTTTCAGTGCTTCCAGAGAAATATATTATTTTTTAAATATGAATTCTCTAAAAAATGATTACAATAAAAGTTAAATTCTACATACGATAAAATATTTAAAAATTTAAAACAAAAGAATTCAGCTTACAAAATATAACATGAGTACAATTATTAATTATAATAAAAAATATATTTGTTGGCAACACAAACACTAATTTTTAAATAGATAACTTGTCAAAAGGTTATTACTGCATACAATTTTTAACTTCGTTCTATTTTATTTTGTAAACAACTTAAAAATTCTGAAATCTCTCTGCCGTATATTTTAAACATGATCGTTCTATTTTTACTTCTATTAAACGTTGGTAGAGCTATTCTGTTATTTTCTCCTTTGTAAATTATAAAATTTGAAACAAAAAAATTTTAAATTTTTCAGTAACTGAGGACAAGAATATAAATTATATGTATGCTCCCAGCTTTGCTACAAACAAGTAAATATACCACTGATCTACAAAGTCAAAGTGTGTATTAATAAATAATAAATAACAGGCAAAGATTTTTTTAAACTAATGAATTCAGTAGTACAGAGTAAAATATGCATATTTGAAGATAATAAACACGAGCTAATATTTCTGCCTCTAGCTTTAACTTCAAATAGATTTTAACTGAAAATATTTCGAATAACTTAAATTTTTAATAATAGTGAAAAAAAATTAAACAAAAGAAGTTAGTAAGACTGCACATTATCCTTCAATTTCTGTAAAAATAAAATTAACTTATAATTTGTTATGCAATTTAAAAGAATGTTTCTGTGCAATGTATTAAACCTTACATATTTATTATTTATGAGGTTTATGTATTTTATTTTTTAAAAGTGGTTTATCAAGTTAAGGTATTGATTTTGATTTATTTGAAACCGATTATTTTGCAGTGTTGCGTAAAGTTTGGTTAATTCTATTAATAAAGCATTATGCACTTGGATTTGTTTTGTATACATTGTAAAAGTAAAACACGAATATATTCTTCATTAATAATATAATTATCATATAAACAAATTATTTTGAACACACAAGCAATGAGTAATAATAACTTTTAAATACAACTGTAAATCAACTTCGGTAAACTTTATTTTAATAATTTATTTAAAAAATTTCCTTTCAAACCAATATATTTCTGAATTGACACTTGATCTATTAATATATGCCGAACGATGGCCGAATGGTGCTGGCCTTCAGTACCGGAGTTCGTAGGTTCGAATCCTATACTGACATGGATGTTCGTAGCCGTTCGAAATCGGCTTTAAGCAATAGGTCCCGGTCTCGTTAGCAATCGTGTTACAAAATGTAGACCGTAGCATTCCAAACCAAACTATTAAGATATTTTAAGTGCATTCTCACTACAAATTTAATCAAATTATACATTATAAAGATTAATCCTCTATATAATAATTGCATAAAACATCTGTCCGTCTGTCCTCGAATTTGTGAATCGTTTGTACCTTTAATAGATAGAGACATCCATATTGGATTCTTTATGAGTTAGGGTTAGCAAAATTCAAAACGAGTAAAGTTTATTTTCTCCTAAATTGTGGATCCGATTCTAAAGTAAATTGGTATAAATATGCTTCATGTCACAGCGAAAAATACTGTCGTCTTTAAAACGTTCGAAATCCAGCCCTTCCCCCCTTTTCGAGTGTTTGATACCATTATTTCAAGTTTTCCCCGGTTAAGAGCAGACGATTAAATTTATTGCTATATGACTTAATAAATAGGTAAAAATAACATATATTTCTAGCCTTACGACGTCATTCCTTTAATCTTCTCATTTAACCATTTCTTATTTTAAATTATTTAAATATCGTCTGCATTATTTTCCGACATTTTATCTCTTAACTTATATATTACATAAATAATTTTCTTTTATATTTGGTTTAATTAAAATTATCACATATGTACTTTGGTTTAAGTACATATGTGATTTGGATTAAATTTAAATTTAATCATCGATTATTTTTTTATTACAAGATAATTCTCAGCCAAAAAACAAACCGTTTTTTTTACCTGCCTCACTGCGTAATTTAAAATTCTGAAAAATTAAAAATTTTATTGATCCCGTCATATTACGGGAAATATGCTAGTTATTAATATTTTTCTTTAAAGGTATTTATAAACGCAAAATAGGTACAAAATATGGAATTCAAAGATATGGAAAATAGTTTTCAAAAAATAATAAATGCCTCAAACATTTTAAAAACCAAGTTCCGCATTCTGATTACGGCAAATAAACTTAGAATTCATGATTTGTAAGATTTTATTGCATAAGACTTTAATCCGAAGTTCATTATGTATAATTTATTCTCATAATTAAAAGAGGAAAATGTAGATTTACTTGGAGAAAGTTATATCTTCATAAAATTTTGTTTCACCACTGTTCAGGTGGGTTTTCTTTGGTACTTCCTTCTGTATCAATTAATGTAATTGAGATACGGATCTGAGAAAACTGTGAAAGTTTGCTGACTGTTTACTTAAGAAAATGGTTGGAATAAATGCAGTTTACTGGGATATTTTCTTTCATTATAATGCAACTAATGTATCCCAGTGTTATATCTAGTGGAATTTCTACAGGAAAGGATTCTCGGTTTCGTATATGTTCCGTCTAATAACACTTTTGAAAAGCAAACACGAGTCTTTTAATCTATTTTCTTTAGCTTTTGATAGTAGTAAGATATTGGTCTTGAATTTAAATTTATTTAAACAGTTTTACTAAAGATCACATAATTAATGCTTTAAAAATTGCTCATGTAAATTAATGCAAAAAGTTTTTAAAAAAAGTAAAAACGTTATTTTATTTCTATATATGCATATACTTTTTAAAAATCAAAACACCTTTAACTAAGATATAATCTAAGATATTTCCGTTGCAAAAGTATGATTTAATTAATACAAACAATTACGATTGTTAAAAAATTAGCAAGTTTAAATTTTTAAACATACTCATCACTAAGATTTGCAATACCGGTTTATATAAACTGAAGAATAAACCATAAAATATTAACTGGTAAATTAAAAGTTTTACTAGTAATTACCAAATAGAAAATTTCAAGATTTGTGTGAACCATATTGCTTATTAACACATTGTATGCGGAATACATACTAGTACGTTTTCTGACAATTCATACTTGAGCGCTCACGTACTAGTACGTTAATGCAACAACATGGTTTGTTTGTTACAAATATAACGTATATACAGGAAAACGAAGCCGAATATTCTTGTCTATTACATAGATTCTGAAAAATATAGACAAAAAAAATACTAGTTTTTACATAAGTCGATGAGGAACCACAGAAAGGGGAGGTTTTTTAAAAAAATCAATGTAGATTTAAAATTAACTTTTTATTTATCCTTGGGAAAACGATATGTATATGTATCTTTATATATATATATATATATATAAATATAAATCATATATTTATATATATATATATATATATATATATATATATATATATTTATATTAAATATATAAATAAATATATATATATATATATATATATATATATATATATATATGTATATTTTATATATATATATAATATTTATATAAGATATTTGTCAATATATTTTTTTTATATATTTCAATATAAAATACGAAAGTTGGTAAAATATTAAATAATTTTTTATCTATTGAGATTTAACTGAATAACTAAATTTAAGTGCAAACGTCCGCTCCCGATACAATTCAGCTGCGAAATGTATTTGCACATAATGTATTAATATGCTTTGTAGATATTAACTTAATTTCTGATACTGTTGGTTATTACGAGATTTACCATGTACATATTGAGTAAAGCAACCGTATACCTTCCGTAGACTAAGAATAAAACATATCCTTTAGCAACGGTGTTATTATCTTTTTATGTATTTTATTTTTAACCCTTAAATTTGTAGAAACTGCTGCACACATTAAAAAGCAATCTTAAATAAAGCCTATCATTCAAAAGGCGATAAGATCATGAATCTGGTGGCAATCGGGCGTTTCACTTTTTTCGAATATACTTTTTATGTTATTTAGTGTTAGAAACGTTCGAGAAACTAAAGAAAAAATATCATATACTTACAATGGATTTTAAGAACTTGACATCGTTTCGTTAAGCTTTTCAATATTATTTTCATAAATGTATTATTAAAGTTTATTGTCTAAACTTATACGTTTACATTTTATATTACTTGCTATTCAGTTTTTTTAATAAATGCTCATAAAGCAAAAATTAATATATGTATACCTGTACCCTACTTTTAATGTTATTACTTTTAATTTAATGTTCTAATAAATTAGCGGTAAATTGGTATTCAGCTTTGAATTACCGGTAGATTTACGAACTCTACTCATTACCAATTAGGATCTTATTAGTACTCAGAATAATCGATTTAGAGTAATTTAATAAGACATTTCTTCCTAATAACAATTATTAATATACCTTTTAGTGTATTATTTCATTACATTATCAGAATTTAATTATCATTTTTGTATCTATTGCATATACGATTTATTTGTAGCTACATCGGGGTAAAGATATATCAATTCACTTTTTAATGTAACAAATTAAAAAATTTTAATTAGCATTAACTAAAGGGATTTTTTTTACTTTTCTTCTTTATTTACCTCGTATTTTATATTTTATATTCTTAATACCTTTCTCTTAATTGTTAGATATTTAGCAAGGGACATAGAAAGTAGATTTGGCCTATTAAAAAGGTATTTATCTTTTTGCTAACACTTATCTATCATTAAAGAGCTACGGTAGCTCACTCGACAAAGGCAGAGATCTCGTAACTGGGCTGGAGCTGGCTTAGGATCCGTCATGTTCCCTAAATGTGACTGAGGCACGTAAAATATGTTCGTGGTCACAAAGTCCAAGTTCTCAAACAATACCTCTGGGGGTAGGAAACCAAGCCTGGGTGCCTTCTCTTTAGCTCCTGCTTCTAAATTACGGAGATCCAGATGGGGTAATGTTACTGGTTTCCGTAGCATACCTTAGACCCCAGGTTGGGGGTAAATTAGTAGCAGGTTAAGATAATGTCTGCATCGCTTGCTGCACTGGAAAAAATCTACCATTAAAGACTTTATATAAATCAGAAATTGCATTAATTTGTAGGTATTATAAATTAGAAGTTCAGAGTCACGTTAATGTAAATCACTCAACTGCAGATATAAATTTTACAATAAAATGCAAAACTTGTGTATGAATGCTTAGTTAAAGAAAAAATTTTTACTGTGGTAAACGTTCAGTTTGTTATTTTCTCATTTTTTACTGATAAGGCTCTTCTTCCATTTCAAATCATTATAAGGGACTTGTAGTGGTTGCACAACACATATGGGGGTACAACCTCGTCCCAGATATTTTGAATTTTTAGACAGATCGTGCCTAGTAATACACATTTGTATTTCACTATTTGAAATTATAATGTAATACGCACTTCTTTATATATGGTGCAAGTGATTGTCTTAAGTGTCACATGGAAACAATTTATATGTCAGTAATTTTTGTTTATAAACTCTTTCTCCATAAAGGAAATCTATGTATACCACTCGTGGCTTTTATGCATTTCAAACCTCTCAAATTTAACATTTTAGCATTCTAGATTTTTAAGCTATTATAAGTACTATACATAAGGACTTACAAAAACACATGTAAAATAGAATTTTTTTAAATAAAAGTTGCATTTGAGACGAATATATTTCAAGTACAGTAGAAGCTCGATTATCCAAAGTAATTGGAACCCAACCTACTTCGGATAATCGAGAATTCATCAATAAACATCTAGTTTAATTTGTAGTATCGTCATTGGTGCAATAACATTAGATTTTTCTAGGTCTCCTATGGTCCTAGGTCTGTTCTATGACCTTCCAATTTTCAAAATGGAGTTTCTTTTGTTACCGAGAATTCTGTTTGCGATAATTAGTTCTAAAAAAGGGAATTCCAAAATATTTATCTGCACTCGTAGTTTGGAAAATCCGACTTTTCCCACAAAAGGAATGTGTGAAAAAAGAAAATTTTAAAAACGCATGTTTGTAAAGAGAAAATTTTGGATGATAGTCGAAAGGGGAAAAAAATAAATCTAGAAACCAGCTTCTGTTAAACGAGAGTTTCGGTTAACCGAGGTTCGTATAATCGAGGTTCTACTGTAATTCCAAAATAGTTCTCCCTAAAATCATATATACTGTTAAAATTATGTTTCTGTCAAAAATGTTTAAAAGATTCTGGGTCTTAAACAAGAATTTTAAACCAAAGATTATAAATATTTTAGGCCTTGCACCAGAATTTTAAACCTCAATAAATCTGAAAGTTTTTTCCTGACCACATTCTTGTTAAAAATTTGAGAACGCTGAAATTAAAGTGAAACACACATAATTGAATTTCTTTAAAGGACTTCTTAGAAACAAATTGTATCCTTCCTTTCATTTACAAACTTCTTAGAAACTCTAAGTTAATTGAATTCCCCATCTAAATAAATGTCAAGTATTTTGAGTGAAAATTTATTATTCAAATTATTTCCATTAATGTAAATCCTAAGATTCTAATTCCTTTTTCTTAAATAAGGGTAATATATGCGTTATCCAACACTTTAGTTAATAATAAATTTTAAAAAATTATCAGTACAAAGATTTAAACCACATCTTCATTAATTCAGATTCATTAAGTCTGATGCTTTGATTCTCATTCAAATAGAACCAACACAATATTGAAATTTCGTATTAAAAATTAGTATAAAATTTTATATTGATCTATTTTTTCTATTGGCTAGTTCCGGAATTCTAATCAGCATCCCCTTGCTGCCTTATGTTGCAATCTTGAGCACGACGAAATTGAAGGGAACTCCCATAATTGAATTCTGTATTTGAATGTATTTCCACTATTTTTTTTTTCAAAATTAATAATTGAAAATATTTTTATCATTTTAATTCTACAGAGGCTGTATTTATTTTAAACGACGTATATTGACACACATATTTTAAACGATGTATATTGTTGTCACAAAACTAAATTACATAAAATTCTTGTGTTTGAAATGTTCTATTTGATAGCCGTTATTCTTAACTATCTTGCGACATCGTAATTTCTAGGATAATAATGCCTTTAGAAGTGTCAGAAGAGGTATTCTATCCCATTCCTCATGAACAGCTTTCCAGAATCCTGTAAGGGTTGTGGGAGGACGTTTGAATAATACAGATTTTAAAAATCCATAGGTGATACATCGGGAGATTTAGTAGGGATATCAGTGAAGGATATAACTTTGATACCGGTTTTTTGTTTCATTTCTTTTCGGAAATTTACAGTGGATTTTCACGTGTGACTGCTAGTTTTGTCTTGATGGAGTTCCGTAGATTGATGGCACTGCAGGTAAAGCGATGGTATTTAACAAAAACAAACCTCTCAAGTCGAAAAACATAATTTTGACTTCGTTAAACAAATAGTACAATTGCAGTTATTTATTTTGCAATAAATGATATTTTAATACCGCTAACCAAAATTGTCTAAAAAATGTACGAACAGCCTCTGTATAACTATATTTTTCAAGCCGAAGAACATAATTTTGACTTCTTTAAACACATAGTACAATTGCAGTTATTTATTTTGCAATAAATGATATTTTAATACCGCTAACCAAAATTGTCTAAAAAATGTACGAACAGCCTCTGTATAACTATATTTTTCAAGCCGAAGAACATAATTTTGACTTCTTTAAACACATAGTACAATTGCAGTTATTTATTTTGCAATAAATGATATTTTAATACCGCTAACCAAAATTGTCTAAAAAATGTACGAACAGCCTCTGTATAACTATATTTTTCAAGCCGAAGAACATAATTTTGACTTCTTTAAACACATAGTACAATTGCAGTTATTTATTTTGCAATAAATGATATTTTAATACCGCTAACCAAAATTGTCTAAAAAATGTACGAACAGCCTCTGTATAACTATATTTTTCAAGTCAAAGAACATAATTTTGACTTCGTTAAACACATAGTACAATTGCAGTTATTTATTTTGCAATAAATGATATTTTAATACCGCTAACCAAAATTGTCTAAAAAATGTACGAACAGCCTCTGTATAACTATATTTTTCTCTAAATAATTAAGTAAATATATTTACCATCCAACACTTAATAATAGCTTATAATCCATAAAATAATAGCAGTATTTATCAGTGCAAAATTTAAGTAATTAATATTTATATTCTTTTGTAGATTATGATTCCATTTTTACTGTATCAAGACTAATGTAAAACAAGTGTTACATTCGTCTAATAAAATAGACTTAAATATACAATCATATAAAGTTCAAATTAAAATAGAATTTTATATAAGTTTATTTTAATTAGCTACATCTAAGAATTTTAGCCTCACTCCAACCATTTATAAGTACATCTTCCATGAAGTTAAAGGGACATCAGCATAATTGAATTTCTTTAAATAATTTCTTTCGACCTAAACAGTGTCCTTCCTTTCGTTTACAAAATGCTTAAAAGCTTTAAGTTAATTGAATTCTGCATCTAAATGGATGTCAAGTATTTTACGTTATAATTTATTATTCAGAGTATTTCCATTTCTTTATAGCCTTAAACGGTAATTTTTTTTTAAAAATTAGTAAATATATTTGGTAGCTAGCACTTTATTAATAAAGTATTAGCAATATTTATTAATATTTATTAAGACTAGAATATTTTCATTAGTTTATAGCCCGATGATTTCAATTTCCCAGCAACAAATGCAATATAAAAACAGAATTATTGATCTCAGAACTGATTTTTTTTTCACAACTCAACTATTATTCTTTTTATTCTTATAGAACTTTTTATAGCTTAGAATATATCCACAAATATTCAGAGAAAATTCTAAACATGGATTATGAAACATTAAATTACTTCATATAATTGTTTAGAAAAATTTTATAACTAGCAGTACTTTTTTTCTAATGAGTACTGCATTAGAATAATTAAACTATTTTATTTTATTTCTTTCTGGCTAATATTAATCTAATTGAATGGACTAAAATATATGAATTTCTTGTTTGAAATTGCTCTTTAACAATTTTAATACACATATTTCTGGTCATACATACATCACTAATGCTTATGTACAATAAGAAATTACACTGATAATAGTAATAAATATACAGGGTTCATATATTATATTTATACGTTAGACCATTATGTGAACACATGACTGAAGTATACAGACTTTTAATTTACAAAAATATACATGTTTTTAGATAGTTTCCATGTAGAGAATTTTTTATTTGTTTTTTAAATATGAGAATATTATATTAATTTATAAATATAAATATATATAAATTTTAATTTTTTGTCTTCTAAGAATTTGAGACACATAAATTTGATCGTTTTATCCGACAGGTCTGATAAAACGATGCGTACAGTTATGTTTCTTTTTTTATGGTGGCATTACTATTGTTGTATCATTTCATAAAACAGAGGAGGTAATATGTTCTTTCAAAATAGAATTATAGCTTGTATTTCTATAATAAACCATTAAATACTGTATTTTTGTTGTTCATACCGGATTTTTTCTTCAGGATAGTATACTTCTTAATAAGACATAGTATAATCCTTCGATCTGAAATAATGTTCTTCTTAATAGCCTATTTTTAATGTATGTAATGAAAAGTTTCCTAAATCAGTAATAAGGCCTTAACTTTATGAAAACTAATTAGTTTTAATATTAGAAGAAATACATTTCTAAAAAAACATATAATATATACAAGTGAACAAATTAGAAATCTACTTACTCGAAAAATATATTTTGAAATTCGTAAATTAGATACTAATTTTTTATTAAATAGAAGCTTGTATTTCTATAATAAACCATAAAATACTGCGTATTTGTTGTTCCGGAGGCTATAAACTGATGGAACCG
>CM063501.1:52006892-52064392 GCA_032207245.1 Pardosa pseudoannulata | reverse complement strand
TGAAACTTTCTAACAAATTTGAAGATGTACCCTTTTCATTTTCAAAGCCTAAAATATTTATGCTTTCATTATTTTTACGTAAAAATCCAAGTATCATCGCTTATTTTATTACTAGCTACAACGCGATTCTTGACAAGGTCACATCTCTTCCATACCAGTGAGTTGATAATCACATTTCTAAACAACTACATTTAACAGACTGTCCCATACGAGATGTTTGCGTGTTTTTATTGATGCCTTAATATTCCCCCGAACGGGACGTTGCCATAATGTTAAATGAGCCTACTAAAAGAAAATTAAGGAGAAAAAACCGAACATCGCCTTCTTTTTCGGTGCATCGGAATCCCTCGATGACGGAGAAAATAAGAGGGTAGAGGCTCTAATGCGGATCTATCTCTCGGACAGCTTGTGCTCCACTCAAGCATAGAAAATATTAAGTAGCTCCACATCACAGTTGAAAGGTGGAACAAAAAAGAAAAAAAATGCAATATTAGAAACGCATTTCACCTGCCACTAAAGAAAATAAGAATCAGGTCTCGACACGTGAGAACGAACGGAATGAATTGACATTAAAGAGCTCTGACCTGAGCACGACAAAGAACTTTCTTTGTCCATTTGTAGATCCATATTTTTATGGAGGCACTCGGAATTTATTGAAAGAGAGAAGAATGTTGAATTTCAAAGGACGCTATCACAAATTGAAATCTCGACGTAAAATAAGAGAACGTTTTAAATATTTGGCTTTTACTCATCTCTTTATCACACTTTCTTCTATAATTTATTATAATTTTGCTCATTTTTAATATTTACTTGTAGAAATCATACACTTTTTCAGATAAATGCTTAGATAAATTCTTATAACTATTTGGGAATCATCTTTAAGTAAGTGAATTATTACTGATAGTGTAATAAAACGATAGTAGTAGTGTTTACAAAGTAGTATTTTTTAAAAGTTTGTTCTATCAGTAGATTTTCCCTTTTCTTTCCTATATACCGGTTAGCAACCAAACTGCCAGATATATGATTTTCAGAAATTTTTGCCAAACTTCATAGGGTTGAATCCCATGGTTCAGATAAATACTTATAACTATTTGGAAATCATCTTTAAGTCAGCGAATTATTACTCCTAATGTAATAAAACGCTAGTATTAGTGTTTCAAAAGTAGTCATGTTTTAGAAGTTTGTTCTATCAGTAGATTTTCCGTTTTCTTTCCTATATACCGGTTAGCAACCAAACTGCCAGATATATGATTTTCAGAAATTTTTGCCAAACTTCATAGGGTTGAATCCCATGGTTCAGATAAATACTTATAACTATTTGGAAATCATCTTTAAGTCAGCGAATTATTACTCCTAATGTAATAAAACGCTAGTATTAGTGTTTCAAAAGTAGTCATGTTTTAGAAGTTTGTTCTATCAGTAGATTTTCCGTTTTCTTTCCTATATACCGGTTAGCAAACAAACTGCCAGCTATATGGTTTTCATAAATTTTTGCCAAAGTCCGTAGATTCGAAACCCATGTTTCAGATAAATGCTTATAACTATTTGGGAATCATCTTTAAGTAAATGAATTATTACTCCTAGTGTAATACGGCGTTAGTAGTAGTGCTTTTAAATAGTCAAAATTTTAACAGCTTTTCTTGTGCAATAAATGTTTTTACTACATATAGAAGTCATTTTTTAGAAGTTTATTGTATCAGTAGAATTTTCCTTTTCTTTCCTTTATACCGGCTAGCAACCAAACTACCAGGTATATGCTTTTACAAAATTTTGGCCAAACTCTATAATTTCAAATCATGTGGCTCAGATAAATTATTATAACTATTTGAGAATCATCTTTAAGTAAGTAAATTATTACTCCTAGTGTAATAAAAAGTCAGTAATAGTGCTTCTAAATAAGCAACATTTTAACAGCTTTCCTTGTGCAATAAGTAGTTTTATTACTTCTAAGATTCAATTTTTAGATGTTTGTCCTATCATTAGATTTTTCCTTTTCTTTCCTATATACCGGTTAGCAACCAAACTGCCACATTTATGATTTTCCCAAAATTTTGCCAAACCCCGTAGGTTCAAATCCCATGTCTCAGAGAAATGTTTATAAATACTTGGGAATCATCTTTAAGTAAGTGGATTATTACTCCTAGTATAATTACATGCTAGTAGTATTACCAAATAGTCAACATTTTAAAAGTTTTTGTTGTGCATAAATGATTTACTACATATAGAAGTCATTTTTTAGAAGCTTGTTCTACCAGTATATTTGTTCTTTTCTTTCCTATACACAGGTTAGCAACCAAACCGCCAAGTTTATACTTTTCAAAAATTTTTCCCAAACTCCGTAGATTCAAATCCCATGACTCAGATAAAAGCTTATAACTATTTGGAAATCATCTGAATTATTACTCCTAGTGTAATAAAACGCTAGTACTAGTGCTTCAAACTAATCAACATTTTAAAATATTTGGCGTGCAATAAATACTTTTACTACATATAAAATCTTGAAAAAAACATAGTAAATAAATAATTTTATATTATTCTAACACAAAATCCTTCCATTATACATTATAACTGCATATAATAAGAATATTCCATTATTTCCATATATATTTTATACAACATCATGTGCAACGATTAATTCGCTCACCTAAACAAAAATATTACACTTCTGTGAATAATTTGAAATAGACCTATGATATATAAAATATAAAGTGTTTATTTCTTTGTCCTAACAAAAAATATTTATGATCGGAATAAATTATAGCGCAATACGGAAACCAACATATGCAAAAGGAAATTTACTCCATGATGTATTTTAAATTAAATTAAGTATTTCTTTTACTAATTGTTTTTGTAGTGATCTCAATACCGTATATCTATCATCACTTATTTCTGCACATGAGTTATTTCTTCATAAATATAGCCTAAGGAATTAATTATCACCCATGTTTTAACGCAGAAGTAACCGGCATAATTTATTCAGAAGTATTTGCTGTTCTCAATTTAAGAGTCAGTCAATTAATTAATTTACGATTTCAAATCGTAAATTAATCCATTGATTCTCGATTGAATTTAAGAACGACAGCAAATTTGTCAACAATGTATCTTAATTTAGTCTCATTTATTTTAATTTATGCACATAACGAGAATTAAATGAACGTTAAATCAAGCTATTTGTCTACTCCCAATTTCATCCGCCCATTTAACAAGAGCGCTCACCCAGATTCCATTGTCTCTTAATTTCTTCGGCAAAAATTCGAAGAACCGCCTCTCGCATTCCTTGAAGATACGAAGTAAAATTGTTTCCAGGGGGCAATAAACCCAGCTCTATAACCTCCCTTCTCTCTGTAAAAAAAGTATGGAATCATCGATATGGAGAATTATAACTTTTAATTAGCTTCATAAATAGGCGATTTACGTGGAACTTACGTTCATTTGTACAGACATAAGGATTAACCTGATGCGCAGGAAAAGCTTATAACAGATCACAGTCATTTAAGTTTTAATCAATAAATACAAATTACCGTTATATAAACAATGATAGGAGGCTCTCGTTTATTAAAATAAATAAATCTCGAAATATTTATTCCTATGTCATTATTAGACTATTTATGTGATAGTATTTTAAACCAAACTAACCAACTGAATTAGAAGTGTATGCCAAAACATATTTCTTGCATTTCTGGCAATTTTATCTCTAAAATTACAACGTTTTGGGATGTTTTTGTTTCTCTCCCATTAATATTAGAGCCTTTCAGACCAAAGTCGTTTAACGGTTAACCGCTATTAACCCATAGCGCCAACCGATTGTGGGACGTAATTCTCAGTTTAAACAAAAATTAATCGTGGTTAGCGTTAAACTACTTTGATAAGACCGGCCTCATAATCTTTGCAACTTCGAGAACATTAAAAGGAATTTCTACTTAACTCAAGTAATCATCAAGTTTTATTTCTAGCCTTCCACAGGAGACAAACTCTTAATATTCACTTTGACTAGCTCACTTGTAATTCTCACAAGACTATATAAGGGAATTTAAAACATTCTGGTGAGAGAGTGCAAAGATGGATTGCCTGAAAAAACTCAACAATTTTTATTTCTAAATTTTCGTGTATTCATATTTAGCCAATAACTGGACAATATTCAGTATGAATACCATTCTAACTTTGGGTTAAAACACTAATTACATATATATGTAAAAATAATACATATATAAAGAATTATTCGTAGCTTATTTCATAAAGTACTCACTAATGAAGTTTTAAGTAAACTTCATGAAACATAGTTGAAATCTCCAATCAATAAAAAATAAGCATAGAATCATAGGTTGTTGGTTTGTTATAGGTTCTTTTGTGTATGTGTGTGTGTGTGTGTGCAAGAAATCCGACAAACGCGATGTATCATCTTCATCCAAAAGAATTTTTTATAAAATACGAAAGTCTATAAAGGACGATTTATAATGTTTAATATACAGATAAGCATAATAATCGTAAAAACTAAAAGATAAAAGTCAGGAAAGTAAAAAAATATTCCAAAGAAACCTGATGGTACACCAGCCAGAATGAGACATTATCTGTAGAGATATAGAATTAAATTGCACAAAACAAGCCAGATGTCTGAAGAATACTAGAATCCGAAACTTTGTTTTCTAATTAGTTGTTTCAAAATATTATTAAATTCTTTAAAATTAGTTATTCTACAAAAAGATTATTTTTAGCACATTCAATGCCATAAGGGACATCAGTTTCCTCAGTGCAATAAATGCGAATCCTTTGACCTTTGGTAAACATCTTTCCTTAAGGATTAGGCTTTCAGATATTAACCTCGAAACAGTTCAGTATCCAACTGCGACTTTAAGTCAAACTGGTAAAGAGGAAAAATAAAGATAACCATGAGCTATTACTGATTGATGTCAATTGTTTGAAATAAAGAAATAATATCAAATTAATGGAAAAAAGAAAGTTTTAGCCATTTTCAACATTAATTAAAGTTAAAGAGTTTATTGCAACATAAAAAGAGGTTAAAACTAATGAAAATAATTCTAAGATGTAACAAAAGGTTATCCTATGCTTAGGAAATTTAGTTTGGATACACAAACTAAATTGTCTGTTGAAATTAATATTTCACTGAAGTATTCAGGGCATAACGAGGAATTTACATTGGCCACTCGGGAAAGTCATGATAAATTAACATGGCATTCAACGTGTTAATCAACAGAATTGTAATAATAAAGTATCTTTTAAGTTGAATTACTGTGAAGTAATTTTCATCCAAAACTAAACCAAGATTCCAATGAATGCATTTTAACACCATGTTTCCTCATAATTTCTACTTGGCGACTCTCGAAATTCTAACCGAACTTGCTGATTTGGTCAAGCTAATGATACTTATTCATCTCTTTATACGGGAAAATAAAGAAACGGGAAAAGAAACTGTCATGTCTGATAATATAACAGAACCTTAGCGTACGTATAGTAAGCAACATAAACGTATACCATTTAATTTATGCATAAGTAATGTGTAGTATAATTTCCTCGATTGTGTTTGAAGGATCGTTCAGACAGAAGATGGATTGGTTATTCAAGAAAATTGATAAAATTACCGCTTCATTCAATTAGTCTTCGCAGTACAGCTCAAGACTTTTAGAAGAATTCAAGGTAGCTTATCTTTAAATAGAAATGTGAAACAAAGTTTCCGCAGATAAATGATCTATTTCGACTTATTTCTTTACTTTTCTATGTTTCCTGATAATAATCTTGAAATAGTGATTATTGGTATTCCAACATTACATATGTAACTAGTAAAAGTATTCCTCAACGAACACGCGTGATTTTCTTAATCGTATTTTTTAGTTTAGTCTAGGTAACTCAACTTTATTGTATTCATGTTGTTTAAGGCAATTTTTTCAGACTTTTATATCTGACAATAATCTTATCTATAATCATTTACTTTCATCTTAATAAGAACTGACGGCGCTTCTGTCACAAACAAGAGATGAAAGTACATCTGCTGATTTGTGAAATATTGTTTAGATGAGGGGGAAATCAAGTGAAAAATTTAACCCTTTTAAGGATCAATTTTACCAGAAATGCTTTTAAAAAAGGCATATTTTTATTGCATATAATTAATTACCATTTCTATATAATAAGAATAATAAGACTTTTTAATTTTTTTTCACTTTTAATGCTTTTACAACAATTTTTGTTTTACAATTTTGGAACACAAAAACCCCTAAGTGTTTGCTTTTGGTTTACAAATAGTTTACAAATTCTACGAAAATTTCTCTCATACTTACTGTGAATTTTGACGTCTAAGCTTTTCCAAACAGTTCAGAAGTTGTTGTTTTTTTTTTGTATACGGTACACTTTGAAGCATGGTGAAATGCAAAGTCCTACATCACAATCAGCACAGAAATACCGTGTTTCTTTTCGGATTCTCTTTTCATTTTCATTTTTTTAACAGCACACTGCACATTGTCTTGCAGGTCTCAGTTTCTTATCTGTGTTATCAATTATTTCCCAAAAAACGTCTCTCTGTCAGTCTCACAAGTTTAGGCTCCGAACCACATACGAAATTTATTCCCCAATGATATTTTTCGATTATACGGTCAACGAGATAAACTCTAAATTCTAGTTGCGTGTTTTTCCTCCGTTTTTACGGTAGATGACATATGAGTTCCATACATCAATGTTGAAATATATTAATACTAAATAGTCTCTTTTTTAAAGAGCCTATTTAGTATTAACATTTTTTAATTATATATAATATTTTTTAATTATATTTTAGTATTAATATTTTCATTATTTTAATAATGAAAAATACGTGAAAAACCAGAAAAAGAAAGGAGCAAATAGCGATGCCCGTATGCCGTACGGGCAAACCAGTTGAGGCCAATTTTGCGTAGCACGTACACTATACGGACAAACCACTTAAGGGGTTAACATGAGAGTGAGAATTGAGTAAGCGGTTCTATAGTGGCTTGTTAAAACATCCGTGGAGCTACATTTCTACAAAACATTATAAATATTGCAATGAACTGTGGTTTTAACATGGAGAATTGACAAAGAGATTAAAAAGGGGGAAAGAAGGGGCTATACATAGCAATTATTAATTCAAGTTTAGTTTTTGAGATATATGGGAAGGAATGCAGTCTCAATAATGAATCATGTCCTTGATTCAATTTGGTTGGCTGGGAAAGTTAAGATTAGGAAACATTGAACGTGAGTTCAGAAAATTTTGAAAAATTTTAGGGGCAATAAATTATATATGTATGTGTGTGCATGTGTGTTGCAAAATGTAAAAGACTTAAATCTGTATACAACCGAATTGATGAAAAGAAATATTAATACTAAATAGTCTCTTTAAAATAATGAAAAATACTAGGAAAACCAGAAAAAGACAGGAAAAAATAACGATGCCCGTATGCCCGAGATTAATTTTGGGTAGCACGTACACTGTACAGGCAAACCACTTAAGGGGTTAACATGAGAGTGAGAATTGAGTAAGCGGTTCCATAGTAGCTTGTTAAAACATTCGTGAAGCTACATTTGTACACAACAGCATAAATATTGCAATGAACTGTGGTTTTAACAGGAAGAATTGACAACTAGGTTAGAAAAGGGGAAAGAAATCGCTACACATAGCAGTTATTGATTCAGGTTTAGTTTTTGAGAAGTATGGGAAAGAATGCAGTCTCAATAATTAATCATGTCCTTGATTCAATTTGGTTGGCTGGGAAACTGAGGATTAGAAAACACAGAACGTTGAGAAAATTTTTAAAAATTTTAGGGGCAATAAATTATATGTGTGTATGTACATGTGTGTTGCAAAATGTAAAAGACTGAAATCTACATACAACCGAAATGATGATATAGGATAGGATGAAGAAGCGTTAGCATATCAAATACGTCATTCCATGCAACTTTTTGCATAAATATTGTACTTTTATCTCCAAAGGAGGGTTAATTTTTAAATTAACACAACCATAAATTTATAATGTATTGGATAAAATTTAGACGTCGACGTTTGTATGCATGCATGTTTGAAACAAAAATTTGGTACTTAATGGGTTACGAATATCTATTATAAAATTATCAGGTTTTAATAATAAAAGCATAAAAATAAACTCACACGTTTGCAAAAATAATAGTAGAAAAATGTTTCAGAAAATAATTTTAACCTTGTTTAACCTCATTTCTTAATTACCCTTAATGCAATTTGCCCCAATGCATTAAAATGCTATTGCCCTAATTGCATTTAAACTCCATTTAATTAAAATGAAAGTAATATGCAATTAAACATAAAATACTTTTCTACTCTTACTTGAAACATTTAATGTGTTATAAGAGTGAAAGTCATTTTAGCTCTGCTCTTGACCGATTAAAGTGATCTACATTTACAAAAAGATGCTTAACAGTTAATTATAAAAAGATACGAGTTAAAGAAGAATATTCATCTTAAATTAGGAATGATGTTTGTTATGGTTCTTTTCTTTTCTTATCTATTACATAATATTCAGTACTCTTTAAGAATTGCATCATCACTTAGACCTATCTCCAGAGAGCAGTGTAAAGGATTTTCGAAACAAGAAAAAATATAATTTAATGAATACGCAAAATCTGATAAGATTGTAATTCCTTAATACATCAAGGTAAAACAATAATTAAAGAATCAATTTCTTTCAATTTGTCACACAATAACTTAACCATTGCAGATATTCATGGAAACTGTCCTTTAAAAGTAGATCTCTAAATGTCAAAGTGAAAGAAACATATTCATCTTAAATTCGGAATGACGTTTGTTATAGTTCGTTTCTTATCTATTACATAATATGCAGTACTTTTCAAGAATTACATAATCATTTATACCTATCGCTAGATAGCCGTGCAAAGGGTTTTCGAAATAAAAAAAATCTAGTTCAATGAATACACAAAATCTGATAAGATTATAATTCCTTAATACATGAAGATAAAACAATAAAGAATCGATTTCCTCCAATTTGTCACCCAATAGCTTAACCATTACAGATATTCATAGAAACTGTCCTTTAAAAGTAGAAATAAATATCAAGGAGAAAGAAATATATTCATCTTAAATTTTGAAGACGTTTGTTATGGTTCTTTTCTTTTCTTATCTATTACATAATATTCAGTACTCTTCAAGAATTACAACATCATTTAGATCTATTTCCAGATAGCCATGTAAAGGATTTTCGAAACAAAAAAATATATTTTAATGAATATACAAAATCTGATAAGATGGTAATTCCTTAATACATCAAAAAACAATAATTAAAGAATGAATTTCTTACAATTTGTAACACAATAGCTTAACCATTAATGATACTCATAGAAACTGTCCTTTAAATGTATATCTCTATATTTCAAGGAGAAAGAAACATATTCATCTTAAATTAGGAGTGACGTTTGTTTTAGTTCTTTTCTTATCTATTATATAATATTCAATACTTTTTAAGAATTACATCATCCTTTATACCTATTTCTAGATAGCAGTGTAAACGGTTTTCGAAGCACAAAAATCTAGTTTAATGAATACACAAAATATGATAAGATTGTAATTCCTTAATACATCAAGATAAAATAATACGTAAAGAATCGATTTCCTTCAGTTTCCCACACAATAGCTTAACCATTGCAGATATTCGTAGAAACTGTCCTTTAAAAGTAGATCTCTAAATGTCAAAGTGAAAGAAACATATTCATCTTAAATTCGGAATGACGTCTGTTATAGTTCTTTTCTTTTCTTATCTATTACATAATATTCGGTACTCTTAAGAATTACATCATCACTTAGACCTATCTCCAAATTACCATGTAAAGGATTTTCGAAACAAAAAAAAACGAGTTTAATGAATACACAAAATCTGATAAAAATGTAATTCCTTAATACATGAAGATAAAACAATACGTGAAAAATCAATTTCCTTCAATTTGTCACATAATAGCTTTTAAAACCATTACAGAAATTCATAGAAACTATGCTATAAAAGTAGATCTCTAAATGTCAAGGTGAATGTGATAAAGGCAATTTACGCAAAACGCCAAAGACATATTCAATCACAATAGAGAATTTAGAAAAAGGTATTATTGCTGGACAGTACCAAAAGGTCACGTAAACTTTTCTTAGAATTCCGTGTACTCAGTCAAGTGTGATTTAAAAAATCGTACGTGATTGATATCACACAAGTATCCATTAGCTCAAACACGTCATTATTATATCCAATCAGTCAGTTTAAATCACTTTCTCCAAAAGACTAGTTCTTCCCTACATATTAGCAATTACACATGTAATAGCTTTTTCTTTTTCTCATGTGCGTTAAAAATAGATATAATGAATGACAATGAGGAAAACAGGTGAATAATTCCGTACTTATTGACAACGTTATTCTTTATGCAACAAAACACAATAGTCAGTATTTAAAGATCGATTTTTAAATGTCAAATCATTTATAAGGTAACCTCTAAGGAGATGAGTTTAAATCAACTTGATGATGCTATGTAGAATGTTTAAAAAACTTTTAAAGCTACAATATAAAAAAATCCCCAATCTTAAGTAATTAAATTGTACCACTTATCTTTTTAAATTGTCAGTCCCTACATTCATTCTCTTTTACCTTTTTTTAATGTTTTTTGAAAGCATATCAATGAAACATTTACACAAGAGTTATGTGAAAACTGCGGAAAAGCAAACGTGCAATAAATCAAAACAGGAAATGATTCTACGCTTTAGAGAAGCTTCATTTTCGTGGGGGAGGCAGGAAATACAATTAGTGGTTAAAAAGTGACTGATACATTTAGTCAAATATTTTTTATATTTAAAAAAATTTATTGCCAACAAGATTTTGAAGAATTGTTGACGAAATTAAGAAGAATTTTTTTTGTTTGTATTCAGAATATAAAATTGAAATAAAATTAGTTTTTAGTTAGGATGAAATATAATTTAAATTTTCTTAAACACAACTACGCATGTGCCCAATGCTTTGTATGTATATGCTTCTGGATAACTATAACAAAGGATTTTTGGCTCTGAATATATATATATATATATATATATATATATATATATATATATGTGTGTGTGTGTGTGTGTGTGTGTGTGTGTGTGTGTGTGTGTGTGTGTGTGTGTGCACATTTTATTCATATTAAAATCTATTCTTTTAACATTAATTAGATTACATTAACATAAACATTTTTAAACATCTATCATGTATATATGTGTATATATATATATAGGGTATAAAATATTTACTATTACATATTCCATATTAAAAAACTTATTTCTAACACTTTAGTACTTAATACTATCCATAATAGAGCCTTTAAAAGAAAAGAAAAATGTTTATTGCAATGTACACGCTGAACAGTTTAGTGTGGTGTACCATTTATCACCTCTGTATCAAAATAAATATATAGATTTATATGTGTGTAAACATCTATTTGCGTATATATATATATATATATATATATATATATATATATATATATATATATATATATATATATATATGTATGTATATATATACATGTATATATATGTATATATATATATGTATGTATATATATGTATATATATGTATATATATATATATATATATATATATATATATATATATATATATATATATATATATATATATGTATATATATGTATATCTATATGTATATATATGTATATATATATGTGTATATATATACATATATATATATACATATATATATATATATATATATATATATATATATATATATATATATATACATATATATATATACACATATATATATGTATATATATATACACATATATGTGTATATATATATATACACATATATATATGTATATATATATACACATTATATATATACACATATATGTGTGTATATATATATATATATATATATATATATATATATATATGTGTGTGTGTGTGTGTATATATATATATATATGTGTGTGTATATATATATATGTCTGTGTATATATATATATATATATATATATATATATATATATATATATATATATATATATATATATGAATATATAATCAAAATACGAGGAAAAAATGTTTTATAAAACTAAAAATGAAATCTTTAATTCTATGCAAAATGTATGAGGAAAATTATTGTGCCCAGTGTGAATATTATTACAGTTTTAACATTTTCATTTTACTATGGTTCATTAGCAATTATCCAAAGCGTCAAATTTTAGCTACGGATGTAGTTCTTTTAACATACAAATTTAGTTTTTTCAATTTTATCCTTATTTTCAGGTTAATATTAACATCAATCCATTCCTAAATTCAGCAAATAATAAAACTTCAAAGCAAATATGTCGTATTATATGTATTAATCATATATTTTTAAAACGGAATATCTTAAGATATTTCGTAAAACAAAATTTCTATAGAGAATGTATATTTAATTTAAAATTAAAATGCAGAAAAATTTTTCCCTACATTTCTAGGGAACTCTTATTTCCAAAAATTTAAAAGCAATAGTCATTCTGAATCCGAATAAAACATTCTTTAAAAGAATTGTTATGTTTAACAGAAAGGGAAAAGAAATACATTCTTATAACTATAAAGCACGTAATTGAAGCAATTTAAAATGGCACATTACTGGAGAAATATTTTTCCCTAAAAAATGAAAATGCACACTTCATAAAAAATATGGAAACTTTATGAAAAAAACATTTCTGCAGATACTTTTCTTATGGTATTTCAATCTTGATTTTTCTCTTTTCACTTATAAAATAATGTTTTCGAGGTATAGAAAAAAAACTTACTCTATACACTCTCATTAACACATTGTATGCGGGACAGGTACTAGTACGTTTTCTGACGACTGATACTTGAGCGCGGGTCACGTACTAGTACGGGTTAGTGTAACAACATGATTTGTTTGTGGGTACAAAAATAACGGTATATACAGGAAAATGAAGCCGAATGTTCTTGCCTACTACATAGATTCTGGAAAAATTTAGACAAATAAAAACTAGTTTTTACATCAGTCGATGCGGAACCACAGAACGGAAAAAAATTAAAACTATATACTACTATTTCTATTTGATTTTTCATATTTACGATACTACTATAAATTCATCCACTAAAAAAATATATTTTTTGCTTACAAAAATCTTATGGTTGTTATTTATATATTTATATTTATATATTTGTTTATATATTTCAATATAAAATACGTAAAGTTGGTTAAAAGATTAAATAATTTCCGATCTATTGTGATTTTACTGAATAACTAAATTTACGCGCAAAATGGTCCCGGTACAATTCCGCTGCGAAATGTACCCGCACACAATGTGTTAAGAAAGTGCTTCCAGCATGACAAGGTTTGTGTACTATGAAGTAATTTTACCAACTTTAAATATATTAAAGTTATTCTTTGTTTATAACTAATTCTATATTTCCGAATGTATTCAAAATAGAATTGGCAGGTATTCAAACTTGTTTGTATGAACTTGTCGTCATTTAATCTTGAAAATATATTTTTAATGAATTTAATTATTAAATTAGGTCAAGAAATGTTATGGAGGGGAACATTTTGGTCTTCTGTTATTACGCATTGTTTCATAATACCTTTACTTTGAATAACCGTGCAGTTGATACCGATAAATCTAGGGCAATTAACGTATATCTTTTTCTTTGACTTACAAATATGTACTCAAATTTATGCAATATAAACACTAAGACACACATATTTAGAAACTTATTTCACCATTTTTTAATTATGATAAATAGCTCCGTATTGAAAATAGGCCAATATCTGATTTGCAACAGAAGATTGTAATGCTGAGCTGTAAACTATCAATCTCAATTTAAAAAAACCGGTTATGATCAAGGGATTTATCGCTAAATATAAATTTAGAAGCTATTTTAGTTATAATTTCAACACTTCTTACAAAAGCATTGATAAATGTAAATCAAATATACTGTTCAACTAGTTGATCATGAAATATTAATTAAAAGCATAAATGTCAGAAATACTACTTACTTTTGGGTTTTATTTTCTTTTGTTCAAGGTAAACTAAGTATATGTTTCGTCATAGCATGTAAATTTGCATACACAAGTAAATAAATAACGAACGCATAAAAAACAGACATATGTGGTAAAGTAATGTACAACATATAAAGACTGAAACCATCAAATACTTTTCTGAGAGATCAAACGGTGGGGCAGCCAAACGTTGATTTTTTTAATAGAAGGTAAGATATGTAGTTCTTATAAAGAGATATAGACGCAGATATAGACGGCAATGTGTGCAGACGGTACTTCTCGCTGACCGCTAACTGACCGCCAAGACGGGCGCTGATGTTATGCCAGACGGGCATTGATGGCCAGTTTTATTTTAATAGTTTAATTAAATAAGTTCATTTTAATTAAGCTTTTGTGCATCTTTTCCACCGTGGGAATATATTTCCCCAGTGATATATTTTTCCCAATTTTTTGGAATAAAAATTTCTCTATTTTTTATAGATTTTTTTAGATAAAGGTTATTAAATTAAACCAGGTATATTAAAAAAATATTGGATTACGATTATTCTCATGGGTATTTTTAAGTTAATTATTTTTTTAACTCCAAAACATAATTCAAATGCCTCGTTATTGGTGATTTTTTTCTTACAAAACTGCTGAATATGCAGAGCTTAAAATGGCTTTAAACAACTTCGCGGAAGTCTAATGTCATTAATAGTATTCACTAAAAGACTTTAATGTATTTCCTTGTTTGAAAAAGAGAGAGGAACATGTTCTAGTAAATTAAATGTACATAACAAGTCCTTGAATTGCAAAATAAAAATTTAAAGGCATTTACTTAAGTATAATCCACTTCGAATAAGTAAATTTTAAAGGAAATTATTTTAAAAGAAAAATATTACAAAGCAAAGTTGATGGAATTTTGAGTTCAGTATTAGGAAACATTATTTTTTCTATGACTGATGAGTAATACAACGAAACATTTAATGCTCTATGATAATCGTTTTTAAAATTTCTAGTGTAAAACTGTGATAAATAGTTCTTTAAGTGTTTTCAAATTTTAAATTGAACTCAAATCCTTCCAGAATTTATGCTAATTTAAAGTAGTTATAAGTAATTTCAAAACGTTCTTCCTGATGTTTCTTAAGTGGTTGTTATAAATGTTTTCAAAAGTGATAATTTTACTTTTAAAGATAACTAGATATTTTGTTTGGGTTATTAAGAATATTTATTACTATGTTTGAAATCTTTGAAAATGCGTCTGGTAAGAACTATGTAAATAGTTTTTCTTTAAAGTAGACGTCTATTAATAAAGAACACATATTTCCGAAAGTGATAATTTTTCTTTAAAGATAACTAGATATTTTGTTTAGGTTATTAGAAATGTTTATTACTATATCTGAAATCTTTGAAAATTGGTCTGGTAAGAATAAAAACTATGCAAACAGTTTTTTTTTTCAAAGTAGAGATCTGTTCATAAAGAACAAATATCTTCTAAAATGTGTCACATCTGCAAAATTTCGGTAACATTAATGTGGCCATTTCCTATGCTTGACATTTTTATCCGTGTAAAAAAAGCATTTCCTCAAGAATTCTTGTAAAAGTGAGTCCCCAGTACATTTAGGAGAACAACCAAAAATTAAAGAAAAGAAATATAAATTAGTTAAATCTATACCAAAAATTTTTTTAAAACATCTGTAATTTTCACCATATATGAACATTAATATATGCAATCTTGTTTGGGATAAAAGTAACAGTTAATCATACCGAAATGTACGTCTATTTTAAAAAATATCTAATTTGCTGCAAGTTGAGCTGAATAAGTCCACAATCTTAAGCCTTTGCCTTAACAACGTATGGGAGACGTGACGGAACTTCTGTGCCTAAAATCACACACGTGATGATTCTGTCTGGACAAATGTGAAAAGCTCGTGTCAGACACCTGATGATTCTTTCTAGCCAAAAGTCGTATCAGACATGTTATTGTATTTAGTCGATAAAGTTTTTGTTTTTGCGTTATTATTTGTTACAGTTGCAATATAGGAGTTGGTCGTTTATTCTTAAGCGTAATTGCAATAGAGTATTATATTATATGCAATAAATAATTAACTGTTAGTGCTTAAAAAATTCTTTAAAAAAATCTAAAAATTTAACCTAATTGCAAAAAGGAAAATTGATACTAATAAAGGTGCTATCCTGATTACACCTTAGAAACTGAAACAGAGACCGATTTGGATACATCTGAGATAGTATTGTACTTTGTGCAAAATTTTAGTGATAAAATTGCTTCTGATCACGAAGCATGAGAAAAGCTTTCATCGAAAGTGGCACACACAATCTTCGCTCGATTCAAAAGGCAACAGGTTAAACCAAATTTTATAAAACTAACAGATTATTTGACAAACAATAGTAATAATATTTAACTAATATGAGCCACTGTAACTCAGTCGGCAAAGGCAGCGTTCTAGTAGCTGAAAGGTTGGGGGTTTGGGCTGCAGCTGGACTAATATTAGCCATGTTCACTAAAGGTTACTGGGGAAAGTAAAATATGTTCGTGGTCACAATATCCTAGAAGTTCTCCAACGATACCTTTAGGGGTGGCAGACCAAGCCAATGGATCGTCTGCTTGGTCCCTGCTTCTAAATTACGAGTACCCAGCTGGGGTTAATGTTACTCGTTTCCGTGGCATACCTTAAGACGTGGCTCCTCGGATGGTGCTAAATGAGTAACAGGTTCGCAGCCTTGTTAAGGCGTTAGAATAATGTCTGTATTGAAATAGGGTAATGTCTGTATTGCTGCCTTGAAAAAAATTACTTAACTAATATTTAAAAAGGTTATATCAAGCACTCTGTGATATAATCTTTTAAATTTAACAATTACCCACTACCCGCAAGAGATAATTCCTTGGATTACTAGAATTTTATAGTCAACTTAATAGGGCTATAATTTACTATTATATAATTTCACTTCAATATCTTTAAAACTTACAAGGCTGTCAGAGATTTATAGAATTGTTTATTTTTAGTAAATTCAGAAAGAAAACTGATAAGCGACTTTTTATTAATTAATTTGTGTTATTAAAAATAGAAATTTTGCTGAAATGTAACCATCTGTTTTCACCATTCATTATTTTTTCTATTACCAAAATTTTTTCACCCCTGAATATCTAGTTAATATTGCTCATTTGCGCAAAACAAGAACGGCACCTTATAACAAATGCAAGTTTTAAAAATTCGCTTCAGAACTGGTTCGAAAGAAGAGCACAAGTAATAAAATGTTTATTATTATCCACTCGCTATAACAAAAACAAGTAAAAAAACACCGCATAGAATTTATGGAAGCTAAAGGATAATGCTGTTCTAAAAGATCCTCTCCCTAACGGAAACATCCTTAAAATAGCTCCATATTTTATCCATAAAGATCATATTTTATCCATATTTCAAGATTATAAAATTTCAGCCCAAAAAATATTGCCCTCTCTTTAGAATGCATAATACTACTTTAACACTGGAACACCAGTTGAACTCCAAACCCTGTATAAAGTTTTGCATATTAGCCTCTATCTCACTCTCTATCTACCTATCTTTCTATGTTTGTATATATATAGTGTGTATGTCTATATACAAATATACATCAACATGCATATAAGTGTACATACAGAGAGACATATATATACATATATGACATGTTTGGAAATTTAGGAACGAAAATTAAGAGAATTATTACCAAAAACAAGTAGAACTAATTAATGTGACGTCATGAAATGTCAGTAGAAGAGTACCGAGAAAATAATACAGGCGCTAAGTTATGTCACGAAAAAAAGAGATTACGCATGTCATATATATATAAGACATTTTATATATGTGTATATATACATGTATACATATATATAAATATATATATAAATATATATATATATATGTGTGTGTGTGTGTGCGTATGTGCATGTACGTATATAAATAAATATATCTGCATATACAGATGTGTGTATAAATATGTATACATATTTATGTAAATTAAATACAAATATTAATTATTTGTAATTTATTAGTTTCTAATAATCTGAATACAAAACTAGATTATAAAAATGATATGTATAATGTATACAGATATCTATACATGTGTGTATATTTCTGTATACACAGATGGGTGTGTGTTTGTATTTATATATATATATATATATATATATATATATATATATATATATATATATATATATATATATATATATATATATATATATATATATATATATATATATATATATATATATATATATATATATATATATATATATATATATATAGATATATAGCAATATATAGAATATATATATTATATACATATACAATATACATACATACATATTACATATATATTATATATATATATATATATATATGAATATATATATATATATATCAATATACTATATATATACATATACACACATATATATATATATATACATATACAATATACATATATATATATATATATATATATATATATATTTCGTACAAGCTGGTTGACATTCTTGGCATACGAAATAGCAATATATCAGGCTTTCTATTGGTAAAGAATTTACAATATATCAACCTAGCTCATGACTGAATGGTGTTCCGGATCGGAGATCAAAACTTAAGCTTATTAAAAAAAAATAAGATTACTTTAACTGAGACTAATTTAGTTTGTCTGGCGTCTATATCAAAATAGTATGCACGATTTTTCGAAATGAAAACTTTTCTTCGTATTCTGAGTATTGTATAAGATAATTTAAAACGCCAAGCTCCCGTAGAGTCGTTGTCTTTCGCATGAATAATATCATTAACTCGAATCTATATCGAACTCGGTATCATTAACAGCATTAAATGAAAGTGATCTAAGCGAATTTCGGTATCTCGGATGCATTTAAATATGCACCGACATCATTAGGTTCTAAGATTAAGTGAAGAGTAAACTTATCTAGCTTTCTAACTACCACTTTAGTACAGGTTTCTCTGATCTGAAGCTACACACAAATTCCATGTAATGTAAATTTGCTACTCCGATTCACTGCAACCATAATTGCTTATCTTCTAAAAATAGATAGGAAAGGTATAAGAAAAGAATGGTATGTGCCAACAATTAGAAATTTTTCCTTATTCCTTTAATTCTTTATGATAACTTACAAAATATACTCCTTACTTAATGTTTCTAATTTATTTAAAAGATAATTTATGTTCTTTTTTAATTTGAAATAAAATAAAAACTAGTCTAGCTGCTTAACAAATGAATTTTTAAAAAGTAATTAATCAGTTACAAAATGTGTAAACTTTTGTTGGTAATACGATGTAATCTATTTTTATTTAGGTATAGTTATATATATTTTATTAATATTTAGGTTTGATTTGGTTAAAATGCCGATCTACTTTTTTCCTACACGAGGGCTATTGAAAACTTAAGCTACTGCTTAAAGCCGATTCAGAACAGCTACAAACATCCATGTCTCCAGCAAGATTCGAACCTGCGATCTCTGGTATCAAATAGCAACGTTCTATCCATTCGTCAATGGTTTGGTAGAGTAACATTCAAAAAACACGAGGAAAATTCAAATTATGCCTTACAAAAATTTTCGAATTATTTTATCAACTATGCAAACGCCTAAATATGAAAGTAAATAAATGCAATCTTTAGATAAGAGGGTTTACCAAGAAAAATATTCGTATGTTAAAAATTACAATTTTGAAAACGTCCGTTTTGCTTTTATCTCTCCAAGACGTGTACTACAAAATTTTAAAAATCCTACAGAAATCTTGACAAAAAAAAATGTAAAAAAACAATTCTAAAATTTCAAATGAAAAACTTCAAATATTCGGTAAAATATCGCCTATGATAAAAATTTCGAAAACCACTCTTTAAAGATATATTTTGGGATCATAGTTTTTAATAGTTAAATATAGAGAAAGTTACATAAAAGTTTCATTCAATTATCATTAATGTTACCAAAGATATTGATCATTTAAGCATTGTGTTCATAACTGCAGGAACATAGCCTGTGGAGTGGTTTTAATTCAACGGTAACATACATAATAAATTAAGCATTTAGTCGTAGGAACATAGTTTTCGTTCTTCATCAGTAACTTCTTAGTAAAAGCTGTGCATTTGGACTTTATTACGTTTTCGTCTGCAACTTTTTTATCTGGTTTGATTTAGAGATACTTTGTATATACTGAAGCACGAGAAACGGCCGGTATGCTTCAATAAAAATAAGAAATGCTTATTTTTTCGAAGCACCGACTATGTCGAAAGCTGGTAGTGAACTGAGAAAATTGTGTAAGTTTACGCAGTTATCAGTTGCATAAAAGGGTTCCAAGTTGTTCAGTCCAAAGAACTAAAAATTTACCGGCTCAAACTTCCCAGTTTACACAATTTTTCGTTCGGTTATGACATCATATGATAAAATTAACTGATAGTGTGTGGTCAGCTTAGGACCATATCAATCATTTTGCACTAAAAAGATGTAAATCTATAAAGGAAATTAACTCTGTTATTTAAAATGCGATAGAGAGTTTAAGAAAACATCTCACGTTTCAAATTAGGCAACCCGAACGATGGCCGAATGGTTAGGGCACTGACCTTCGGAACCGGAGTTCGTGGGTTCGAGTCCCACTGAGGCATGGATGTTCGTAGCCGTTCGGAATCGGCTTTAAACTGTAGGTCCCGGTCTCATTAGCCCTCGTGTAGCAAAAAGTAGACCGTAGTGCTCCCAACCAACCAACCAAATTAGGCAACAATCAAGTAAAATGAGAGAGACCTGTTTTAAAATGCAATCTGTGGTTAAACGGGGAGAAATTATATAAAAAGATACAGTAAAAAATATCGTGAAAGAAAAAAAAACAACAATTAATGTTTATTACCATAGAATTAAGATATATAGAATATTATAAATGGTTACAGTTTATGTGTACACTTGACCTGTCTTTTGTTATGCATGGTACCCTATTTTGTATAGTTTACATTCAAATCATCGGCAGACAAAACACAACGAATTGATCTAAGGGTTCAGTTATTAAATATATGTTCTTTGGCCAATTGAAAGTCATAGAATTTCATATAAATTGGCTGAAAAAAAATTACTAATATCCTCACGCTTAGTCTTTAATAAAATACCTGTGCTCTTCACATTTTCTAACCTGTAAAATATCGTTTTTATCTAAAAACTTATTTTTAAACATTTTCTTCCAGTAATGAACAAATGTCGTGTTTCTTTCAAATATTCACATGCCAAGTCACAGAAAATGTTTGGTATTTTATATAGTGCAATATACGTTACATAAGACCGGCATAGCTAAATGATAGCTTAAAGATCAGTACACCTTGTCTTGAATTTGAGACTCTCAAGCCACTACTGAAATAACCCGATGAAACCAATATCGATTATTAGTCACCTCATGGTTACCAATGTGTTAATGACCTCAATTGAATCCATCTTTGTAATGGGTTATTTTCGAGCTCTACGATCTACTTTTTTGCTGCAAGAGGGCTAATGAGATTGGAACATACACCATATTCGTAATAAATAATTCTCTTGCGTTGATGAGGTAACAAAATATTAAACAACTTCGATATGAAAAAAATTGGCCTGTATCGTTCAAGGACATGATTTCCATTCCCGTAATAAATTTTTACTTGTCCCTCTGACAACTATGGATTTGGCACTAAATAATGACTAAACTAAAGATACATTTTAGTGTTTAAAGGTAGCATACACAAAAACAGAGCTCATAAATTTATTAGGAAAAGTTGTTATCCTTATGGAATATAAAAATATCATTAAATTCAAACACTTATAAGAGAAAGTTAATGACTTCTAAGTATCCTTGTACAATACAAAGTTAAGACGCTGAATCTATTTTATATGTTGGGAATATGCCACTTAGCTTTAAGTGCAGCAATAATTCAGTCTGTAGGTTGTAAAAATAGCCAAATTTTTTAACCAGCAACTAATCTTATTTCTGGGCGAGTTTTATTAATAACTAAAATCTTTCACGGTAATATACTATTTTGTATTGTACCATTTTTAGACCATAAGATTTTTTTTCATGGTATTTTTTTGGCTTGCTAAATCCTATTTACTTGAAGTGTTTTATTCCAATTTTCAGATGTTAGCTAAAGGTATTTTCCTTATTTGTTTTAGTGTGTACTTTCTAGGATGAAAATTATTTTTATTTACCAAGATACATATTATAGATATAAAAGACTATTGGATTTGGGTATTTCTTTTTCCATTCGTAAAGACATATTTTATTTTCACGCTATTCAAGTAGCACTTCTACGATATTTTTCCTAAGTTATATATAGTTGGTAGCAGTTACAATAGGTTCTGAATCGGTAGAAAAATAGGGTTGTAGAATAGATATTACCAATTTTTAAATGCTGTTTTAGAAAACAATTTACTCGCAGAAGACTGAAAATGAGTCACTGACTGTAATAAATTTGCAAGCCACAATACAAAAATATACTGTTAATTCTTGTACAATTTGGAATTAGCCAAATGATCCAGCCATAGTTTGGCTACACATTTAGCAGCACCAAAATATATATATGTAATATTAAAAATCCCTTATTTACATATTTTAATATTAATTTAACAACGTCTGTTCATAAATTACTTATATATTCTGATTTATATATACGCTATAAATTTATATATATATATATGTCTGTACTTCTTTAGTCAATAGTAAACGCGTTCTCTTTAAACATGAGTATTTTTTATCACGTGATCAAATGTGCTTAAGGATTATTCGTAGTCTTTTTACCTGAGAAATCCCACCTTAAAAAATTTTGTGCACTAAAAGTTATGGCCTATTGTATTGATTGGATGTATCGTTACCATAAATAAAATGCGTTGTGCTTTTTGATGAGTCTCGTCCATATTTCATATATATATGTGAGTGTATAAAAGAAAGAGAGTGATAATGTGTGTACATTTAATATCCCTGTGGTGGTTCATATTATTCAATTTTCTTTTGTAATCCCCGGTGAAGAAATCTGATTAACTTTAAACGAAAAAACAAAAGTATCATTAACCAGACCATACTCACTTCAAAATATCTCATAGTTATCATGATTTTCTTGGGGTTACAGAAGGATTAGCCCATGAAATTTGATAATTACGGTCACGAGATCCCGTCAGCAGGCTTGGAGTGATATATCAGTATTATGTAAATATAGTACACTAGCACAAAATTTTAGTTTGGAGAATGGTGCTTGCCAAGAGATTAATATAAAATTAAGAAGTAAGAAACCTCGTCAATTGAGAAAACGGGGTGCATTTTAGGTACAGTATGGCGAAAATTATTACAAAATGTAACGTAAAATTAAAATTAGTTGTACTTAAATATTATCATACTTGTTATGGGCATTTTACCCTGTCACAAAGGTAAATCAGATTGGCCTAGGTGGAGTTATAATTAAGGTGTTCGATATAACAAAGAACATAATTTTGAAAACATATTAGTAGATTTATTTAGAAAGTTGTCTAGGAAACTTCAGGGTTAAAACTGTTTACAAAAGCCAGCCAATCGGGGTTCTTAATGGCAGTCACATAAGAGGCACCTGTGACGTGGTTTAAGAGTCACCAATTTTTGGAAGAAGATTGGGAGTCGGCAAGATTTCAGTTTTCCTACTTGTCGTCGGTAAAGAATGGTTTGGTTTGGTTTGGAGTGCTACGGTCTACTCTTTTGCAACACGAGGGTTAATGAGACCGGTACCTACAGCTTAAAACCGATTCCGAAAGGCTACGAACATCCATGCTACAGTGGGATTTGAACCCACGAACTCCGGTACCAAAGGACAGCACCCTAACCAATTGGCCATCGTTTGGCTCGTCGCTAAAGAAAGAACAAAATATATTGATAAAGGTTTGCTATGAAATGATAGCATCACCAGAAAATTATTTCAAGATACACCTGCAATTACATTGGTTAGTTTTAGTTTAAAAATATCATTACATATATATACATTTGTGATATTTTTATATAATTATATATATGTAATTATGTTTATATATTTTATATAGGTATAAGTATACAGGCGTTTTGATTGAAGTTCTTTAAGCATTTTGAAAAACTTTAAATACAGTCGTTCAAAATTAAAAACAAAATGTGTTTACAAGTATTGATTCCATAAGAAAAAAAAATAGCTCTCTCGAAGTGGAACATCGTTTAAACTTTTCCTAGAAAAGAAGAAAAAAATGTTTTTTGAGAGCATATCAATGTTATATTTACACAAAAAGGTATGTGAAAACTGTGGAAAAACAATCGAGCAATGAATCATAACAGGAAACAATTTTACGCTTTAAAGAAGTTTGAGACTTATGGTGGGATATCCGATTTGTGGTTAAAAAGTGATTGATACACATATTCGAATATTTTCTTAGAAATAATAGCTGTTTTATTGGCAATATTTTTGATAAATATACTAAGACATTCGAAAGAATATTTTTCGATTGTATTCAAAATGTAAAATAACTTTCAAGTTAAAATAAATTATAATTTAAAATTTTCTTAACACCACTGCACATCAATATGCTTTTGAATAAATGTAACAATGGTTTGTTTGTACTGTAATATTAAATAATTCTTAATATTAAATAGTTCTTAAAACTACATATTGTATTAAATTTTTGAAAATTTTGACCTTGTGATAATTGCGAAAAGTGAATATCTGCATATTTTAGCATGAAATTAACACAGAAATAAAATAATAATCCAATATATAATAATACTCTAAGTTATATGTTCGTCTGTTCACGAATTTACGAAGCGGTTGGATCTGAAATGGGTAGGAGCATCCATATTGGATTCTTGGAGTTAGGGTTAGTAAAATTCAAAGCAAGTCGTTAACCCCTTGAGGACCAGCACATAAATGCTATACGAGTCGACCGTTGTGAAAACCGTTGCCGTTTACGCGGTTTAGTAATTAATACGCATCCTAGCATTAATACTCTTATTAGGCATACTCGATGCTGTTCTCTCAATATCAACCATAGATCATCGTGTGAAGGCGACTCTGGACTGATAACAATGAAATCACTGCTTCGAGTATATGAGACGTTGGTTGCGAAGGGGTTTAAACCTTCTAAATCCACCCCTTTCCCCCTTTTCAAGAGTTTAATGCCGTTATACCAAGCCCTATTTTCCCCGATTAGGAGCAGGTGATTAAGTTTATCACATAATAAATAGGTAAAAATAACCTTTTTTTAGCATTATGATGTCTTTCCTTCAACCATCTCATTTAATCATTTCTTATTTTAAATTATTTAAATATCTTCTGAATTATTTTCATACGTTTTATCACTGATATGAGGTGCATACTTTTCTTTTATATTTCGGTTAAATAACAGATTAGATACATATGTGATAATTTTAAATGTAATCATCGATTATATTTTGTTGAAATGAAAATTTTATCACCAGTATTACACACATTGTGTGTGGATACATTTCGCAGCGGAATTGTACCGGAAGCGGATGTTTTGTTGCGCGTAAATTTAGTTATTCAGTTAAATGGCAATAGATCAAAAACTATTTAAATTTTTAACCAACTTTTCGTATTTCATATTGAAATATATAAACAAATATATAAATAGAAATTTATAAATAACAACTATAAGATTTTTGTAAACAAAAAATGTATTTTTTAGTGGATAAATTTAAAATAGTATCGTAAACTTTAAAAATCAAATAAAAATAGTAGTATATAGTTTTCATTTTTTAGAATTATCTTATATATATATAAATATTTTTACATTATAAATAAATGAAAAGAGCGATCATAAAACTAATAATGTTTCACAGTGTGATAACGTTCAAAGCACTTTCCTCTATGAAGAGGTACACACCAAAACTTGCTGTTGTTTTTGTACCCACAAACAAACCATGTTGTTACACTAACACGTACAAGTACTTGACCCGCGCTTAAGTATCAATTGTCAGAAAACGTACCAGTGTCTCGCGCTCAAGTATCAATCGCCAGATAACGTACTAGTACGTGTCCCGCATGCAATGTGTTAACAACAAATTCTTTTCATAAAAATCTAGGAGTTTATTTAACAGACTAATAAATATCTAGTGTTTAAGTTATACACCTTTCAAAATTAAGAAGTTTGTTCGTTTGTGTGTTTGTTTCTTATACATAACCACACGGTTTCACTAAATGAATTCAATTTGATTCTTAACTGCATTCACATCTGCTAAGAATTAAATAAAAATATACTATTTCTATGTATTTATATACAAATAGAGAACGATCCTACTAAAACTATTGTAAGTAAAATTCGGAGCAACAGTAATATAACAACTTAATATAACATTTTAATAAAACTAATTTCAACATATACATAACAAAAATCCATATCATTGTATTATTATCCGTATCATTCATAGTCTGTATTGAATCTGCTAAAAATTAAATAAAAATATACTATTTCTATGTATTTATATACAAATAGAGAACGATCCTACTAAAACTATTGTAAGTAAAAATCGGAGCAACAGTAATATAACAACTTAATATAACATTTTAATAAAACTAATCTCAAGATATACATAACAAAAATCCGTATCATTCTAAACAGTTTGTATTGAATCTGCTAAAAATTAAATAAAAATATACTATTTCTATGTATTTATATACAAAAAGAGAACGATCCTACTAAAACTATTGTAAGTAAAATTCGGAGCAACAGTAATATAACAACTTAATATAACATTTTAATAAAACTAATCTCAACATATACATAACAAAAATCCATATTATTCTAAACAGTCTGTATTGAATCTGCTAAAAATTAAATAAAAATATACTATTTCTATGTATTTATATACAAATAGAGAACGATCCTACTAAAACTATTGTAAGTAAAAATCGGAGCAACAGTAATATAACAACTTAATATAACATTTTAATAAAACTAATCTCAAGATATACATAACAAAATTCCGTATCATTCTAAACAGTTTGTATTGAATCTGCTAAAAATTAAATAAAAATATACTATTTCTATGTATTTATATACAAATAGAGAACGATCCTACTAAAACTATTGTAAGTAAAAATCGGAGTAACAGTAATATAACAACTTAATATAACATTTTAATAAAACTAATCTCAACATATACATAACAAAAATCCATATTATTCTAAACAGTCTGTATTGAATCTGCTAAAAATTAAATAAAAATATACTATTTCTATGTATTTATATACAAATAGAGAACGATCCTACTAAAACTATTGTAAGTAAAATTCGGAGCAACAGTAATATAACAGGTGTCGCAAGCCACATGCCGCTCTTTGAAGGACTACTTGTGACTCTCGATAAATGTACCCGAGATCCCTTTTCATTTTTGTTTTATATTTTAAAAAAATTTACAACTGATGGACCTCCGGCAATGCTGGATAAAAAATCGGTCGTATTGGGCTTTTAAGAGATGATTCTCAAATTCCACAATTCATACCAATTCACTGCATAATTCATTGAGAACATCACGTTACAAAATATATAAAATATCTTGATGTTATGAAAACAGTATAGTACATTGAAATTACATTCGCACAAAAACAAAAATTCATCGACAATTCAAAAATTTCCTTGAAAAATTAAAGGACGAATAACTTTTCAATGACATTCAATAAATATAATTTCTGTAAAAAAAAAATTTTTTAATACCTTTTAAATACGTATTTAACCCCTTCCGGTAAAATGACGAGTCTAGCTCGTCATTAGTTTTTCATTCCATATAGCACAATTTCGAGCTACACTCGTCATGCGATTAAAGTTACTGTTAAATATGATAATTTGGTTTAAAATTTCTAGTGCACTGAATTTGGCAACACTTTTATCACTTTTGAAAATCACAAGTCACTATTACATATTGTTTACTTAGAATTTCTTGGTACAAGTCATTGCCAAATTAATGAGTCAGAATAAAAGAAAACCTACTAAGAAATGCCGTGTGTGTTACAAGAATCAAATTAAAAGTGAGACTACTTGGCGGTGTAAACAATTAAGAATTCCTTTGCACTTTGTTTTGAAAAGTACCACTAGCTTGAAGACTATTATCTGTATACCTTATTAATGTTTTGCTTTGATATTTTCTTAATTTTACTGTTTCTGATATTATTTAACACTATGTAAAAAGTGGATTTTAATTAAGAATATGTAAGAATTGTAAAATGAAACAAGTTTTTTAAATAAAAATTAAACGGTTATTTCATGCACAGTTTTTCATTATTAAATCATACCGGAAGGGGTTAATTGCGGCCTGCGAAAAATTTCAAATTTTAAAAAATGGCTCTGACTATCAAGGAGCTTGGCCAACCCGGTAATGTAACAACTTAAGTAGAGCTTCTGTGTGTTTACAGATTACATTGACATCGTTAATCTTAAGGTATAAACTACTGTCAAGTGTTTATCCTTTTATGTACTTGGAGATATGGAGATCTCTAACAAACTGAACACTAATTCATCGATGCGTTACGTGTAAATTATTCGCTCTAGTGCACAAGGACTTATTCCTCCATACTCCGATTAACAACAACAAGATGAGGTATTCATGTCCATGTTTCAATATAATAATTAACCTTTCTTGAAAAGAATATCTCCTTATTAGTCATTCATGTCTGGTACTACAGTTAAACTTCATTCAGAATCTGAGTTACTTACACGTTCAAATTTCATGCTTGAGAATTTTAATGTTTTACTTGAATAGTTTTGATAGCTACTTCAATGGGAAACTTAAATATGAGTTTGATAAGAATTGTACGCTTTCAGAAATCTATATACATAAAACGTTATGTAAGACATATCGAAATAAAGTAGGCGTAGTCCCCATTTTTTTTATTCACTGTGCTTTCACTGATATCCCGTCAATATCTTCTTTTTACATATACTTATCTGCGGCTGGAAATCTTAAAAGGAAATTATTAAACAGCTATGGCAATGTATCCTAAAACAGTTTATGTCGTTAAGATATGAAAATTACGTAATAAAAACTAAAACATCTTTAAGCGTTCAAATATAAGGGTACGAATAATGAAACTCCTACTTAAATGGCTTTCAATTTAAAATTAATTTGCTGCATCAATAAGTACTGAACTGTTTCCTAATTAATTCACATGTCTTTTAAGTGCTTTCTAAAGTTTAAATACAAAAAAAAGAAGCAATAATTAAGAAGTGAGAAACAATTTTAAAATTTGACATCACAATATTGCCAATGCAATAATATTTTTGTTATAAATGGTCATTATACTGTACATATTAAATATTAAATTAGAACGAGTTTTAAAACCTCTTAAAGATTTGATAGTACCAGCAGTATAGTTCATAAAACTTGTTTAAAGGTAATAATTTTTTTATTTATAGCTGGAAATTATTCATGTTATGTTTATTACAGTCTAAATAATTAACATTTCCCTCATATTTTACGAAAGCTCTAATAAACTTAAATAAGTCAAACTACATTAATCTAAGTATAAAAAGGAATTTTGTGATAACTTTCAGTTAATTTGGTTTTTCACTGCCATAAAATTTACGTCTTCACGATAGGCCAATAAGTGTTTTGTGGATCCAGTATTTTCTAATTTTTTATTTCTAGACATTCGAGATTTCCCTTAATGAGAACATTACCCAATAATTCAAGAAGTTAGAATTTTTTCAGATTAATTAAATTTAAGAGACATCATTTAAGAGACATACTTTTACACTTGATTGTAAAATATTTATAAAAGTTAATGAACTAAACTTTGCCTTTATCTGACATGACACTCGAGAATTGTGTAAATTTTAGGTGCAGAAAAAATAGGCATTAAGTAAGAACTGAGAAAGAATTTTAAAAATTTATGACATCCCATTCTTGCTATTACAGCTATATTTTTGTTATAAGTATATATTATACTGGACATATATAAATATATAACTAAAATGGGTTTAAAATACTCCAGTAGAGTTGATAGGAGTTTATTTCATAAAGATTTTTTGATGTTAATACATATTGGATTAGGACGAGTTTTAAAACCTCTTAAAGATTTGATATTTGATAGTACCAGCAGTATAGTTCATAAAGCTTGTTTAAATGGGAATACTTTTTATTGATAGCTGGAAATTATTCATATGAATATATTTATTACAGTCTAAATATAAACATTTCCCTCATATTTTACGAAAACTCTAATAAACTTTAATAAGTCAAACTATATTAATCTAAGTATAAAAAGGAATTTTGTGATAACTTTCAGTTAATTTGGTTTTTCACTGCCATAAAATTTACGTCTTCACGATACGCCAATAAGTATTTTGTGGATCCAGTAATTTCTAATTTTTTATTTCTAGACCTTCGAGATTCCCCTTAATGAGAACATTACCCAATAATTCAAGAAGTTAGGATTTTTTTTTCAGATTAATTAAATTGCATCATTTAAGAGACATACTTTTATATTTGATTGCAAAATATTTATAAAAGTTAATAAACTAAACTTTCCCTTTATCTGACATGACACTCGAGAATTGTGTAAATTTTAGTGCAGAAAAATAGGCATTAAGTAAGAACTGAGAAAAAATTTTAAAAATTTATGACATTCTTGCTATTACAGCTATATTTTTGTTATAAGTGTATATTATAGTGGACATATATAAATATATAACTAAAATGGGTTTAAAATACTCCAATAGAGTTGATAGGAGTTTCTTTCATAAAGATTTTTTGATATTAATACATATTTAATTATAACTGTAAATCATCTGATAAAATACGTTTATTACAGTATAAATATTCCCACCATATTTTGTAAAAAGTCTATCACATAACTTGAACTTCGTTAATCTAAGTAAACAAAGAAGTTTTGTTATAACTCTCATTTAATTATACATTCTATTGACATAGTTTTTATGTCTTCACCTTATACCAATAAGTTTTTTGTGGATCAAGTATTTTCTAACTTTTCATTTCTGGGTCTTCAAAACGTCTCTTAATTAATGGCAAGATTACCTAATATTTCAAGAAGCTAAGATTTTTTTCAGATTAATTTAGTTGCATCATTCAAGTGACATATTTTTATATTTCATTGCAAAATATTCATAAAGGTTAATGAAATAAACCTCATCATTTTCTGACTGAAGTAACAAGAACCTAATTTACGCTAGATGCGCATGACATTCAGGTAACAACTAATACTAATATCGACTAAGTAAAGATAAAACAAATTAGATTTTCTCCTTAAGTGGGATAATTTTGAAAAAAAAATTTAAATTTCTCGTGGGCATTTCTTCTTAAGATAACTTTTAAAGATTCAGAATTTTTTTAGTGCAGCACTTATTATTCTTAAAATAATTATAAAATATAAGATAAATAAAAATACCAAATGTATTCCGTAAAAAGTTTTAAAAGATTCTGCCAATCAAAGCTGTTTAAATATTTGTCTTTATTAACAATTTTTAGTAATCATATTTATTAAAGATAATTTTGCAGAAACCCATCCAATTCACCCCCCAAAAAAAGAATTATACAACTTCCTTTAACACTTCGAGTGCGGGCAACGTATTTTACGTTTTTTGCAGTCTGTCACTGGAGTTAGGGGGTTTTTTGTTAAATAATCATACAGTATATATTAAAGTGGTGGACACCTGCTAACCACCACAAATCTACTAAATACTTATAATTATATGTATGTGTGACATTCGTGTTGTTTTCGTTGCTATGCAAAGCTTTGCATTTTTTATTTCCACAAGTTATGATTGTGGAGATACTCGGTCTTTTGTTGCGTTATTTCGTCTTCAATCGAATTTCTAGCTCCAGAACGTCGTGGTTTGTCAATTTGAAGCTTAGTTTTTTATTGTTGAATACAAAATTGATAAAATGAACCGTTGTGACAAAGATAGTGATGAAGAAATATTAACTGACAGATTATCGGGCTTTAATTTTAAAAACCGTTTATTTTTGTGGTTTCGTAAAAATATTGTTTTCTTTTTTTGTTAAATAATCATACAGTATATATTAAATTGTAAAATGAAAAAAAATTTCGTTCATAAAAACAAACTACTTTTTGATTTACTGTGATTTTTCTCAATAACTAAAGTTCCGCGCGATTCATGAAAAAACATGTAAGTTGGCGGTGAAGTATACCCACATGCCAAGTGTTAAAGTAAATAAATAATAAATCAATAACAATTTCAGAATATAAAGTGGCTTCAAATATTCTGAATTCGAACTTGGCATTTCTAACCTTAAGCTATCGAAAAACAATTTCTTACTTTTTCAAAAATCTACAAGTTGTTTACTTGTATAAGAACTTTTATCTAAAATCAGGAAAAATATTTCATTTTCATAAGTTAAATATACATAAGCTTAATAATAAAAAGGGATTAAATACATTTTTTCAATTTCATACTTAATTCATATACTAGTTGCACGATCTCGAGCTTAGAATTATTAGCTTAAGGTTAAAATGTAGAAAATTTATAAATTTAACTACGATACAGTATTTAAAAGTTTAAAGTTATTCCTGCAAGTTCAAATGTAATTTTAAAAGCTATTGAAGGCTTTCCCGTCTGAAATAGATATAGTCTTAATGGGATTGACTTATGTATTCAATAATTTTTATAGGTCTTAAAAGTCAACGACTGCCCTTCTAAAGAAGATATGTGGTCCATACATCAGAGTGTTTATTAATCTAGAAGTTTATTCTATTAACTAAGGTGTACATTCTGTGATATTTTCAAGCAGTTGAGGTCGCAAAACTATATTTTATTTTTCAATATGAAGGAGGAAGTAATTATAGGATGACGTACGATAAAATTAGAGACTACTTTTGATTTAATAAGAACCAAGTACCAATGCTATAAAATCTCACAAATTAAAGGTTTTTCCTTCTATAGGGAACTGTTATTTGCTACCAAGAAGTAGTTTAATCACACGTTACAGAGCAAGACAGAAAAGTAAAGGAATAAGACGATATAAAACTATTAAAGTAGGAAGGTAAACGTCATGTTCGGATTAGATTGTAATAAAACATTTTTAACGTCTGTTTTTGAGTTGTGTTTTTAAAGCCTTGCATAAATGTAAATACTTTTATTTACTTTAACTCATGAAAGTTTTCGTCTTATATTGATTTTGGTTTGGTTTGGTTTGGAGCGCTACGGTCTACTTTTTGCAACACGAGGGCTAATGAGACCGGGACCTACTGCTTAAAGCCGATTCCGAACGGCTACGAACATCCATGCTACTGTGGGATTCGAACCCACGAACTCCGGTTCCGAAAGGCCAGCACCCTAACCATTCTGCCATCGTTCGGCTCGTCGTATATTGAAAGTACTCATTAGCTCTATTTTATCATCCATAGTTATTGCATGGGGTTAATTCTCTCATTTATACGAACTTCATATGAGGGCAAATAGGTGCATTGTAAAATTTATATCTCTATCAAATATAAACGTATCCCTATAAAGTATTAAAGTTAACACATTGTATGCGGGACACGTACTAGTACGTTTTCTGACGACTGATACTTGAGCGCCGGACACGTACTAGTAAGTTTTCTGACATTCGATACTTCAGTGCGGGACACTTACGAGTATGTTTTCTGACGATTGATACTTGAGCGTCAGTCACGTACTAGTACGGGTTAGGGTAACAACATGGTTTGTTTGTGGGTACAAAAATAACGGTATATACAGGAAAACGAAGCCGAATGTTCTTGTCTACTACATAGATTCTGAGAAAATTTAGAAAAATAAAAACTAGTTTTTACATCAGTCGATGCGGAACCACAAGGAACCACGATGTAGTCGATGCGGAACCACGGAAGGTTGATTAAAAAAATCAATTTAGATTTCTTAAAATTAACTTTTTTTTATCCTTGCGAAAATGAAATTATATATGTGCATATCTATATATTATGTATATATTTGTATATATATATATATATATATATATTTGTCTATTTATATATTTGTTTATATATTTCAATATAAAATACGAAAAGAAATTGGGATCAATAAAAGATTGTGAAAATCGATTACTAGAGCTTTTCAGCAATAAGGACCAAGACTTCCTTGAGAGAGTCATTATGAAGCTACTTTAAAATGGCATAAAATTATGCACCAAAACGGTGCATATTTGATCCATATCGGACAAACCGAAACATGTTAAATAAATTCATTAATTTCAAGCAAAAAGTAATAGATTTCTTGTTTCCCAACCTAATATATTATGTATAATTTTGTATTTATGTATATATTTGTTTATTTCTCTATTTATATATTTGTTTATACATTTCAGTATAAAATACGAAAAGTTGGTTAAATTTTCGATGTATTGAAATTTAACTGAATATCTAAATTTACGCACAAAACGCCCGCTCTCGGTACAACTCCGCTGCGAAATGTACGCGCACACAATGTGTTAAAATTTTGATCACTATGGAAAATTCATTTACAACAGATAACTATATTGCAGCACAATAAATGGTTATAACACTTTGCACTATTTATTACAACAATTTTTGTTTAATGTTCTTACTGTGTAAAATCAATTAATGCCGGAGGTGGTTAAAGTTAATATCTTACACAGAATTCATTTTATTTGTAAACATAAACAAGTTTATTAGAGTAGAGTATTAATTACTGTGCTATTAATTCCTTCTACAGTCATACCCCTCATTACGTTAAAATATTACATTTGTTATTGTGACCATTATTCCATTTAATATTTTCTAGTTTTCTTTCTATTGAATCGTGTGTATGAAATAGAAAACCTTATATAAACATTCGGTCAATTAACAGCACGTTTATATAGAACTAACCTATAAAAAAAAGAATTGATGTTTACAGTATAGAATAATCCTCTAATATAATTAAAGTAAATATTTTTAAAACACTTATCCCTTTAAAAAGTAAACAACGTTTAAAAACGCTTAGTATCAACATAATATCATCAAGCAAAAAAAAAACTAACAAAACACTGAGAGAAAAACAAACTGAGGAAGACCATCTTTTCAGTAGAATATTTTTTTCATAAAGTTTACTTTCTGATATTTTTCATGCAAATGTACGCTATATTAGAAACATGGTACATTGATGTATATAAAAGGCTACATTTTACATACTTTTGAGACAGTTTTAAGAATTTATGAAATGTATCATTCATTAATTTAAAAGGGATAAAATTTCATTTCACCGTGAACATTTATTTTGCCCTTTCAAAGACCATTACTGAGATTGAATTCAAATTTTATACTAAAGATATAAAACACATTACATTTCAGTGTAAATAACACGAATTATTAAGTAGATGTAAATGTGTATTACATATGCATGTAATCAGATTTCGTGCTGTATTTCCACCCATGCAGATGTGATTTTAAATTAAGTAAAAGTGAAAGGAATTTAAAAAAATCCATTATTAATACCTAATGCCAGGATTTGGAAGCTACAAGCTAGCAAATATTTCTGTCCATTATCTAGAGAAAATCTATTGATATCTGCTTGCAGGAACATAAGACTTGCTTATAATTATAAAAAAGGTGATTTCAGGTAAATATTTTGATTTTCTTTACCTTATTGTATACATGATTATTTTTAAGAATACATTTTTATTTGCTTTCAGCTTTACAATATTTAACATAGTATACTAAATATAATGAATATGGTTTTAAAAATCTACAAAAATATTTTAAAGAAAATTTCGTATAAAACTATAATACCGTTACCAGAACTTTAAATACATTTGAAACTAATAATCTAAGTTTGAAAGCAATAATTTTTTAATTTGCAAAGTATTTTAAAAGTTATCTTAATAATATTATCTAGGTAAGTATAGATAAATTTACCTAGTATTTCATTTGCAGCAAATTTTAACAAAATATAAAATGCTTAACAAGTAATTTCTCTGATTTTCTAAGAATTTCCATAAAACCATATATATATATATATATATATATATATATATATATATATATATATATATATATATATATATATATATATATATATATATATATATATATATATATATATATATATATATATATATTACATTCTTTTTACAAAAAATTATGTGTCAATACAGTTGAACAGTAAATGAATATGTGTTTATGATCATATATATGATAAATGAAATGGTGAATCAAAAAATAATACTGTGCTAATTATTTTCTTAGTATACTACAACATATGGGGAGTAAATTAGGTTGATTCCTAATTCAATTACTCAACACTATTATTTTTTACTAGAAACAATAAAGCTATATCAGTTTCTGAATTTTCATTAAAGTTTTTACTTTTTAGGAAAAATTATTCCAAGATACTAGTTTATGACATCGATGTTGTAAAAATAACATTTATGTAAATAAAAAGTTAATGACTTAAGATTCAAAGTTAAAATGAAATATGGAATTCAAATGTCAGTCCAAATCAAATGCAATCTGAAATATTTAAGGCAATGTAATTCATTTTAAATCAGTATATAAACTTATTATACATTGATCTCAGAAAATTATATAAAACCTTAAATGGGGACTAAATATTAATTTTCGCAATTAAATGCCAGTATTAAATTTCAACTCTCTAGAGAATTTTATACAGTAATTCTTAAGTTTCAAAATACTTAATGTTTTACTCTAAGTTTCATTCATGCGTAAAATCTTCTAACTTAAGTGCACAATTTTTAATCATGAAACGTTTGTAATAACACAGGAATTAAATCAATTACCATAATAGTAATTTGATGAAACCTAGAAACCTTTGTGTTCTAATAGTATTCCGATTGGAATATGGCCCGAAATTCCATAATTAATAGTTCAAAGAAGCTGGAATGCTTTGAAGTTCTCAGGTAGAATTGCTCTAGTTCCTCTACAGTTTCAGTCACAGAAAATTTACAAATGGTGCAGTACATTTGAATGCATTTCACTTCATTAAAGTGGTTTTAAAATTAAAAGTTTCCATGAAACAATTTTATTGAGGTGAAAATAAACTAAGAGTTAAAACTTTTGGACTCCAAGGTGTGGTTACGTAATTAAAAATGATTAAATAAAATTTTCCAGATATTATTATAACTCTTCCTTTTGATTATTATACTACAAAACATATTAACACATTAGCAGGCTGAAATTTCTGACAATGTGTACTTTATGAAATTTAGATTTGTGTGAAGATATATAGGAACAGAATAACTGAAAAACGTAGCATATTATGTCTCTTAATCAACAAGTTTTGCAAATTTTTACCTCCTTCAACTAAACCATGATTCATAATATATCTGATCGACGATTATGTACCAAATATTTTAGTTGTTGTTAATTTCAAATTAGCTTTAGCTGATTGTTTAAAACAGACAAAATTTCCCTTTATATTTTTAATCAAAGTGAATCATCGTTTACCTACTATAAAATTATATAGTATCTGAAAGTCCGAGTAAGCCATGGGGTAACGTCATTCTGACAAATTTTAAAACTATACCAACTATTGCAAACATGGAAGTAAGGTTATTTAGGAAATATAAAATATACATGAAAATAACTGAGTATATTTAGATCAGTCTTAATTATTGCTCTTTAAAATGAATTTTTAACGGAAAAGTACAGAAGAGGGTTTTCTTGGATAACGTAACTTCTGCAGATTATTTTAAATAAAAAAAATGCTATTAAATAAAGTACATTTTTTGAAAAGATATGGAATACAAGAAGCTAGAGCTTTTAACTCATGTTATAACATGAAATGTGAAGCCAACGTAAGTAAGGCACAAATAGAGAGAGAAAGTCCGTGACAATTGTGTGGTTGCTTCGAGCAAACAACATTCTCAGTGCGAGAAGACATTAAGTGTACTTTTACAAGCCATTGTGTGTTCTCGGCCTGAGAATGTTGTTAACTTGGAGAAAAGATAAAGTGTGGTTGGGGACTTTTTATTGGTGCATTACTTAAGTTTGCTAAAATATGAAATGGTTAAGTGGTGCATTTTAAAGATATAAAAGAAAGGAACTCTCACAACTCCTGAATGGTTTGAAACTCTAAGATTTTCTTTTTCCTGTACGTAGGCTATTGAGAATATGATCAACTACTTAAAGCTTATTTCTACAATAAAGAGCCATACTTGGAAAAATATTTGATACTATAATCACTGTATATAAAGGATCTCTGGTGTTATTTTGGCAGATGCCTACCATTTGGCAATTGCCAGTCTAAGGATTAATCTATTAAAGATGAATACTCGCATTGTTCGTATTATAATAACAAGTTCACACTAAAAATATCCAGAAACTAATTGCTGCAAACAGAGATGGATCAGAAAATTAATATGACCTTGAATGAACTTTCTAAAAACGAACACTCATGCCATTAAAAATATCGTATTTTGGCAGGTACCTACCATTTGGCAACATCAACACATAGGAACAATCTATTAAAGATGAATACGTGCATTCTTTTTTTAGAATAGCAAAGTTCAAACTAAATATATCCGGAAACTAATTATCGCAAACAGAGATGGATCATAAAATTCACATGATATTGCATGAAATTTCTAAAAACGAAGACTTATACAGCTAAAAAAATATCGTACTTGTAAAAAATGGCAAATGATGACAGTTATGACTGTTTGAGACGTTTTACTCTAAAGTCATAGGCTATTGTGTATAAAAACAAATCCACTCATTAAAAGAATTACAGAAATATTCATCCTTTATGTCGAAATCATTATTCGATTATAAAGTGCACAATCAGTAAAAGTTATGATGAAAGTATGTGCTAGATACTTTTTAAAAAGTTCATAATAAACCCTAATGGAGCCAAAAATCTATAAAAAAAATCAAATTCGTACCCCGCGGCTAGCTTTTTTGTTAAAAAAAATGTGGAGCTGAAAAATTATTTCTTTCCCATTAAATTACAGTTATTGAGACTTTGGAAACAATAATCCGTTCTTTCTATAAATTTTTTTTCCTTGCTGAGAGAAATGAAGTTAATTCGTGAGAAGCGAAAAACTAAAAAACGGAATTGTAAAGAACTGCACAGCTTTCCCTTACTGCCCCACTGAGCACTTTTATTTTTTATTGAACGAAATTACCGATAGTTTATTTGGCAGCTTGACAGAAATCATTTTTTACAAGATGTTGATAGAGTTGTCCTCCAAATTTACACAGCATTTTTATAAAGCTTTCTTTAATAGGACCTCAAAGTTTTCTTTTGAACAGCCATTGAAACAACATTTGTTATGTTTACATTTCTTTTAGTATAAAAGGACATGAGTTTACAGATCGACTCAATATTAGTTTTAAGAATATAGAATTTTCTTACGCAAGAGGACCGTGAAAAAATTTGGGTGTTAAAAAATATGTTTTATAATCTTTTTACAAATAATTTTGCTTTTTGAATAGTTTTATTTTGTCTGTGAATGAAATTTTATGCTATTAAATACTTTGAGAGTGTTTTAGAATGCATATAATTTAATATCAGAAGTTTAGATGTTTCCCAGATATATTAGTTAGATGTTTCTAGGAAAGGGATATAGGTAATTTACGTCCTTGTACTTACATCTGTTTTTCATGACTGAGATATTTCAAATAATTTATATTCGTATTTGATTGTATAGTATTACATTTTACTTAATAAGTATGTCTTTTCTATTTAGAAACTAGAAATTTTTTCTATTTAGAACTTTATTATATATATATATATATATATATATATATATATATATATATATATATATATATATATATGTATATATATATGTATATATATATATATATATATATATATATATATATATATATATATATATATATATATATATATATATATATATATATATATATATATAATATATATATATATATATGTATATATATGTATATATGTATATATATATATATGTATATATATATATATATATATGTATATATATATATATATATATATATATATATATATATATAAATATATATATATATATATAATATATATATATATATATATATATATATATAAATCTGATCCTTCTCTAATCCAGTTGTCAGTTTTCTCAGAAAAATCTGAAGGTCTATAAAAGGGGTGGCCAATCTGCAGCTCGCGAGCCACATGCGGGTCTTTGAAGGATTATTTGTGGCTCTCGCTAAATGTACCCTTTTATTTTTGTGTAATTATAATTTTTAAAACATTATTACAACTGATGGATCTCCGGCAGTGCTGGGTAAAAAAGTTGGTTTTCTTGGGCTTTTCAGAGAGGATTCTCAAATTCCACAATTCATACCGATTCATTGTATAATTCACCGAGAACATCTCGTTACAAAATATTTAAAATTCCCTGGAGTTATAAAAACAGTGTAATACATTTTAAATTACATTTGCACCAAATCAAAAAATGATCGACCATTAAAAAATTTTCTTGAAAAATTAAAGGACGAAGTATTTCTAAATGGCATTTAATAAATATAATTTCTGTAAAAAAAATCTTTTAATACCTTTTTGCATACCTATTAAATAAGTATTTCATTGTGGCTCGCGAAAAATTTCAAAGTTTGAAAAATGGCTCCAACTGTCAAGGAGCTTAGCCATCCCTGGTCTATACAGTTTTAATGCCGTTGGAGTTTCATCAATAATGCTTTAACAAAACAAAGCAGCCGATTACTCTTTCTAAAAAGGAGTCATCCACATAATCTTCCTCTCCTCAAGAAGAGCTTTTCACAGATCAAACTGATGAATTTGATCAACGTTTGAGTCTCGCTGCAATTACTGCATATGAGTTGCATTGCCAATTAGAATCAAACAACTCAAAATATGAAGTATGTCTCCCATATAATCTACGAAGAGTACTTTTACACACACACACACACACATATATATATATATATATATATATATATATATATATATATATATATATATATATATATATATATATATATATATATATATATATATATGTGTGTGTGTGTGTGTGTGTGTGTGTGTGTGTGTGTGTGTGTGTCAGGTTTAAAAATAGGGGTTTAGAATTAAGCGAGTTACAATAAAAAATAGTTAGAACTGATTAACGATAACGTAATAGGAGTCCGACACACCCTCAAGATGAACTATACAGTGTAAAAGAGCTGATGCGAATGTAGACATAGGAATTTTTCTTAGGTAGCAACTCCAAAAGAGACAGTTCTGAGAAGGAACTCGGGCTGATTACATCATCCACGCTTGTCGTGGCAAATTATGAGAATAAAGGATTTCTAAATGGCATAGCTATGGTCAGAAGGATCGTAAAAAGGAAGTATTTATATATGAAATCAAATGTGTCTTCCATGCCTTAACCACTCATTCATGTATATGTATATTCGTTTAAATACAACCTGTACAAATTTTTGTCCTTTAAATCTATAATAACAATCAAATTATTTCTGAAAACGTGATAAAATAATGAACTTATAGCTTTTTAAAGAGTTTAGTAATTAAAATATATTTAGACATAAATCATGATTAAAAATATTTATTGCCATTCATTTTGTATATCTTGTCTAAAAATCTTGGAAAAAAATATCTTGAATTGCTTAAACTAAATTAAAACAATAAACTTGTTTTCAGTAGACTTACTTAATAAAATAATTAATAGCCTTTTATGTAATTATATTTTTCTTTATTTTGGCAGTGTTCAACACAAGATCAAATTTAGGCTTTGATTCTCATTTTTCTTACGTTATTCAATCATGAAATGGGGACAGTTAAAATTATTGAAGAATCGGTTTCAATAACTGTATTGTACAACTGTGTTAATGCTATAATCATGTTATTTCATATGATTTAAATATTATATTCATAAACTATATATATAATAACATGTGAAACATTATATCAGATTTCAAATAGCCATTTTATACTACTGGATAAGGAATAATAAAAGAACTAATAAAGGAACTGTTGCATAATAAAGAATGTATTATCTTGCATTTATATTAAAACTAATTGTCTAACGACTCTTCAAAGATGTAGCATAGAAATGACTTTCATTATTTTTATTTTAACCTCACTTTACGTAGAATTTTCGAGGTAGCAATGAAGTGATTTTTCTTCATACATTCAACCAAATATGCATATATATTAAAAAGAACTTTTTTAAGAAATATTTTGAGCTGAAATTCTTTTCCAGCATTTACATTTTAGACTGCGGAATATTTTAATGTCATCTGATTAATTCATTTTTATTACGCTATTAAAAACCATTTTTCATAATAAATAATTTTAATCGGTATTAAGTTCCATTTATTATATTTTAATATATTTATTTAAAATTTAGTCTGTAATATTTCAAACTGAAATGGTATCTTCGGAAAGTAAATATCCTTTTTTTATTTGGTGTGTATTTTTTACTTTATAATTAAAATTTAAACGACAATTCTCAATACAGTTTTAGAGGTAGAATGTAAATATGCTTATATATTAAAAAGAACTATTTTTAAAAATATTTTGTGCTGAAATATTTTTCAGTATTTGCATTTTAGACTCCGGAATATTTTAATGTCATCTGATTATTTCATTTTTATTGCATTATTAAAAAGCATTTTTAGTAATAAATAATTATAATCGTCATTATGTTCCATTTATTATATTTTAATATATTTATTTAAAATTTAATGTTTAATATTTCAAGTTGAAAAGGTATCCTCGGAAAGTAAATATCCTTTTTTTATTTGGTGTGTATCTTTTACGTTATAATTAAAATTTAAACGACAAATCTCAAGATAATTTAAAGTTAGATTCTAAAAACAATGTATTCTAAAAGTAGCAGAATTTTAATTTATAAGAAATCAAGATTTATATAATCAAGAAAGATTGTTATAACAAAGATTTTAGGGTCTTTATATTTTGTCCTTTATTAGGACAAATTTTAGTTTAATGATCTAAAAGTCATTACGTTATATATACCAATTTGGATTGGGCGAAATTATTAAAATTGAAATTTTAGTTTTGTTTAAAAAAAGCCACCAAAATAAAGTGAAGTATTGTAAAGATTTAAATTAGTAATCTTTCTCTCAGTAGTTTTAAAATATTCTTAGTAATTCTCAGTAATTCTAAATTATATGATACTTATATTTAAAATACCTCTCTAAAGTTGTGATTTACAGAATAAAATAGATGTTTTACTTCAATTTGATATAAATATTTAATATGTAATATACATATTTCAAAAACTATCTTACGGGCAAATTTTATTTTTTTTTTTGCTCTTTATTATTATTAATAAAAATATACAAATTAAAATGAAAAAAAGTTCTTTATTTAAAGCAAGAGTATATAAAAGTTGTATTGAAAAAGTTGTAACTAAAAAGATTGTAAAAAATCATTCTAAAAGCAGTACAACATTCTATGACAAATCGGAAAAATGCTTTAATAATGTATATTTTAAGTTGTGCTATGTTCTATTAAAAAAATAAGTAAACTAGAACTCAATTTACATTTGAACAAAATTTCATAACTCAAAATTTGTAAACTATTAGCTTTGTAAAATTAATAACTCAAAAAATCGCTTTTAAAAGTGCACTGTTCCCTTAAACTAATCACTAACTATCCAATCAATCAACATACTAATAAATACCTTCTATGTTTAAAACATATTTTTAAGTTCTAGTAAGGAAAAATTAAGGATAATCGTTTTAATTAAAGACGAACAAACGTGTTTCACATAGGACTATTAAAGCTGTAGGATTTTGAATTTTAAAAAAATGAACTAGAATAAGCATTTCTCATTAATTTAAATCAAAATTTTCCTACTAATTAAAATCACAAAACAATTTTTTAAGCAAACGCATATAAAAGTTGTATTGAAAAGTTGTGACTAAAAAGATTGTAAAAAAATCATTTTAAAAGCAGTACAACATTCTATGACAAATCGGAAAAATGCTTTAATAATGTATATTTTAAGTTGTGCTATGTTCTATAAAAGAAACCAGTAAACTAGAACTCAATTTACATTTGAACAAAATTTCATAACTCAAAATTTGTAAACTATTAGCTTTGTAAAATTAATAACTCAAAAAATCGCTTTTAAAAGTGCACTGTTCCCTTAAACTAATCACTAACTATCCAATCAATCAACATACTAATAAATACCTTCTATGTTTAAAACATATTTTTAAGTTCTAGTAAGGAAAAATTAAGGTTAATATTTTTAATTAAAGACGAACAAACGTTTTTACACATAGGACTATTAAAGCTTTAGAATTTCAAATTTAAATATATATTTGAACTAGAATAAGCATTTCTCATTAATTTAAATCAAAATTTTCCTACTAATTAAAATCACAAAACAATTTTTTAAGCAAACGCATATAAAAGTTGTATTGAAAAGTTGTGACTAAAAAGATTGTAAAAAAATCATTTTAAAAGCAATAGAACACTTTATGATATATCGGAAAAATGGTTTAATAATGTAGATTTTAAGACTCGAGTTGTGCTATGTTCTATTAAAGAAACCAGTAAAATAGAACTGAATTGACATTTGAACAAAATTTCATAACTCAATACTAATCACTTACTATCCAATCAATCAACAAACTAATAAGTACCTTCTATCTTTAAAACATATTTTTAAGTTCTAGGAAGAAAAATTAAGGGTAATATTTTTAATTAAAGATGAACATACGTTTTCTACACATAGGCCTATTAAAGCTTTAAACTTTTCGAATTAAAAAAATGTTTGAACTAGACTAAGCATTTCTGCTTAATTTAAGTGAAAACACATTAAATTTGACTACTATTTTTAGCCATAGTTCCTGGAATAAGTTTTTGGTTCTTAAACGAACAATGCATTTAAATGGGTATTAATTTCTATTGCACTTATTTTTGAAAACAAGATGCTTAACATTTATTTCTACAAATGTAATTATAAACAAACTCAAATGTTATCGTAAATGAAAGAACTGTTTATGGATGCTACGAACTACACTAATTATTTTAATATATTTATACTTAGATTATTAAAATACAAAAATTAAGTAAAGAAAAAAAATTTAATGAATAAGTTTTTTTAACTTTTGATTTTATGAAATTTTTGTAAAAAAAGCTTATTATTTATTTAGTCTCAAATAAAGGAAATTAACTTGTTTATATTGGAAAGCATACATTTATTCAATTTTACTTTAGATAATGTGCTGCATCGATTAATTAATGAGTTTATTTTAACGTTTATATAAAAAGAAACATAAAATATTTTTTTCTCAAAAGCGGGATAATTTTCTATCTAATCAATATTTTTACAAACTTTTTAGAGTACTTAGAGTACATTAGTATCTAAAACTGTTGCCATTTTTTCTGTAGTATCCTATACTTTTACTTTTTAGAACCGCTAAATGCGAATGTTAAAAGTAGAAAGGGATTTCAAAACAAATTTTTCTAGAGGATAAACATTTATTTATAAAGCTTATTTTTGTATTAAATTTTTCTATACATATTAAATAGTATCGTATTAATAAACTATGGTTATCAAATATTCATCGAATATGTTTTTCTACATTGAGTTGATAAAATATAATTTAAAACTTTCATTGCGTACCTTTTAGAAACTATCTGTATTGATACAAAACAAATGTTAATAACGGCAGAAAATAATAAAATTTAGATGAATTACATTAAGAGTTGTAAAATGTAAAACTTTAATTAAATTATTTTCACTGCGTAGCACTTAAAGTCCCCTGAAGATATATTTTTTAATAATAAAATGAATACACTAGGGTAAAAATATCAAAATCAAACATCATAAAATAATTATTTATTTAACAAAATTTTTAAAAAATTATAGTTTAAACTTTCTTAACAGCAATACGTGAAAGTATATTTACACAAATTCTCATAAATCTAATGTAGAAACTTATAAAAATCACTCTCTAGAGTCAACTATTCTTTTATATCTATCCTTAACATAAACATTTATTTTCAATTAAAGTCTATATTTACAATTTTAATGTACTCTAGCAGCCTACTAATTACTAATGAATAGCTTACTTTAGTGAATATGAATGAAAGCGGGGCTTTTAACTGGCTATATGCACATCTGAGCGCATGATACGCTTTAAATGTTTATTACAAGTGCGTTTTCTAATCCATTCTCACTTCAATGGCACTATTGATATACGCATGTAGTGTTGTAACTATGAGTTACTACTTTAACGCTACGGTTAATACTCACAAAATTTAACGATATTATATTTACTTTCGCAATGCTGCATTTCTAAGATAAACTGCTTGCTGTAAATAGTACAGAGATTTTGTGTGTGTTAGATGCATTTGGGTGGATTTAGTATCAGTAATGCAACAACGCATAGTACATTTAATGCGGTATAAATTTTGAGCCTCCTTTAGACAGACGGAAACTCATTATTGGTGTATTATTATTCACATGGATTTGGGATTCTACAACTAATATCTCAGCATTAGAATAAAGTGCTAGAAACGAAGCAAGAGTCTAATTAAGTTGTGGTTTTATCAATGATAGCCACCTACTTTGATAATAGTAGGTAAAACTTCATTACCTGCAACCTTCTATCTTTTATGGTAGAAATTCTTTAATTTGGGATACTTTGGTTATACATGCACATATATATATATATGTATGTGTTTGTGTGTGTGTGTAAACCCTTTTTTATAAAACTCCTTGACAAAGGGAATGCTCAGCAGCTAGCAGTAAAAAAATGCAGTAGGACAGAAGAGATTGGCACCAGTCTAATTGAAACTTTATTCCAGAGCAGCTACAACGGACATCTTTTCTACTTAACGACAGACAAAGAAAAAGCCACAGAGGTCTGTCTGATCAAACAGGGGTGCACCCAAGAGCGAAGACAGAAAGAATTTTCCCACGGTAAAAAAAATTAATAAGCGAATTAAATGCAATATCAGCAAAAACGTGAAATCATTTGCCCCCGACAGCTGGGAAACGTGCTGAATAGACAGAAAATTTACATTTTTAGGATAGAAAACTTTGGGAAAAATGTTAAGTGGAAAAAACTCCTTTGATTAAACAATTTAAAGGCAGGGAAAAAGATTTAAAGGAATTAGAATGGGAGACCTGGCACCCTGAAGAAACGCAGCGAGTCCCTAGAGGAACATTACTTTTTTTTAGATCTAAGAAAACAACATGTTACTCTGGCAAGAACGGAGAAGGAAATGATACATTAAAACACTGGTTGGGGCCACACAGTCAGATGACTCAAAGAATATTACCAGAAAAGTCAGCGTTTTTAACAGTAAAAAGCAACTTAGATCAGTGGAAAAAGTTAGATTTTCGCCGGGTACAGCTGGAAAATATGGTGAATGGGCTTAAAAAGTTTTTTACTTCACAGTTAACATTGGGAAATAGGTTAAAAAAATGCAAGTTGCGAACACTCCTTTTGATACAAAAGAATTGAGAAGGAGAAAATGAGAATTTTTTAGTAATTTTTTAAGTGTTATAATTTTGATATATTACAGATATATATATATATATATATATATATATATATATATATATACATATATATACATATATATACATATATATATATATAATATATAAATAATATATATAATATATAAAATATATATATATAATATATGTAATATATATATATAATGTATATATAATATATATGTGTGTGTGTAATCAGAGTATCATTTTAGTTTTACCGTTGTATTTAAGTACAATGGGAGTGTTGTATAATAAAGAACACTGTACTTTATAAATATTCAAATTAATATCAATATAAATAAAGTATAAATAGAATTTTTGTATCAAAATTCTAATTAAATACTTTTTACAAATTAGAACATTTTCTTATTTTAATTCAATCGTAAACCAAGCTAATTTAACATTTGCCTTTGGAAGCAAATCGTAGATAAGCTTTTCATTGTTTTCTGAAAAAACTACACTATAACACAATATATGTTTTCAGACAATAATATTTTTTAACCTAAAGAATTTTAAACAAACAGATTTAAATATGTATATATGCTTATAATTGTATTGCTTATATGTATGCTTATAATTGAATTTGTATGCTTATATGTATGCTTATAATTGAGATAATACTAGCTCCAATAAGAATTAGGTTACATTAAAATTAATTGTAATATCATAATAAATTACAGACATATTATTTAAACGCTGCTGTTAAAGTAGAGGCAAACATCTTTTTCCTGTGGAAAATGAATAATTAAGATTTTTTATGCAAGCATAAACAATATTTTGTTTTAATCCAATAATAAATCAAGTTTCTTTTCTATTCACCTTTGGGGAAAAGATATTTTTGTAAATAATTTACATTTGATTTTTATGGAAAATGTTTTAAATTGTATTTAATATTCCGAGTAAAAAGCAAATTAATTAAAGTTGCTTCTCAAAATAAAGATGCCTGAATTGTTTCACTGCTTACATAAATACTAAAAATAATTTATTTTCTATTTTTCCTTATTTTAATAAACTGAATAACTACAGTATAAAAATTGCTATTACACCAAATATTTCGAGTAAGAGAAAAGCTCCATCCAGTTTCTACATTATTACAAACTTCCCTCTGATGTTTACAGTGGAAATAGAAAGCTCTTGAGAAAGTTTTTGATTATGATCGAGGACTTTAATTTTGGCTGCTAACGTACCAGTAAATTCACAGGCTCCGATTTAACTTTGTTCTTTCATTAAATAAGCTTGAAAAGAAAATACACAGTGCGGAAAGATAAATTTAGGAATTTCCTCAACTTATAAGTTAATAGTACAGAATTAATGTTTGAGGTAGGATAAAAAACAACGGGATGTCGTAACTTAATCACATTGAAATTTTTAAAACGTTTAGGAATGTATTATTCTTACGGATATTTTATCCCCCGTATAAAAACTTTTAAAAGTATCTCATATATATCATGAATATTGTGAGGATATTGACACAAACTTAACTTTAAAATAAAAGTAAACAAATTAACTACTCAAAGAAAAATGGTCGAATTGTTTTTCTCGTATCAGATCCGATATATTGAAATCCTATAGATGACATGGATTTATTACACATGTCTTGCACAAAAGTCAAAAAGCCAAACATTTTGTTTATTTACTTTACAGATAAACATTGTTTACACTCAAGTTTCCATAAAAAATATTTCTTTCTTCTAATAAAATTACAGTTTTATTATATCTTTGTAAAATTTTACCTTATTCAACTGCGATTAAAATACTCAAGTTTAATTTAAATTAAATATGATGGGCAACACTATGTACTTCAGCTATAGTAAATATTATGTAACTAGCATATAGCCCATCATATGACGTTATCAGTAAAATTTTTAATTTTCTAGAATTGTACAGTACCCTATAAAGGAGGAGAAAAAATGGTTTGTTTTTTGGCTGAGAATTATCTGGTACACGCTCAATAATTTATTTATCTTTACTAACCGCATGTTAGTTGCCAACTTTAATTTCTCTTGTCATATTCCGTGATAGGATGGAGAGCAGAGGTTTTAATATTGACAGTGATTTTTCAGCGGTATATATGAATGATGTCCAAAATTGAACGAATCGATTGCAAACAGTGTGGTTATGTATAAAAAAACAAACATAGAAATGAAAAAAACTTCTCTACTTCGATCAGTTCAGTCTATATTACGGACTAGCATATAGCCCGTCATATGACGGGATCAGTAAAATTTTTAATTTTCCAGAATTGTAAAGTACCCTATGAGGCAGGTAAAAAATGGTTTGTTTTTTGGCTTAGAATTATCTGGTACATACTCAATAATTTGTTTATCTTTACTGACTACATGTTAGTTGCCAACTTTAATTTATCTTGTCATATTACGTGGCAGGATGGACAGCAGAGGTTTTAATATTGACAGTGATTATTTGGCGGTATATATGAATGATGTCAAAAATTTAACGAATCGATTGAAAACAGTGTGGTTATGTATAAAAAACAAATACACAAATGAACAAACTTCTTAATTTTCAAAGATATATAACTTAAACGCTAGATATTTATTAGTCCGTGAAATAGACTCCTAGACTTTTATGAAAAGAATTTGTTGTTAATACCAGTGATAAAATTTTCATTGCAACAAAAATTAATCGATGATTAAATTTAAAATTAGCACATATGTACCTAATCTATTATTTAAACCAAATATAAAAGAAAATTATTTACGTAATATCTAAGTTCAGTGATAAAGCGTATGAAAATAATTCCGACGATATTTAAATAATTTAAAATAAGAAATGATTAAAGGCGATGGTTAAAGAAATGACGTCATAATGTTAGAAAAGAATGTAACTTTTACCTATTTATTATGTTATAAATTGATAAATTTAATGTTCTGCTCTTAACCGGGGAAAATAGCGCTTAAAATAATGGGGAGAAGGAGAGGATTTCTAACGTTTTAAATACTTTCTTTGAACTTTGCTAACCCTAACTCATAAAGAATCCAATATGGATGTTCAAGGTCCAACTGCTTCATAAATTCGATGACAAACTGACGGATTACTTGTGCTATTAATATATTAGGGGTTTTTATTATGCTTTTTTGTAAAACTTGAAATTTAAGACATAGTTCCCGTTCTTCAAATGTACAGAATTATAAAAATGGATATCTTTATAGATGGCTTGATCAAACATAAAGGCATTTCCGTACCCTTGAAATAATGGCATTAAACACTTGAAAAGGGGCGAAGGGGTGGATTTCGAATGTTTTCGAACTCTTTTTAAATTTTTCCAACCGTAACTCATCAAAAATATAATATGGATGCCTCTATCCATTCCAGGTACAACCGGTTCATAAATTTGCGGACAGATAAACAGACAACTTTGGCTATTATAATATAGAGGATAATGATTAATTTCAGCTCGTAATAATACGTAATAAAGGTTAAAAGTCAATATACTCTTTTTATAATTATAAGTTCAATTTATGCGTGTATCACTTTTTTTTTTCATGCCACACTTTCTTATCCTTTTAGAATTGTTTCGTAGAAAAAATTCTATGACCTGATATTCTGACACTTAACTTTATGTTATACGAAAACCGTCTCCATATTCACCTTGAATTATGTATTTTATTCACAAAATTTATCGGAGAATCCTTTCATCTCCATAAATGCAGCAATAAACAGCTCCCAAAGGACACAAAGATCAATGAATAGGCAAGGATTTTATGGTTCCCATTATTTCCGCTTTGGCCCTTTTCGTCGCGAAACACCATCAATTCGATTCCCAAAAAGAAAGGATTGATTAATCGTCATCTTTTTGCCTCATGAACTAATGCCACCATATTCAATAAATCATCAAAGTAAAAAATCGTAAAGTACTGAACTTTATTCTTTTGGATATGTAGAATAGTGACTGAAGATGTCTATATAGTAAAACTACATTACGGTGCATATATTAAGTAATATATTAAGTAAATTATTTTCGAGTATTCTCAGTACATTCAATTATTTTCATATTCAATATGTTTTAACTAGAATATAGCTAGCTTTTGTCATATGACGAAATCAGTAAAATTTTTAATTTTCCAGAATTTTAAAATACCCTATGAGGCAGGTAAAATACTTGGTTTGTCTTTTGGCTGAGAATTATCTGATACAAGCTCAATAATTTATTGATCTTCATACTCCTCTAACGTCTCCCGATACAGTGAATTTATGTTTTAGAATCACGTTGAATTCATTTAGTCAAACTGTGTGTTTACGTATAAAAAAAAACACTCAAACGAACAAACTTCTTAATTTTCAAAGATATATAACTTATACGCTAGATATTTATTAGTCCGGGAAATAGACTCCTAGACTTTAATGAAAAGGATTTGTTGTTAATACCGGTGATAAAATTTTTATTGCAACAAATGTTTTATATACGTCTTATTTTTTTTTTCAAAAGTTTTCAATATGTTTCCAAAATACCTCATTTTGAATGAAAATGGTTTTTAAAGTTGACATTAACTGAGCTTCTTTTTACATATCCTGCTGCAGAGTTATATATATGCAGAGGTTCTAGAAGTAATTCACCACTTTTCGCAGATTCTGCGAAATGTCTACATATGCTTATAAGTAAACACAGTCCTTCTTTTAATTCTTGAAGATTAAACGGAAAACTAATTAAAGTTGGGGAAAACGAAATAAATTTCTTTCCTAATGATAGGTGGAGCGTACTTCAATAAGGAAAAATTTCATACGTAAAGCTTTTCCTTCTAAAGACGAAATGTCCCAGAAAAAGCTTAAGTTTGAAATTAACATCAAATGATATAAATTACTAGCCTGAAAACCTTATTTATGTACATTTCCGACATCGAAAGGTTATGTTCTTTTCTTATAGAATAATCATTTTTCATGAGGGATTAAAAAAAGATGTTTCAACACGAGGAAAAGTTCAAACATCATTGATTAAAATAAAGAAATATTAGAATTAATAGTCTATTACTTTTAAGTCCTTTATATGGATATATGTATGCCTGTACCTATGTATATATACGCATATATATGTATGATAAGTGGAAGATAGTGGAATCGAGGCTCCAGCCAGGCAAAAATCCGCCATATTCAGTACTGGCGGCTAGGAGACATAATATAGTTTCATGAATGTATTTCCTCCAAGTTTTCAGCAGCAAGTCAACCTTGGGTCCCTTCCTCTCCTTATAACAAGCCTGTTTGGTCCCATTATCCTAATTCTACCTATTCTTGAGGTTAAGTCTTGATTACCTATTCTTGAGGTTAAGTTTCCTGGTAGTGGCTGCTTATTACCCTTAGGCATTGACCAGTTTCATATCGTGACAGGGTCTGTTGGACCTGATGTAAGCTATCCTACACCAGGTGAAACAGTAACAGTAAGAAGATCCCACTTCGACAGGTGGCGTCCAAACCGAATACATTGAGATCTATTGAGATTATATTCTGTCATTATCTAGAGATCCCAGAGAATCGAATCAGAATTATGTTAGGTCAGCGTTTCTGTAACAGCCAAAACCACTATCTAGCAAGAAATCGGTGCCTAAGAGATTTCAGCACCAACAATGGTTCATAAGATTCTCCTGTAATGTTTTGAAAGAGTATGAAAATACTGCAAATCAGTCATTTCGTTTAATGGAAAATTAAATTACCACGCTATCTAAAAAGAGACTTCATTTGCAATACGAATAGGTACCATTTCTACACCAACATAACAAACTAAATATTCAGTATTCAGTAAAAATCAAAAAATATAAATGTTTGTGATTTTTTAAAGAAAAATTCCATTTAATGGTCTAGCACAAACTGGGAAAAAAAAGTTATTCCCAACCATTTTTTAGCTTGTGTACGTATTCGACATGTCTATGAATTAAGCTGCTGTCTGTTCCAAAGAATTTCTGTTACTGACAAAAACACGAGGAGATTTCTAGGAATTCTTTTTCGGCAAAACAGGCATTATATATATTTGGGTTATTTACTATGTGATGTAAACGGAATTTGTTTTGGCATATTGCAAATAAATATAGTTACAAAAAAAATTTTTTTAAAAACAGTTTTTAGGAAAATGCATCGGTATTTTTTAAATGTACTTCATAAAAACCAAAAAAATGAATGAGTGATTTTATAAATGATAATATTCCAGCTAAATTTTCTTGTAAAAAATAGAAAATATATTTACTAATTCATTAATATATTAAAATTATTGATTTAAAAAAATTATGTAGTCAATTATATATTTCAAAGCACATTTAATATCAAAGCATGAAAGTCCACTACTTTTTTAGATAAGATATTAGTATCATGAGTTAATTCCCTGATATTTTGGAATCTTAACGGTGACTTTAAGATTTTTCTCATTATGGGACTCTGAGATAAAAAAATTAAATTTTAATTTATAACACTACTTTCGTTTCAAAAATAATTGATAATTAAGGATCCTAGAAAGATGCGTTAATAATCAACATATAATTTATTCAAAGTCAAAATTGTATTTGTTACTAAAAATTTGCATAATAAATTCAGTAATTTGCTAATTAAAATTTAAGGGAGCAATGAAAATATCTTCTTTATTGTTGCATGTCATATTAATTGACATCATTTACTGTAATCAAATCTGAAGGCGTGTGCAATTAGTTTGAAGGAAAATTAATTTGCTAAGCAATTTAAAGAAAACTAAGATCAATTTAAACAATAAAAGAGTCATTAGAATAGTACGCATGTACATCATAATTTTGTACTAATTAATATATTTAACAATATTATGGATATTTTTTACAGTTTTTTTAATTAAAATGCTTCAACGGTAGAAATAACGAAACTAATAACATAATTGCCTAATGGAATAAAGTTTTCAATTTATTTTATTATTAATACATTGTTTTAAGTTTCAATAAAAATAATTAGATCTATTATAAAATGAAATTTATATAATCATATAATGACAATGTACTTTCAAATTTAATTTATTGCATTTTCAATTAAATTCTTCTTGAAAATTTAACATGTTATTAGTAAATTATTTTTGTAAAAGTAGTTGAAGTTAAAAGTAAACTATTTAATATTTTAAAAGTTATTAATGAGTAGTTGTTTAAAATGTAGAATCTTTAAAACCCTTCATGAGTATCTCTTTCACATTTTATATTGTATTTTAGACTATAAAATATTAAGTAATATTCAGTATTTTATAATATTTAATATTTAGTATTAATGATATTTAGTATTTAGGATTAGAGGTAAATATTAACCTTGCTTCTGTGTTCGGGTCCATTTCATTCCAAAAGTCATTAAATTTTGTAATAAAATCAAATATAACATGGCTACTATATTGGGGCTTCATGAATGTGATGTTTACTATTCTGTGAGATATATTTGTTTTGTTTTTTTGTTTTGTTTTGATTGAAACCTAAGCCTATTATTTGTAAATAAAAAGTTCACTTTCACTGTGTTACGGTCATTTTGTATCCTAAGGTTAAAATACATAGATTTAAAAAGAAAAAGCACAATTCCCTCTTTGTAATATGAAAAATACACACATTTTTTTATCGAAAATATATTTTTTGTTAATATTTATTATGAATATATATATATATATATATATATATATATATATATATATATATATATATATATATATATATTATATATGTTTGTGGTGTACATATATAAATACACACAACATATAAAAAATATATAATATATATATAATAGATATATATATATATAAATATATATATATATATAATTTATAATAATATATATATTTATATTAAAATATATATATATATATTAATAGATATTATATATATATAATATATATATATATATTTATATAGTATATATATATAAATATTTATAATATAAATATATAATATTTAATAGATATATATAATAATTTTATATATATAATATATATAATATATAATAGATATATATACATATATATATACATAATGCTAAAATACATAGATTCAAACAGAAAAAGAACAATTTCCTCTTTGTAATATGAAAAATACACACAGTTTTATATCAAAAAATATTTTTGTTAATATTTATAATGAATATATATATATATATATATATATATATAAATATATATATATATATATATATATATATATATATATTATATATATATATATATAATATATATATATATATATATATATATATATATATATATATATATATTATATATATATATATATATATATATATATATATATATATATATATATATATATATATATATATATGTATATATATATTTATATATGTATATATATATATATATATGTATTATGTATTTTGTATATATGTATATGAATATATATATAATGTTTATTTTCTGATTATATATTTTTTTCACTAAGAGCAGTGGTAACAAAAAGTCTAGACATAAAGACTTGGAAACAGTAAGAAATTCCAAAATACCAAAATATAATTCCAAAAAAAAGGGGGAATCTTCCTCAAACCTCGTCAAAATTCGAGAAAAATATTAAAAGAAAACATTGTAATAGGGAAAATATTCCTTGTTCCAATACAAAAAAATATCTATTATAGTTCTTTTAAATACAGAAATGACTAATTGCATTTTTAAACATATTAACTTTTTAACTATAGTAGTATTTTATATTCTGTGACATAAATGTTCAGTTAATTTTTAAGTTATTGCAAAGGCAGCTATTAGTATACGTAAAATTTTTTCAAACATTCATAATATGCCAAAAATTGTTTTTGAAAAATCTTTCGAATTATTGTTAGAATAACTGGTATTGTATGCTGTGATAATTAATCAAAAGAGAAATAATTTTTTGCTACTTATTATATGTCACAATTATGCTGTAAGATAAATATTCTATGAATTTTTAAGTTATAACAAAGTCAGCTATTGTTATACCTAGAGGTTGTTTTCAAACATTCATAAAGTGACAAAAATTGTTTTTGAAAAATCTTTTGAATTGTTGTTAGAATAACTGGTATTGTATGCTGTGATAATTAGTCAAAAAATAAATAATATTTTTCTACTTATTTTATGTCCCAATTATGCTGTAAGATAAATATTCTATGAATTTTTAACAAAGTCAGCTATTAGTATACCTAGAGGTTTTTTCAAACATTCATAAAATGCCAAAAATTGTTTTTGAAAAATCTTTTGTTGTTAGAATTACTGGTATTGTATGTTGTGATAATTAATCAAAAAAGAAATAATTTTTTGCTAATTCTTATATGTCCCAATTATGCTGTAAGATAAATATTCTATGAATTTTTCAGTTATAACAAAGTCAGCTATTGGTATACCTAGAGGTTTTTTCAAACATGCATAAAAAGAAAAAAATTGTTTTTGAAAAACCTTTTGTTGTTAGAATTACTGGTATTGTATGTTGGGACAATTAATCAAAAGAGAAAAAATTTTTGCTACTTTTTATATGTCCCAATTATGCTGTAAGATAAATATTCCATGAATTTTTAAGTTATAACAAAGTCAGCTATTCGTATACCTAGAGCTTTTTTCAAACATTCATAAAATGCCAAAAATTGTTTTTGAAAAATTGTTTGTTGTTAGAATTACTGGTATTTCATGTTGTGAGAATTAATGAAAGAGAAATAATTTTTTGCTACTTATTATATGTCCCAGTTATGCTGTAAGATAAATATTCTAGGAATTTTTAAGTTATAACAAAGTCAGCTATTGGTATACCTAGAGGTTTTTTCAAACATTCATAAAATGCCAAAAATTGTTTTTGAAAAATCTTTTGTTGTTAGAATTACTGGTATTGTGTGTTGTGAGAATTAATCAAAAGGGAAATAATTTTTGCTACTTATTATATGTCCCAATTATGCTGTAAGATAAATATTCTATGAATTTTTAAGTTATAACAAAGTCAGCTATTCGTATACCTAGAGCTTTTTTCAAACATTCATAAAATGCCAAAGATTGTTTTTAAAAAATCTTTTGAATTGTTGTTAGAATTGCTGGTATTGTATGTTGTGATAATAAATCAAAAAAGAAATATTTTTTGCTACTTATTA
>CM063501.1:51996892-52001892 GCA_032207245.1 Pardosa pseudoannulata | reverse complement strand
TTTTCATTTGCCTTTGGCTTGATAGACATTTAGTACGTTTTTCTTTTTATCTAATTAACAAGCTTAAAAACACGCTTTTCATTAAAACATTTTAGATACAATCTGTCTCATTTTTAATTTAGTTTACTACGCCAGTCTATTACGTTTAGTTTACTCATTCTACATTTTCTAACATAATTTATATTCTATTCTGTACACAATTTATATGTATATTTTATTTTATATTTTGTGCGGTGTATATTTTACATTTGGCTTTTTTCATTATTTGTTTGGTAATACTACGTTACGAGAAAACCGAAAGCCTTTGTTATTCATTATATTAATTTAAAAGTCAATTAAGATGTATTCTCAAAAAGTTGCAAGTTTTTAGTGCGATCATTAATAATGATTCTATATATTATATTCTATAATTTATACAATAAGTAAATGTGTTTACTAAATAAAATTTATAAGTGTAAAACATTGTTAAAGCAATATATGTAGCTACTTATTCCCCATAAAATCTAATTATCCATAAAATTACTCAAATATAAGTATTTATTCATCTAGAAAGCCTATCTTATATCTAGTAATATTCTCACTAGAATTACATATTTTTCATCTACATTTTAACCCTTAGAATATTCTCTTGTGTCTATTAACAAGCAGGAGCACTTAAAATCATGTCTTTAATTGTAAACATTTTAAATGCAGTCTCATTTATAATTTAGTTTCCTGTGACAACCTATCCTGCTTTTTCTAACATATCTCATATTTTATTCTATGCATAATTTACTATTTCGTTTTTAAAGTTTCTACAATATTTATCTTTGCATATGGCTTTCTTTTCAGATTTTGTAATCCTAGGATTAAACAAATTGAAAGCCTTTGTTTTTCCTTGTATTAATCTAAAAGTCTGTTAAGAAGCATTTTCCTCAAAAGTTGTGCTTTCCAAATGCAATCATACGTAAAATGCTTCTAGAATTTTTTTACTTCCTTCAGCAAATTTCTTTGTCTTCAATAATCTTTCAATCGAAGTCAAAAGTCTTAGTCTCTGTGAGATAGAATTTTAAAATAATTTTAAAAGAGACAGAGGATTAAGCTTTGTACTGACTTTCCATTTTGAAAAGCTCAGTTTGGTAGAGTCCGGGGGATTTTAAAACCTCTTTTAAATTATGCAGAAATTATTCTGGGATTGTTATTCAGATATCTTTAGATACACATATAAGTACTTTTGAAATTCAATTTTTACGACCACTAAAAAATTATTAGAGTCCTCTTAAATTGAAAGGATTTTCAAAAGACCTTTGAATTTTAAACAAGCTCCTTATTATTGAAACACAGAATTTGGGAGTTACTTTTTATATTTTAAGTGTTCCCAAGAGGCAAAATTATTGAGGAATTTAATGTAATATGCAACAATAACTCCTTAATAATATATTTAAAGAATACGCAGTTATTACGAAAAAAATGATAGTATCTACAACTTAATTTTATTTGTTGACACTCTTATAAAATAATATCGCTGGAAGATTATAACATTTTTATGTTGGAGATTTAATGAGATACAGCTGACTGATAAAGAGGGTACGTATATTTTAAGTAAAAGAAACTAGTACTAGTGATTTCCTAGGAAACAATATCTTAACCCCTTGACATACAAAATAAAACAATTTTATTTTATTATAAAACACCATTTTTATGGTGGAGATTTAATGAGCTACAGATGACTTATAAAGAGGGTACGTAACATATTTTAAACAAAAGAAACTAGTACTAGAGTTTTTCTCCAAACAATATCTTAACTCCTTGACAAGGAAAATAAAAGAAATTTGATGTAACAGAAAATACAATTTAATTAGGCTCTACTTATCAGATGTTATTATTGTTTCTGATGCCACTTATACAAACCAAGCACAATGAGCAATACGTTACTCTTATTAAGATAAAGGGATGCACCTCTTGGTTGAAAGAACGATTTTTTCCAGAGTGGATTCTTGTAATTTAGGAGCTGGGACTAAGCAAAAGTCCCATTGGCTTGGCCTACGTCCCCCAGAGGTATTGTTTGAGAACTTCAAGGACATTGTGACCACAAACATATTGTACATGCCCCAGTCACCTTTAACAAACACATCGGATCTTAGGCCCGCAACCTTCCAGTTAAGAGATCTAAGCCTTTGTCGATTAAGCTACAGAGGTTCGTACTTATTGAGGTTCACACCGATAGGTGGTCGAACGATGACCTAATGGTTACTGTGCTGGCCTTCGGAACCAGAGTTCGTGGGTTCGAATCCCACTATGTCATGGATGTTCGTAGCCGTTCGGAATCGGCTTTAAGCAGTAGGTCCCGGTCTCATTAGCCCTCGTGTCGCAAAAAATATACCGTAGCTCTCCAAAACCAAACCAAACCATAGGTGGAATTTTTGTCCTGTTCCAAAAGAAAGAAAAATAAATTGTTGTGTGAAAAGTAGCACCCGAGGGAGATGGCGTCCTAAACTGCAACATTCAAAATTACTAAATGTGCATTAAAATAAACTAATGTTTATCAGTAGAAGCATTTTTGTGACACTCAACAGTACTTTTCAGCTATATACAATTAAATAAAGAAAGCATTTTATTTGGAAATTTGGATGGTTGTGTAACATTTAATTGACTCAAACATTTCTATAATTTTTCTTGATATTTGAGTATATAAGATTTTAAAATAACCTAGCATGGCATCATGGCATTCAGCAAGGGAGACTACTGCTATACTGTATACTGATTTCAATGCATGTCTTTCTGATTTACTGATTTTTGGATGCAACGTTGTTATTGGTACTGTAAAAATGTTGATAAATCTTGAACATTGTAAAAAAAACTAGAACCAACTGAGTATTTCTATAATAAAGTTCCTGGCTTCCACCGTAAACAGATCTCGACATGTTAGACTTGTCAAAGTCTACAGTAGCACATAAAATCAATGACAACCCCAAAGAATCATTGTACGTCAATGTGTTTATAATATGTTAAAGATATCCACAATTATTAAAAATCATAAGAGTATTATAAATTTGTTTGTTAATACTCTAAAAATAACAAAGTCACTAGTAAGTTATGTAGTGTAATAGTGTAACCTATTTAGTAAAACAGCATTTTTGTAATGCGGATTCAAAGCTACAATTTACTTTTTTGGTATGGAACTTGCTTTAAGTGTAAAAGCAAATGTAATTTTTTGATACACTTGAAATAATAATTTCACTTAGTATAATTCCAGTAACTTAATTCTATAACTCCGAACAATGTCTGAATGGTAAGAGTGCTGGCTCTTAATACCGGGGTTCAAAAGGTTCGAATCCCACTTCGGCATGGGTATACGTAGCCGTTCGGAATTGACTTTATGCAGTAGGTCCCTGTCTCATTAGTCCTCGTGTTGCAAAAAAGTAGACCATAACACTCCGAACTAAACTGAACTAAAACTTAATTCTATAACAGCAATTATGCAATAAGAACTTAAAATTTCAGATGACTTTTGAGGTATGTACCTTACTTTAAGTAAAAAAAAAACTATTACTAGTAATATAACTCATTGTGCAATAATAATATGTTTCAAGTATTTACAATTATTACTATAATAAAATTCGAAGTATTAATAACTTGATAGTTTGTAATAACAATATTTCTAGGAATTAACTTTGTGTATTTAGTGGCATTGTTTCCTTTTTTATTACAGCATTTTCATGATGGGAATCTAATGAACTACAGCTGTCTTATGAAAAATGTATGCAACTCATTTGAAGTAAAAGGATCTAACACTAAAAAGAAAGGTTGAAAATGACGCATTAATAATTGAGTCGAATACAAAATCAAAATACAAGTTAGAGGAAACATCCTTCATATGAGTAGAAGGTATTTCTCCATTCATTAACTTTGAATAATACGATCCCTGAGGTCTACTGATGTACTCTGTCTGATGAAAGTCATTTGTATCAACGATGTTTCACACAAAGGTCATCAATTGTATTAATGATGTTACATTCTTACGAAATACAACGCATAAAATAATCATCGATTTTTGAAAAAAAAAATAAAATCATGTTATAAAAAAAATTGTTTTCTTCTTTTACTTTTCTTGCTGTCTGTCTTATCTATATTCTACAAGCAAAAGAAAACTCTTATGTTATAAAAGTATCTTTTTATATCCTTCAGCACTTAGTGATTCTTTAAACGTACACAGATTGCAGAATTCTTGTGGATGCCAAATCAAGTGGGAAATGATTATTTTTATGCTACATTCAGCACACTCAAGCTAAAGTCTTCAGTTTCTATTTAATTCTACCTATACTCTAAATCATGAACGATTAAGTTTTTTTTACTGCAGACGCAATATGAGGGTAGTAATTTAATTGTCTGCATTTCTAAAAGCTTTTTAGCTCTGCATTTTAAATTGAATTAAAATCTTCTTACGGTTTGGGCACAGCGAGATATTCTGTCTTGCAGCCAAAAAGAAGGATTGATTTTACAGGTAAATTTACTAAAAGTTTGGGTACATTAAAAAAACATACATTAAAAAACCTCTTTAGATTGACAGAGAAGAGCTAAGTAAAGCATAATTTTTTATTGAAAATATACATTGCTCTTTAAATATAGCTCAAACAGTTTTTCTTTTTTATACATGAGCTAACTTCATTTACTTCATGTTTTAAATTAACTATTAAAAATATCCTTTAAAATTTAACCAAAGAAATTGCTTGTGAAACAATTATGAGAGGTATAAGATGTTTTAACAAAATCGAGCAAAATTCAATTTTCGAAGAAAATGATATTATATAAATACATACGTCAAAGTTTTCTTTTCAAATAAGTTATTTTTTGATATGAGAATGTTTTGAATGCAGTTGTCTGTTATATCTGTATTTTATATCGCAACTCAAATTAATTAAACAAATAAGAATTCCTTAAACCTAAAAAGTATACCCTAAAAAAACATGAATTTTTACTTTTAAATATGCATTACTGTTTAAATTACATTTGAATAGTAC
>CM063501.1:51986892-51991892 GCA_032207245.1 Pardosa pseudoannulata | reverse complement strand
ATTTGCTTTAATAATTAGGTCCAGGTTTCATTAGCCCTCAAGTTGCAAAGCAGTAGACCGTAGACCTCCATAACAAACTAAGGCTAGGAAGAAAGACGGATAAGGCTGATGTACTGAAAGTGAAATAAAGTCATAAATGTTATTTTAATAATGCACTGATTATTTCTTTGAATACTAAAGCAACTAATTTATAATTTCTGAAATAAGTTAACATATTTTAGGAATGAGTTAATTTGAAATTACACTTGTAGTGATATTCGATATGCATTATATATGTCTAGATACAAAAAGTGGTACAACACACTAAGTCATATTGTTAACGATCAATTTGAGAAATGGTTCCAAAACCCTATTTATCACACGTTAGCAATAAAATTTTTAAAAAGTTTTGAAAGTTTTCGACATAAATGGAACTGTTGATATGATCAACTCCTGTCTTATATATATCAGTGATATATGATTTCGTTTTAGAAGCTGATTGAAAATTCAAAATAAAGTTCAAAATACTACCGTCATTTTATTAAATGACAATTCGTCTAAGATTTGGTTTGGAGCGCTACGGTCTTCTTTTTGCAACACGATGTCTAAAGTTTGAAATGCTGAACTATGGCCGAATTTTATAACACTACTCTTCGGTACCGGAGTTTGGGGGTTTGTATCCAGCTGCTGGCATGTAGACGTTCGTAGCCGTTCGAAATCGGCTTTAAGCAACAGGTCCCGGTCACATTAGCCCTCAAGTTGCAAAGCAGTAGACCATAGTGCTCCGTAACAAACTAAGGTTCGGAAAAAAGACGGATAAGGCTGATAAATTGAAAGTAAACTAAAGTCATGCATGTTTTTTTAATAATGCACTGATTATTTCTTTGAAAACTAAAGAGAACTGATTTATAATTTCTGAAATAAGTTTACTTATTTTAGGAATGAGTTTATTTGCACGTGTAGTGATATTCATAACTTTCCATTATATATGTCTAGATAAAAAAAAGGTACAACACACCAAGTCATATTATTAACGATCCGTTTGAGAAATGGTTTCAAAATCAGATTTATCACACGTTAGCAATAAAACTTTTAAAAATTTGTGGAAATTTTCGACAAAAATGGAATTATTCATTTTAGAAATCCGCTTTTTAATATATTTCAGTGATAGTTTTTTTTAATTGTTCACTGCGAGAACAAAATTGAGGTAGAAATTTTACCGTTGTTTGGTTCACTGACAATTCATTCATCTAAGTCTCGGAAGAAAGATAGATAATGCTGATGCGCTAAAAGTGAACCAAAGTCATCAATATCTTTTAACAGTAGTTTGAATATTCTTCCGAACACCAAAGGGTGTCGATTTTAATTTAGTCCCTGAAATAAGTTTCCTTATTTGAGGAATGAGATAACGTGAACTTGCTATGATGTTTATTACTTTCCAATGTATATATCTAGGTTTAAAAAAAAAAGTACAGCACACTATCTCATATTGTTAACACGTTAACTGCCAGACGCATTTTCGATGGTTTGCCCAAGACGCCGATGTGGACTTTTCATTATGCAATGCATATTCTGAAATATTACTTGCAGCAGATAAAATGAGTTATAAAATCATGCTTGACGCAGTTTTCGTGGTGGGGTTGACCGGTGACTCTTACGGTGCGGTAGGCAATTGTTACAGTTGTCCTTTTATTTTTCAAACAATCGTGCTTTGATTGCTAAGTGATTACTCTCATTCTTTAACATTCAAAGCAGCTAGGAAGAACTAGAGCAAAGAATTTGAGTAAAAAAGTTGTGAAATATTGTACCGATTGTGTTGATTAACCTTTTCTTTGCTTTCAGTATTTCAATCTGACCATCGCAATATTCATTGATAAAATGTGTCTTTTATGTACTAATAAAATTATATTTGTATGTTCTATAATGAATTCATTTCTTAACAATGATATTATTGAAAAATGTATCATTATCTATATTTACTATAATTATGTACTTTTATTATTTGCTGAGTCACCGGTGACTCTCATGGTCGTCAACGTGTTAACTACCAGTTTAAGAAATAGTCCCAAAATAAGATTTATCACGTATTAGCAATAAAACGTTTAAAAAGTTCTGGAAATTTTCAACAAACATGCAATTATTAATTTCAGCAACCCTTTCCTATACATTTCAGCGATATTTGTTTCTTTTTAATTGTTGACTTCGAATCCAAAATTGAGGTCAGAATTCTACTGCCATTTTATAACCTGACAATTCATTCGTCTAAGGCTCGGAAGAAAGATAGATAATGTTGATGTACTGAAAGTGAAGCGAAGTCATCAATGTCTTTTAATAGTGATCTGATTATTCTTCCTAACACCAAAGGGTATTGATTTTAATTCAGTTTCTGAAATGAGTTTCCTTATTTGATTACTACTTTAATGTTTGGGCTAACTAAATTGTTACTTTAAACATGTAATCTGCATAATTGCTGTCCTACTTTTCATTTTGCAAAGTGAAATACTTCTTGGTAAAAGTTTGTAAGCATTGATAAGTGAGTTTTCATAAAATTGGTGTACATTTCTTTAGTATTTATATTTTTGACATAAACTTATAAAAATATTTTTAAATAATTTAAAGCTTTTTACTTTATTGTACAAAGTATTGTTATCAAGATAAATTTCAAAGCTAAAATTTCAAAGAAAATACTTATTTTTGATCATGACCGACTGAAGTTTGAACATTAAAATTTTACTTCTGTATGTACTTACAATGAAACTTTAATTGAGAAACTTAAAATATTCATGTTGACCATTCCTGAACTAGTTATTACTAGTTTTCTCTTGACGTCTGTGCTTAAGCATGTACGTGCATATGTATCTCGCCTAACTCTAAACCTATTAGGCGTAAAAAGTCCACAATATTTTTTAGGACTCTTCAACCGCTTAGAGTTTTTTTCAAATATTAAAGATTGGTAAGCAGAATTGGGAGAAAGAAATATTTTTATGTTTGATCAAGCCATCTATAAAGGTATCTAGTTTTATAATTCTGTACATCGGCATTACAGATAACTATGTTATGTAGGAGTCTTAAACCGTTAGTGGTTTTTTTTTAAATATAAAAGATTGGTAAGCAATATTTTTTGCAGAATTGGGGAAAAGAAATATTTTTATGTTTGATCAAGCCATCTATAAAGGTATCTAATTTTATAATTCTGTACATCAGTAGTAAAGGGAACTATGTTTTGTAGGACTCTTAAACCGTCTAGGGAGTTGTTTTTCAAATATTACAGATTGGTAAGCAATATTTTTTGCAGAATTGGGGAAAAGAAATATTTTTATGTTTGATCAAGCCATCTATAAAGATATCATTTTATAATTTTATACATCGGCAGTAAAGGGAACTATGTTTTGTAGAACTCTTAAACCGTCTAGTGGTTTTTTCTTTAAATATCAATGATTGATAAGCAGTATTTTTTGCAGAATTGGGAGAAAGAAATATTTTTATGTTTGATCAAACCATCTATAAAGGTATCTAGTTTTACAATTCTGTACTTCGACAGTAAAGGAAACTATGGCTTAAATTTCAAGTTTTACTAAAAAGCACAATAAAAATCTTTACAAATTTGTTTAAATTTGGTCGCTTTCTGATAAAATATTATAAACGTCTTTTAGATGATAGAAAAGACATAGTGCCTCTACACATAAAAATGCTAGAAAAAGTTTATAGAGACATATTGGATATTGGATTTTTGATGAATCAGGATTAGCAAAATTTTACTGATCCCGTCATATGACGGGTTATATGCTAGTTTTCAATATTTTCACATATATGGGAAATGCTAATGGATTACAGTAACTTTTGCTTAAATTACAGCAAAATAAATCAAAAAATATGTTTTTTAGTGGATAAATTTATACTAGTATCGTAAATATGAAAAATCAAATAGAAATAGTAGTATATAGTTTTAATTTTTTCGAATTATGTTATATATAAACATTTTTACATTATAAAAAAAATGAAAAGAGCAATCCAAAAACTAATAATGTAAAAACTAGTTTTTATTTGCCTGAATTTTTTCAGAATATGATAGCAAAACATTTTTCGCTTTGCTGTATATAATTATTTTTGTACACAAAAAGCCATGCTGTTACACTATTTCTTATTGGAAATATCAGTCGTAAAAAAGTTATAGTATTTATACAGTGTTTATATAATAAAATTTATATAATAAAATCATGAAATATATCTTTTAATAAATGCATTGTTTATCAAAATATAAATCTATGAATTTGTTAACAAAAATTTTTATTTAGTTTTCAATATGATAACATTTAATTTAAATAAAGTCAAGAACTAAGTAAAATTATTATTTTAGAAATAAAAAAAGCATGAATATACAGAATAAAAGAAACATAATGAAATTTTAAGGTAGCAAAATTTTTATCAATGAATGTATGGCATGAGTAGATAATCTATTGATATGTTTATAAAATTATTTTTTACAAAGAAATTACACTTTACCTATTTGAGTAGCTAAAACATATTTTGCATTTTCTGTTAGAACTATATAAGGCTGAAATTCTACACTTTTTTTAAAGGGATAAGTAATAATAACATAAAATAAACATAAGTTATAATAGAATTTGTTTAAAATGTGGTTAAAATGTATTTCAGATTAATAACTTACAAGTAAAATGTTTTGTTCTAGTAGCTAAAAATAACCCATATTTTGCACTTTCTGTATGAACTATATAAAGCTGAAATTCTACACTTTTTTTAATGTGACAGGTAATAATATTTTAAAATAAATGTAAGTTTATAATAGAATTTGCATAAAACAGGTTTAAAAAGTATTTCAAATTAATAATTTTTTGTTCTAGTAGCTAAAACATATTTTGCATTTTCTGTTAGAACTATATAAGGCTGAAATTCTACACTTTTTTTAAAGGGATAAGTAATAATAACATAAAATAAACATAAGTTATATAAATTTGCTAAAAAATGGTTAAAAATATTTCAATTAATAACTTTTAAAATGT
>CM063501.1:51949392-51976892 GCA_032207245.1 Pardosa pseudoannulata | reverse complement strand
CTGATTTTTTATTCTTATTCCTTATTTTTTCGCCTACATTTCCTCATTTAATGCTGATAATGAAGAAAATTCATCTCAGAAATTATATAAAATGTTAAGTAATTTTATCATTGAATATAAATTTTTAAGGAAGCATAGTTTATTAGTGAACAAATTTTACAATTAACAATCATACTATAATTTTGCAAGTATAGTCCGCACCATCGTATAGTCCTCGGGTGCGATCTTTATTTAAATATTTTCAGAAATCATCAGGTAGTCCACGCTACTAGAAAATCCGCGGACAATACGTAAAAAATATGTATTTTAGTATGAAAATATTAAATCATTTTAAGAAGGAAAACCAAAGTACAGTAAAGTGCCGAAAAGTCTTGATTTGACTCAATTAATTCCACCTTTAAAAATTTGAAATTACTTCTGCCATAGCCTTGGAGACGAATTTTAACGGAAGAAGCAGAGTGGCCTAAATTTCTCTGTTCGAGAATCCAACTATGTAAATTGTCTTTTAACCCTTTAGCAGACAGTGGTTTCGTAGCAAAACCACCTAGTAAAAATCTTTCTTTTAAACTTTACTCTTTGAAGTACTTTACTTTATCTTTTTATTATTACTTACAGCTCCAATCTCATACATCTGTGATGTATGGAAGCCAATAATGTAGAATCAAGGAAAAAAAAACCTTTTTCAAAACATGGATGATTTTTAGATTTTTTTTATGTTTTTGACATTTTAAATTTACAACAGATGATAGCTCTACATTTAATTTATTTTTTCTTTTGAAGTATATGTATTTAAACCGAGAAGTCAGTAATTCAATTTATCTTACTTATGACCTCAAATAAAAGTATCTATACAAACAACACTTATAAATTGTTAAGGCATTTTTATTATACTATTTTAAGGATTCTTATTTATTGTTCTTCCAGTATAGTTAAACTTTTAAAAAATATAAGTTTAAGCTGTACAAGGGGAGGGGTTAGTCAGTTAAACCACTCCTCAAACCCTCCTTAGGTATCCTCTAAGGCAAACCCTCCTAACTAATATAAAGAAAACTTATCACATGTTTTACATTTACAAGGTTTATAGATAGCATTTATAAACTAATTACACTAAATTCCAATGAATTTATTGTGGTGACCTTTAAAGGGTTAATGCAGGCTATTGTATTTTTCCAAGACGATTGGATTGCTTTCTTCAGATATTTTTAATGTTTCCTTTTGCTTTCGGCAATTTCTCGTAGACCTTCTGAATTACTTTCAGCTCGAAACCAGCAGTAAAACTGCGACGATGTTTTAAAGACATAATGAATAACCAATATTACCGCAAATCACAGCTTTGAAAACAAAACACTCTGTTACGAGTGATCTTTGTAATGAACTGAACTTCGACCCTCAACCATCGATCTTGAACCCATCACTCGGTGTTGTCAATCGGAGCTGTAAGTAGTGACTATCGATATTTTCCCCTACTCCAGGACACAAATAAGATTGCGCTACTTGATACTACTGATTCCTTCTGCTTTATGGGTTATAATTTTTTTCATGGTTTATTACCGATACGATGTTTTCTATCTCGTGAGTCTTGCTTTTGTTTACATTTGATCTGTTGGGCTGTAATATTTTATATCAGCCCATGAGTGGGTTGTGAAGTGGAGTCATAGTGCATTAATTATTTAAAAACAACACATCATCATGTATGGCAAAAATAATACATTAATTCTAATTTAAACAATATATTTATTTAACTAAAACATAAGTAGGTGCAAAAGTAAAATGATAAAAGTAAACAATAAATAAATTAGGAAGAATTTCACAGATGATAATCAAACCTAAAGAATAATTCACAGTACCTTATACATGTACATAGGTATTTGGCTCAACAAATTGTAATTTAACTATCGACGAGGAGGAGGAGGTAACGATTTCCCGGAACTTCCTGCAAGCCAGGGGAGATTCGAAACGAAAAAAACCAAAAAGCCAGTTTTAGACTTAGCATTCACCCGTCTTTTATACTACATCCAGTAGTTCAGCAGCCAGACAGTCCCGCAGTTGAACAACTTCACGTCATAGGTTCTGAAGTGCTGATACATTTGAATTTGCATAGCTGACATGATCATCGGCCGTTCGTGAACGTGCTGTTTTTGCCTCCCCCCTTCTTCCGTTTTTGATGATTTGATCAATGAACAACCAGCAGATAGTCCGCGGCTGAAGAAATTTCCTTTTTAAACACTGATAGTCCACGGAGTATACGTGCCAAATTATGGTATAATGCATAACAGGAGATGTACGATTGACCGAGGATTAAATCCCAGTAAGAAGATAATGCCAACTTTCTTATCCACCCAGAATATGAAAATTCCCTGTACATAGCAAAGGCGGACAGATGGAAATTTCGTAATTCATCACAGTCTTTAAAGCATTTATTTTTGCCATTTACGTGAGTTATCTGATCTTCAACCGACAGATCACAGCGTGGTCTAACTGACATCCTCATACCTTATGTTCTCTTTACTATATGATGAAATTAACACAGATTTATTATTCACATATTTTTAAATGATCTTCACTAGCCAAGAGTTTGTGTTAAATGACTACAACAAAAAAAAAGACTGTTATAATTTTATTTATCTTCTTTCTACAATCTTCTATCTACAAATAAGCTTCCTTAGAGAGAAATATACTGAAATACTTCGCATATCAGATTTATATATGCTGTTTTTCATTAATAAAGTTAATCAATAAAGTTAATCAATTTTCATTAATCAGTTAATTTTGCTTAAATTAAGTTCATTTTTTTGCAAGTCACAACATTTTTATTAAAACACTGGATATATTAAATAAAAATCTTTTTAACTCCTATGCTTTTTCTAGCGAAAATGATGTAATAAATTTTCTATAAATTAATTTTATTATTATTGCGTAAAGTTATAATATTTTGTTTTATAGAAAAACTGAATAGCATAGTCTTTTTTATTCAAGTTAGTTTTTTTCCAAACAGCAGTATCTAAAAAATATTTTCTTTTTTTTAGGAATATATATTCTCCACATATCGGCATATATTAGTTTGATACTTTCTTTAAATATTTTGAAATCTCTTTTTATTATCCGAACCGCAGTAAAGACAATTTTTCCTATCTTAGTAAGGGAATAAATTTTAGTTTTCAGTCAAGACTATGCCAGTAACATATCACTTACTCTGCTTTGCTTTTCCCTACCGAAATGTCACTAAGAATTTTGATTATGAAACAGCATCTTATGATTTTTGCTAGTAGCTGCATTTCAGGGATTTCCATCTTAAGAGAAAAAGAAATTTCTGGGAGCTAAAATCACTGACTGAAAAATTGTTTCTCGATGTACAGAGATTTGAAAAAGTATTAGAGCTTCCAAACCTTTTGAAGTTTTTGTGGTAACAAGGCAAAGGCGGTTTAAAATCGTTTAAAATGTGAAAAAGTTAATTATTTTAAGAGCGGAAGTAAATGTACGAAAATTAAATCAAAAATGAGTTAATTCATTATATTCTATTATTTTCTTCGGGAAAAGATATACTAAATACATATATTTTTAGAAAATAGCGTTAACTATAGATTAACCCATTGTCTGTGACGGTCTAAAAACTCAGTTTGGGGCAACGCAGATGAGCTAATTTTGGAATGCCCGACATGAACTCGGGCAAGAGAAAAATCGGTGTTTCACTTTCGTGAAGCCCTAAATCAGTTCTACCAATGCATAATATGTAAATTACTATTTTCGCATTAAATGGTAATACTTTTCCGACAAATGATTTAATTCATTATATTCTATTATTGTCTTCGGGAAAAGATATACAAAATACATATATTTTTAGAAAATAGCGTTAACTATAGATTAACCCTTTGCCTGTGACGCTCTAAAAACTCAGTTTGGGGCAATGCAAATGAGCCAAATTTGGAATACTCGACCTGAGCTCGGAGCAAGAGAAAAATCGGTGTTTCAATTCCGTGAAGCCCTAAATCAGTTCTACCAGTGCATAATATGTAAATTACTATTTTCGCATTAAATGGTAATACTTTTCCGACAAATGAGTTAATTCATTATATTCTATTATTTTCTTCGGGAAAAGATATACTAAATACATATATTTTTAGAAAATAGCGTTAACTATAGATTAACCCATTGTCTGTGACTCTGTAACACCTCTGGTTCGGGCAAAGCAAATGCTCCAAGTTTCGAATGCCCAACTTGAGTTCGTCAAGCAAAAAATTGGTATTTCAATTCTGAGAAGCCCTAAATCAGTTCTACCAGTGTTTAATATGTAAATTACTATTTTCCCATTAAATGTTCATACTTTTCCGACAAAAGTTCAGCAGTCGAGCGCCATTTGTCAGATACTGTAAAAGATATGTGAAAGTCAATTAAATCTAAGGATCATGGAATTCATGACATTTGATATACATAACAATATTGTTGTATTAGTTTATTACATTTATCTTGAAAATTATATCATTTGATGTATTTTCACTGTAATTTGAGCAAAAATTACTGTAATCCATTACCATTTCCCATATATGTGAAAATATTGAATCATTTAAAATTTTATATTTTTAAAAAATAATAATTTCTAACATTTAAACGTTTGAACAAACGTTTATTTATACAAATATAAATACAAAAAAAGGTAACAGATTCATATAACATCCCGAAATCTTGACATATATCCAACTATTAATCTCTGCTCCAGAAAACTTTTAATTTTTTTCTCCGATGACTTTAAAAACATGAATTGGCAGCTGACGTCCAGTAAAGTAAATATTCCCAATCAATATATAATGGAGAATATTTCAGTTTTTACCCTGGCAAAGGTGTCGAGCTCATAGTGGGTGGGTTGTGGGTTAAAGAGTAGAGTTGAGCAAACACTAACGAGTTACATGCTGGCGGCTGGGGTACATAAAATAGGTTCGTAGTCTTTATATTCCTAGTTCATGAGACACCTCTGAAGACAGCAGGCCAAGACTAGAGGTCCTCTATTCGGTTCTTACTTTCAAATTGCAGGTATCCATTTTGCATTGGCAATACGTCATTAGCAATCCTTTAGTTACATGTACTTCAAGTGTTGTTAATGAGTAATAGCTTCGCAATCGATATAGAGAACTTGTGAATTTCATCTCTGTATTACATAAAAAAGTCTATTTTGCTGCTACATAGAAAATTTACAAGTTAGCCTAATTACGTCAGAGCTATAACTTTTCTATTACAACAAAGTTTGCAAAGTTGTGGTATCAATAGTACTGCTAGCCTTTCATTTTTTGTATATGCTTCCTCGTTTTTGCTTATCTATGATCGTAGAAGCTAGTAATTTTCTTTAAAATAAGTATTCTTATATTATGACATAAGAATAAAACATATGTTGCCATATGTCTTTAGATATGTCTATGTCTTTTGTAATTAGAGCTTGTCTTCTAGACATTAGGTGCTATTATAAGTTGTTATTGTAAATACACTTGTATAATATGAACAAAAAAGTAGAATTATAAAGAAAATATCAGTGAGTGAGTGAGTGTCAGTTTTAATGGCTCAAAATCCAAAATAGGACATGTTGCACCAAGCAAATGGTGAAGATAAGTCATAAAACAAGTTGGCATTATGCTCGGAGTGCCAAATGTGACTGATATATTCACTGTAAAGCAATTCACTGCATAAATCAAAGATGACTCAACTAAGGTCAGCGAGTCATATACGACCCATTCAAGGTTCAGTAGATTTTCATTTAATAACATAAATAGGTTAATTTCGTTAATGAAATTATCATTTCATTGGGATTTTACAATAAAGCGTAGGTTGTTATATAATAGCGCAATAGCAACGCCAAATACGGAAGATATTTCATTTAAAAAGACTGTCTATTTCAGTGATGACAGCCTGCGGACCGTATACGGCCTATTTAAGACGACAGTGAACTTTCACTTAATGATAACAGAAATAGGTGAGTTCCTTTAAGACAAGGGTTTTTCCTATGAACACGGAATATAGTGCAGGTGTACTGCTGACTAGCCGTTCAGAACGCCAAAGGTGAGAAATATTTTACTGAAAAGTAAAATGAGTAACAAGTACGGCCCGCTTACCGCAACAATTGTCTGATCTACGGAAAATTGTAATATGTCGTTAGCAATTATATTACAGAGATTAAAACATTTTATTATTTTTAATACATTTGTTTTATTTTTCAAAAGTAGCCTCATCAAATTTGTTCCATGCATATAATATAGATTTTTGTAATTAGAGCTTATCTTCTAGACATTAGATGCTGTTGTAAGTTCTTGTTATAAATACTCTTGTATAATATGAACAAAAAGTATAATTACAGTTGAAAATAATAGTTAAATGAATTCACAGATAATGCGTATATGCGTATACTTTTATGTAATATTTCACACTCTGTGGGGTAAACAACTGTTAAATTTCTAAAGGATATGACATATGGAAATGCATATAAAGTATTTCAAGATTTTTAACATATGCAATTTTGTTTTGTTTCAGGGAGATTTTTATGGTTATAGTTAAATATAAGATATAGTTAAATATAAGATATAGTAAAACGCACGCGCTAAATCTGTTTTTTTTTTTTTCAAATAACTTGTCTATATTTCTCCATCTAATAGTGCAAGGTTTCTCAAAATGTGTTCCACAGAACTCTAGGACTCCGCTACGACCCTCTAGGGTTTCCTAGAGAAATTTTTAATAAACACCATGAAAATTTTAAGAGAAATCCGTAAATTATATCTCTATTTTTTCCGTAACCCCTTACGTACGATTAATAATAGTAACTAATGCTCCAAAAAAGCAACAATAGTGAACAAAAAAGCGGTCATGACATCAAGTCATTCAAATCACACACGATATTACAGAATTCTTATTCTGTAATATCGTGTGTGCTTTGAATTCGGGCTCAAACAGTCATCAATATGTCATTTTCTTGTATCATTTAATTAAAAACTTGCTTTCACGTGACATTTTGTTAGTACTACCGCTATTTTTTATTGCTTTATATTGTCTAGATTTCATGTTAAAATCAAAGCTGTGGTAAATAATAGGCCCTGAGTTTCTCAAGTTAAATTTATTCAGGGGTTCAGTTGTTATGCAATATCATAAGAAAAACGTTTAGTGGTATAAAAAGTTCAGTGTGATAAAAAACCAGTGCTCTATATTAATATATGCTGCATGGACTAGATTTAGAATAAAAGAAAAAAGGATATAAGTTTGCTTAGACAAAAATTAGTGTTTAAGCGAATTTAAGAAAATCTTTTAGCAGTATGTTTATGAAAATAATTATCACTATTTTTATGGAAAAGTCTGATGATAAAATGAAGATAAAAAATAAATACAAAGAGATAGTTAACCACTGGATTAATCAATTCTACGCTTGAGTGTTTGAAATTTGCCATCCGAGCAGGAAGAATATGTCTAATAAGAGAATTAAATATGTATAGGTGAATTTGAGAAAATCTTTTAGCACTTCGGTAATGAAAATTTTTATTACTATTTTTCATGGAAAAAGTAAATGAAATTAAAAAGAAATACAAAGAAATAGTTAACCACTGGCTTAATCAATAGTATGCTTGTGTGTTTGAAATTTGCCAGCCGTGTAAGAAGACAATAACTAATAAGTGAATTAAATATCTAATAAGTGAATTTTAGAAAATCTTTTAACACTATGTTTATGAAAATAATTATTACTATTTTTCATGGAGAAGTAAATGAAAATACAAAGAAATAGTTAACCACTGGCTTAATCAATTGTATGCTTGAGTGATTGAAATTTACCAGCCGTATAAGAAGACAATAACTAATAAGTGAATTAAATATCTAATAAGTAAATTTGAGAAAATCTTTTAACACTATGTTTATGAAAATAATTATTACTATTTTTCATGGAAAAGTAAATGAAGATAAAAAAGAAATCTAAAAAGATAGTTAATCACTGCCTTAATCAGTTCTACGCTTGAGTGTTTGAAATTTGTCAGTCGAGTAAGATGAAAATATCTAAGGCCTCAAAATTGTTTAATCCTGTCCTGTGTCACACCTCTATTATCCCACAAGTACATGCATTTTCTTATTTAAAAAATATACTTTATTTTTGTCTTTAAGTTTTATAATAAAGTATAGTGATCCACACAAATGTGTTTTTCTTTCTGTCCACTTCTAAAAACGTCAACCCTCACTGGTCTACTTCATTGAGCTTGAACAAAATATAATGAATTGTAGTTAGCTCCACATAAATGAACTTAAACATAAGCTATGCTGAGAGAAAAAAAATTGCTCTGAAAGTAAGAATGATAGATGGCAATAAAATCGATCAGGAAGTTCTTTTGCATCTACCTAATATTTTGCTGTGACGTAAATGTTAAATTAATAGCTTTGCATGAAATTGCGCTTTCACGAGTTTAAACTGGAAAATAAAGGGACACTGGATGAAATCATGATGTTGCTTTATATTAGGGATGCTTAAACAGAGTGTCGACAAATTAAAAGAAATGTTCTATATATTTGACAGCAAAAAGGTAAGAGGATTTTCAAGTATCATAGTTTGATCTGAAAAGTCTTAAATATAGCAGCATGTTTTTCATTTCATCTAAAAATGAATATTCTGCTCAATTAACATAAAAATTTTGCCTGGATTATTAATGAGGATATAACTTTGTTAAAAAAGAGCCGCTATAGCTGATTGGAAAGAGGTAGCAATATCGTAACCGAAGGAATGCGGGTGAGGCTCTAATGGGCCTAAGATATGCCGTGTTCATTAATGGCGACTAGGGCAAGTAAAATAGGTTCATGGTAGCAGTGTCCTCCAAAATCTAAAAAGATACCTATGAAGGTGACAGGCCAAGCTTGGAGAGGGTCTACTGATACGAGGACCCATCTTGACTGTTTACGTTGTCCTAAGGAGTAAGCCGAGCGATGACCAATTAGTTAGGGTACTGATCTTCGGTACCGGAGTGCGTGGGTTCTAATCCCACTGCGGAATAGATGTTCGGAATCGGCTTTAAGCAGTAGGTCCAGTTTCCTTTGCCTTTTTGTTACAAAAATATAAACCATAGTGCTTCAAACCGAACCTAACCTAAGGAATAGTGCTGACCGTCTATATCGTGATCTCATAATAAAATCGTCAAGGGTCTGGGGAGTTGTATAGATGAATGCTTAACAGGTAGGGTTGTTAAAAATAACATTGCAAAAATTATTTGATTTTCTTATATGAATACGATTTTGAAAAACACTAAATAGATACACCAAGCGAAAAATGTGTGTTATCCATAAAATAACTTTTGAAATTTGACAGATCAATCTAGAAACTAACCATTCTTTTTATTCGGGAAGTCTCAAATATTTTAAGACGAGCGATATATTTGATTTTCTATCAGTTTTATTATGTAAAGTACTGTTAAAAAAACTGGATAAACAGAAATGAAAAAAAAATGTCACCCGAAAAATAACTTTTGAAATTTTTAAATTTGAAACTAATCATCTTTTTTATTCTGTAAATCTCAGTTATTAAAGTACGGCCGATACATTTTATTGTATAGTGGAATAAAGGATAAGGTTTTTAAAATTTTCCATTTCTCAGCAGTTTTTTTTATGTTAAAATATCAGTTACCTTTAAAGTTTTAGGTTTACAAGATGAAAAATTATTTATCTTCAATTTGATATCACAATTTAGTTTCTAATATTCATATTTCAAAAGTTATATTTCGGGTAACTGAAAGCAGTTTTTTTCCATTTTAAATATATTTTTTGCTATTTTAAAAGGTATGGCACTTGAGATGATAAAACTAAATATTTCTAATGTTAGACCAATTTTAAAATATTTATAAATAATAACTCTAAAAAACGAAAATTTTATGATTAATAGAAAAAAAACTGCTATAGTAAATTTTTATGTCTGGAACGGTGTTATGTCCCTTTAAAAATTTAACAGGTACCATTTGATTATTTTTTAGAACATCTCCCATTTTAAGGTGAATCATTTATAGTTAAATTTATTTCGTTTTCATAAATTTAAAGAACGTGTTGTGTACATCGTGGATTTGAAGTTCATATGAAATAGTTTAAACATGAATATATTTTAATGACAAAAAGCAATAATTTGAAACAGAAAATATATTTAATCTTCTCAGTTTTGGTGTACAACGTATTATATAAATATCAAGCTTTTATTTTCATCTCAAAACTCAGGGGATTAATAAATCCTTTTCAAGGCTGCAATCTATTGGTATTTTTGAAAAACAAATTCTTTCGTCTTTTTAGAATTGCAGTCAAAATCTCAAGATTTTAAACGGTTTAAATTATATTAGGCAAAAAAAGAGGTCTACATTTGTGGACTTTATGACTTCAGAGATTAAATACATTTCTATGGTAAACTTTGTTGAAAAACATATATAATTTCGGAGAACATAAAATAATGAAGATTTATAAAGGAGAAAATTATCTTTGGAGTAAAAATTAATGAAGTTTAATATTTGTCTTTTCCAGGAAAACAACTCTGGGTTTTTTCTTCTAACAAAATATAAGCTTCCTTTTATTGAAAACATGTATTGCGTTTTCAGGAATTATTCAATTGGTGACATTAATCATATATTAAGTAAAAAAGATATTTCCACATTTATGAAATTTATGACTTCAACGATTAAATACATTTCTATGGTAAACTTTGTTGAAAAACGTATATAATTTCACACAACATAACATAATGAAAATTTAAAAAGAAGAAAATTATCTTTGGGATAAAAATTAATGAAGTTTAATATTTGTCTTTTCCAGGAAAACAACTCTGGGTTTTTTACAGATAAAAAAAATATAAGCTTCCTTTTATTGAAAACATGTATTGCGTTTTCAGGAATTATTCAATTGGTGACATTAATCATATATTATATTAAAGAAAAAAAATATTTCCACAGTTATGAACTTTATGACTTCAACGATTAAATACATTTCTATGGTAAACTTTGTTGAAAAACGTATATAATTTCAGAGAACATAACATAATGAAGAATTAAAAAGAAGAATATTATCTTTGGAATAAAAATTAATGAAGTTTAATACTTGTTTTATCCAGGAAAACAACTTTTTCCTGCCTGGGTTTTTTCTGCTAAGAAAATATAATCTTCCTTTTATTGGAAACATGTATTGCGTTTCCAGGAATTATTCAATTGGTGACATTAATCATACATTATATTAAGTAAAAAAGAGATTTCCACATTTATGAACTTTATAACTTCAGAGATTAAATACATTTCTATGGTAAACTTTATTGAAAATCGTATATAATTTCAAAGAACATAAAATAAGGAAATTTTAGAAAGAAGAAAATTATCTTTGGGATAAAAATTAATGAACCTTAATATTTTTCTTTTCCAGGAAAACAACTCTGGGTTTCTTAACGGCTAAAAAAATATAAGCTTCCTTTTATTGAAAACATGTATTGCGTTTTCAGGAATTATTCAATTGGTGACATTAATCATATATTATATTAAGTAAAAAAGAGATTTCCACATTTATGAACTTTATGACTTCAACGATTAAATACATTTCTGTGGTAAACTTTGTTGAAAAACATGTATAATTTCTGAGGACATAAAATAATGAAGATAGATTTAAAAAGGAGAATATTATCTTTGGGGTAAAAATTAAAGAAGTGTAATATTTGTCTTTTCCAGGAAAACAACTCTGGGTTTTTTACAGCTAAAAAAAATATAAGCGTCCTTTTATTGAAAACATGTATTGCGTTTTCAGGAATTATTGAATTGGTGATATTAATCATAAATTAAGATACAGGAAAAAATCATATATTAAGATATAGGAAAACATAGTTAAATCTCAGTCGCATTACAGGAACGTTTTGCAACAGCATAGCTAGGCTCCCGTTATACAAATAATTATATGAGAGAATAAAAGCAAAAACAATCTAGCAGGAAGAAAATTTGTTTTTTTTTCTTTGATGGCATGAGATATGTTTTCATGGAGTTTTAAACTCGCACGTGTAAATGTGTCAGCATTTTCTGAGTCACAAAGCTTCAGGCAAATATGAAAAGCGGGGAATATGCAGTTTCATGATTAACAGCAAAATATTTATATATTTAAAACACTGGCGGGCGGTTCATAAGCAGGTTTCACGAGAACTTCTACATAATTTTTTTAATATATTCCAGTCTTTAATGTGTTAATATTTGTCCTGGTATTTTGTATAAACTTGATAATAAAATCAATATTATAACTAATAAAAATAGTAATTTTAAAAAATAAGAATATTATATGGTCAAGATTATAAGGGAACCCCACTTTATTTGTTTTCTAACGTGTCTTAATAGAACATATGTTAAAGCGCACCGCTTATACAGTTATTTTCTTTTTCTTATTACCGGTTATATGGTCAATTTCATATTTTCAACGAGTTTCCGTTTTTTTTTTTTTTTTTTTTTTTTTTTTACGAAATTGGAGAGGACCTGAATTCAAGACTTTATTTTTCACCCTTTCCATCTTTCTTGTTTGTGTACACTTTCGTCGAAGTTTTCCACCTCTCTGAGTTCTCGTCCCCCCTGATAACAAGTGGACTTCTCTCTGTTTATTGGTTGAAGTTATCTCTCATACATAATCTCAGGAGCAGCAGATGAGCATTTAAAAGCTATTAGAGATTTAGAAAAAGTTGTGTTAACAATCAACGAAAGAAATCAAACTTGTATATTTGATTAGTTTTAAATACATTGAACATGAATGTACGTACGTACTTGTGCTGTACTTTGTTTAGTAAGGTAAGCTAAAAAAATTTCCCCTCCCCCCCCCAAAAAAAAAATATTGCATTCTTTCACAAAATAATGTACTATATTTATAAGAAATAATTATGTTTCTTTTGCATACAAAAAGATTTTTTTTTGCTCATATTATTTTAATTTTTTTCAATTGTTTTAATTATTTTTACATACTTGATATGACGCATTAGAGCATTTTAGAAAATATTTTGTAATTTGAAACTGTCGGAGTAAAAAATTAAAAAAAAAATTCCTCCTTTCAAAGCAAAGGAAATATTAGCATAGCTTTAAAATTACATGTAGTACAGGTATTTGTTTGATATCAGACATAGATTTTTCACGTTTTTAATTTCAAAATGATTATGCAAAGAAAATTCTTTCCCAAAATAATGTACTATATTTATAATAAATAATTATATTTCTTTTGCATAAAATACGGTTTTTATTTATTTTATTTTTTATTTTTTTTTTTTTTTTGCTCACATTATTTTAATTTTTTTTCCATTGTTTTAATTATTTTGACATACTTGATATGACGCATTAGAGCATTTTAGAAAATATTTTGTAATTTGAAACTGTCGGAATAAAAAATTTTAAAAAAATTTTCTTCCTTTTAAAGTAAAGGAAATATTAACATAGCCGTAAAATTGCATGCAGTACTGATATTTGTATTCATATCAGACATATTTTTCACGTTTTTAATTTCAAAATGATTATGCAAAGAAAATTCTTTCCCAAAATAATGTACTATATTTATAATAAATAATTATATTTCTTTTGCATAAAATACGGTTTTTATTTATTTTATTTTTTTTTTTTTGCTCACATTATTTTAATTTTTTTTCCATTGTTTTAATTATTTTGACATACTTGATATGATGCATTAGAGCATTTTAGAAAATATTTTGTAATTTGAAACTGTCGGAATAAAAAATTAAAAAAAAAAATTTGCCTCCTTTTAAAGTAAAGGAAATATTAACATAGCCGTAAAATCACATGCAGTACTGGTATTTGTTTTGATATCAGACATAGATTTTTCACGCTGTTAATTTCAAAATGATTATGCAAAGAATTCTTTCACAAAATAATGTACAATATTTATAAGAAATAATTATATTTCTTTTGCATAAAATACGGTTTTTATTTATTTTATTTTTTATTTTTTTTTTTTTTTTGCTCACATTATTTTAATTTTTTTTCCATTGTTTTAATTATTTTGACATACTTGATATGATGCATTAGAGCATTTTAGAAAATATTTTGTAATTTAGGACTGTCGGAATAAAAAATTTTAAAAAAAATTTTCCTCCTTCTAAAGTAAAGGAAATATTAACATAACCGTAAAATTACATGCAGAATAGGTATTTGTTTTGATATCAGACATAGATTTTTCACGCAGGTATTTTCAAAATCATTATGCAAAGAAAATTCTTTCACACAATAATGTACAATATTTATAAGAAATAATTATATTTCTTTTGCATAAAATACGGTTTTTATTTATTTTTTTTGCTCACATTATTTTAATTTTTTTTCCATTGTTTTAATTATTTTGACATACTTGATATGATGCATTAGAGCATTTTAGAAAATATTTTGTAAATTGAAACTGTCGGAATAAAAAATTAAAAAAAAAAATTTGCCTCCTTTTAAAGTAAAGGAAATATTAACATAGCCGTAAAATTACATGCAGTACTGATATTTGTATTCATATCAGACATATTTTTCACGTTGTTAATTTCAAAATGATTATGCAAAGAAAATTCTTTCCCAAAATAATGTACTATATTTATAATAAATAATTATATTTCTTTTGCATAAAATACGGTTTTTATTTATTTTATTTTTTTTTTTTTGCTCACATTATTTTAATTTTTTTTCCATTGTTTTAATTATTTTGACATACTTGATATGATGCATTAGAGCATTTTAGAAAATATTTTGTAATTTGAAACTGTCGGAAATAACATTAAAAAAAATTTTCCCCCTTTTAAAGAAAAGGAAATATTAACATAACCGTAAAATTACACGTAGTACAGGCATTTGTTTTGATATCAGACATAGATTTTTCACGCAGGTATTTTCAAAATCATTATGCAAAGAAAATTCTTTCACAAAATAATGTACTATATTTATAATAAATAATTATATTTCTTTTGCATAAAATACGGTTTTTATTTATTTTATTTTTTTTTTTTTGCTCACATTATTTTAATTTTTTTTCCATTGTTTTAATTATTTTGACATACTTGATATGATGCATTAGAGCATTTTAGAAAATATTTTGTAATTTGAAACTGTCGGAATAAAAAATTAAAAAAAAAAATTTGCCTCCTTTTAAAGCAAAGGAAATATTAACATAGCCGTAAAATTACATGCAGTACAGGTATTTGTTTTGATATCAGACATAGATTTTTCACGCAGGTAGTTTCAAAATCATTATGCAAAGAAAATTCTTTCACAAAATAATGTACAATATTTATAAGAAATAATTATATTTCTTTTGCAGAAAAAGCGGTGTTTTATTTATTTTTTCTAACAATATTTAAATTTTTTAAAATTGTTTTAATTATTTTTACATACTTGATATGACGCATTATAGCATTTCAGAAAATATTTTGTAATTTGGGACTGTCGGAATAAAAAAACTTTTCCTACTTTTAAAGCAAAGGAAATATTAACATAGCCGTAAAATTATATGCAGTACAGTTATTTGTTTTGATATCAGACATAGATTTTTCACGCAGGTAGTTTCAAAATTATTATGCAAAGAAAATTCTTTCACAAAATAATTTACAATATTTATAAGAAATAATTATATTTCTTCTGTAAAAAATGTGGGTTTTTTATTTATTTGCTAACATTTTTTTAATTTTTTAAAATTGTTTCAGTCATTTTTACTTACTTGAAATGACGCATTATAGCATTTCAGAAATAATTTTGTAATTTGCGACTGTCGGAATAAAAACTTTTAAAAAAAGTTCCTCCTTTCAAAGCAAAGGAAATATTAACATAACCTTAAAATTAAATGCAGTTCAGGTATTCGTTTTGAAATCAGATATAGATTTTTCTCGCAGGTAGTTTCAAAATCATTATGCAAAAAATTCTTTCACAAAATAATGTACAATATTTATAAGAAATAATTATATTTCTTTTGCAGAGAAAGCGGTTATTTATTTATTTTTTGATAAGAATATTTTAATTTTTTAAAATTGTTTTAATTATTTTTACTTATATGATATGGCGCATTATAGAATTTCAGAAAATATTTTGTAATTCCGAACTGTAGGAATAAAATATTAAAAAAAAAATTTCCTCCTTTTTAAGCAAATGAAATATTAACATAGCCGTTAAATTACATTCAGTACAGGTATTTGTTTTGATATCAGACATAGATTTTTCACGCAGGTAGTTTCAAAATTATTATGCAAAGAAAATTATTTCACAAAATAATTTAGTGTTTATGAGAAATTATTATATTTCTTTTGCAGAAAAAGACGGGTGTTTTGGCTAACATTATTTTAATTTTTTAAAATTGTTTTAATTTTTTAAATACTTAATATGACACATTATAGTATTTCAGAAAATATTTTGTAATTTGGGACTGTCGGAATGAAAAATTTAAAAAAACAAATTCTTCCTTTTAAAGCAAAGGAAATACTAACATAGCCGTAAAATTACTTGCAGTACAGGTATTTGTTTTGATGTCAGACATAGATTTTTCACGTTGGTAGTTTTAAAATCATTATGCAAAGAAAATTCTTTCGCAAAATAATTTATAATATTTATAAGAAATAATTATATTTCTTTTGTAGAAAAAGAGATTATTTATTTATTTTTTGCTAACATTATTTTAATTTTTTTAAATTGTTTTAATTATTTTTACATACTTGATATGACACATTATAACATTTCAGAAAATATTTTGTAATTTGGGACTGTCGGAATAAAAAATTAAAACATATTTTTTCATCCTTTACATATTAACATAGCCGTAAAATTACATGCGGTACAGGTATTTGTTTAGCTTCTGCAAACTTCTATATTGTGTCATTGAAAAAGGAAAATATCAAAATTACTTACGTAAGATATCATAGGCAGATTCAGCGAAGCAGCTACAGTAGCTTCAACCTCACACGAGTCCTCCGGCCCAAAGAAAGCGATGGCTCCTTGCCGCCACTGTTGAATTGTGACATTAGTACCGATAAGCGTGTCACCCTCGGTATCATTGTAGATCATACGCAGTTTGTGACCCTTCAGGATGGTAGAATTGTTATTCACAACATCCAGAGCGTAAGATATGGCACCTGATATCACAAGCCCTTGCCTGTGAGGATTTTCTCGTCCATGTATATTTGTCAAATATCCAATGGTGTAGACTTCCGCCTCAGAGTAACCAGTTGATAAAAGCAACAAAATGAACACACACAAGGAGGACATATCCAGGCTCTGAGCACTGTGCCTCCTTAAAATCATCTCGAGGAAAGATGTTATTGTTTAGTATGAACTTCTTCGAATATTATACTTTAATTATCACATCAATTTTTAACATAATTCTGGAACCACAGGACATTTATCGATTGATGCTTGGAGAACACAAATTAAAGCAATGTTTGCTTTCAGTATTATGCTGCAATCCCTGCGAGTAAAATTTATGAATACTGATTTCTGTGTTAAGAGATATTTTTGGCGATTCCACAGAGCTCTCTTAAATCAACATACATTGAGAACACAGGAAGGGTATGTTAAAAGACTAGTTATTTCTGAACATCTAAAACTATGAAATTTATTTTGACGTCCAATATGTACGTGTTTCAATCATTTTCAATAACCCCTGGGGAAATTGAGGATACAAAATTTGTTTGCTTTAAGAAAATGAAAGAGTTTATCCATTTTCTAAGTAAACTATTAAGAAACTCAATTTTCTTTTAAAGGCATTCTTAACCATTGCGATCTTTTATCCAAACTTTTCCATTTTCTATAAGTTTTCTATTTAACAGTGTTGCGTAGAACAGCTATGGCCAATTAATGACTTACTTCAATGTTTTCTATAATATTACTGTAAATAGCTAAATCTGAACCATACTGAATATTTAAAATAATATTTTATAGTTAGCAGCAAAACTATCTATCTAACAACTTTGAAATATATCTGGCTGATCCTAATTGATTGAAACAAAATAAAAGTTTCAAATATTCTTCTAATATTTAATATATTTAATACATCCCTACTACTTAAAACTTCAGCATTTTTAAAATTTTTTAAATAAATAAAAGTCTAAATCCAATTAAAAATATTCCGTTACTTTTTTAGTGCTGGTATTTTAACCATCTAAGTACCTTAATTTTCTCTTTACAGAAAGTATCATTCATTTACACTTACCTCATACCAAACTCAAAATTAACATGGAAAAATACGGTATCTTTTTCAAACATTATTTAAATAAACTATATATCAATGTTTAATAAACATATCAGGAACCTTTTCTGTTCAACTTATCTAATTAAGTAAATTTATACTATAATAAATAATATTAATTGGGAAACTTTTAAATGAATAAAAAAGATCGTACATTAAGTTTAGCAAAGCATTCTCATATGTAAACATATATTTATTAGAGCCTTTTGTTGATGGAAATATGTTGCAAGCGTCACTCTAAAATGGTAATATTTTATTCGACTCAAATAATGGATAAAAATAAATATTTCCTTCTTCAAATATCAAAAGCTTCACTGTGTGTGACATTCGAAATTTTTCTAGTTGCAAAGCACAATATTTTTTCAAATCCCACTGGCATTTAAAAATCCATTCGAGCAGTCATTGCAAAGGTACTTCTTTTATCTAACAATGACAAGACAAGAATTTCCAAAAAGATTTAAAGCATGTAAAAATAACAATATATTATCATTCCATATTCCCCGTTGCGATGCACATGAAATCAAGTCTCCTGTCTATTTTGAAGAACTTTTATGTTTATTTAAAGCTTCAAATTAAGTAAGTTCTAAAAGGCTTTTTATTCTTTGAAAAGTTGGTATTGTACATTGGGGGATTCACTTTTAGATTGATTTTTATGACTAGTAAAAAGTAAAGGATAACTTTTTGGAAATCTACAACAAAAACAAAAACTGGAGTAAACAGACCAATTACTTCCGCGGTCAGCAATATAAACAAACAATTTATAAACACTACTGAAGTGGATAATTAGAGAAGGAAATCTCAATAAAACAATATACGTCTTAATGAAAAGAGTAAATTTTAAAACCAACAAACCAATTCGATGCAATCAACCAAAAAATGTTTTCAAGAAAAAAATGCATGCTTTGTTCCACGATCGGGAGTGCGATAAAACCCAATAGCTGGAAGATGGATACGGTAAACAACTATCTGTAGCTCTTGATTTGTTCACAATCTATACCTTTCCGTTTTCTTCCGAAACTCGCTACAAATAAAAGTCATTTAAATTAACGGAAACGGGACGAATTTTTCAATGTGAAATTCAGTGAAAGTGTTTGCGAATCTGGCATATATCCATGGCCGTGCACACCTGTTAGTGATTGGCTGCACCCACGTGGCGAGCAGTATTTCACCGTGATGAGGATGTGTGTCGGAAGAGCCCCGCGCCGTTTGATCTCCCTCCACTTCGGCAGCTGGCGGGATAGTGCGCGCGTTCGAACCGAGAAATCGTCTGCTCTCCTGCCTTGACGTCAGCGACCTTCGCGCCGATAAGGTGGAAGTATAGCGCGCGCGAAGGAATGCGGCCGAACGCACGCCGGGAATTCGTAAAGAAGTTCCAATCAAGAGAAGGATTAAGGAGTTCTCAGATCAGAGGTGTCTACAGATATCTGGCCGAGCGCGATCGTGAAGTAATGGGGAAAGTTTCAGCGGTTCTTGGATTCGGCTTTATAGGACGTTTAAAAGGAGATCAGCGGTTCTTGAATTTGGCTTTATAGGATGTTTAAAAGGAGATAGTGCCTATCTTTCGGGACTGTTAATGCGGCATTCATCAAAATCCAAATATCTATAAAGACTACCGCTAAATAAGTTGCGGTTCAATTTGTTGATGTCAAATCCAAAACTCAAACGATTCAACGAGAAAATTTAAGAAAAATTTAATAAAGAAAATTTTAGTGAACTTTACGCGTCAGTCTTCAACGGAATCAAACTCTAATCTCAAGTGCGCTATAGGCTCGCTTTAGGAGGAAAAAAATAATACACAGTTGCAATCGCATGCACGTTGGAAGGTTAGTTAAGTTCTATACAGTGTTTCGTCACAAGTGACAAATGGAAGAGTTCAAGCAGTTCTCGTCGGAACAGGGAGTTAATCTCTTCATTATAACAGCCTTTATGATTCATCATCAAATAAAAAGTTCTTCTCTTTTTAGAATGAATGTTTTACAAGTTCTTATGGGGACATACATAGTACTTTTCAAGCTAAGACATTTTCATAGCCTACATTTTATCCATTTAACGCATGTTTCAGAAGTTCTTTTGAGGTTCTTTATAGTGTCTTTCAAGATTCAAAAGCCTACATTTTATTATTTGGAATAAATGTTTTACAAAGTCTTATGTGAACATAGTACATTTCAAGCTGAAAAGTTTTTATAGCTTGTATATGATTTTTTTAGAAGGAATGTTTTAGAAGTACTTAATATGGACAATCTATCTTTCATTTCTATTCTTATAAAGTTTTCATAGTTAATATTTCATCCTTTTAGAATAAATGTTTTACAAGTTATTAAAGAAACACACGACCTTTCAGGCTGACTCGTTTTCATAGCCTACACTTATCCTTTAATAATTAATGTTTTACAAGTTCTTATGGGTGAATAGTACCTTTCAAGCTAAAAAGTTTTCATAGCCCAGATTTTATCCTTTTGGAATGAATGTTTTACAAGTTCTTATAGGTACATAGTACCTTTCAAGCTAAAACGTTTTCATAGCCCACATTTTATCCCTTTGGAATGAATCTTTTACAAGTTCTTATGGGTATATAGTACTTTTTAAGCTAAAAAGTTCTCATAGCCCACATTTTATCCTGTTGAAATGAGCGTTTTACAAATTCTTTTCAATTTCTTTACAAATTTCTAAGACTAGAGCATTTCAAGCTGAAACGTTTTCATAGCCTTTTTTTATCTTTTTAGAGTGCATGTTTCAAAAAAAATTATAGGGACTTAGTACCTTCAAGCCGAAAAGTTAACATAGTCTTCATTTGATTCAATATCAAATAATATTCTACTCTCTTTAAAATTAAACTTTTACTTAAACTATTAATAAAGGTCTAAATTAATGAAATTTATTCAGTTTTATTTTAGGAAGCAATATATTTTAAAAACAATATATACACTGACTGAAAAAAATAGAAATTCACTAGCCGGCAAAATAAGTTTTAAAATTTGAATATTAGAAAAAATATCAAATAGAAGCTAATTATTATTTTTAATCTCTTAACCTATAATTTTATTAATATGACCTATATACTTTATTTAATAGCATGTTAAAGCAATTATTCTAACCACCCATCTACCTAGTGAGTTTTTTCGGGTAATTGAGAAATATAAAAAGAACTGTAATATAAAAGAAATATAAAAGAACTTATACATTTTTAATGTTTTTGTTATTCTTCTTTTTATTATTTTTAACACGTTGGCCATCATGAGGGCCACCGGTGACCGGCGACGCAACAAATAATAAAAGTACATAATCATAGTAAATATGGATACTGATAAATTTTTGAATAATACCATTGTTATTATAATGGTTTGAAGAAACTAATACAATATAGAACTTACAAAAATAATTTAATTAGTACATGAAAAACATACATTTTATCATTGCATATTGTGATGAGTCAGAATGAAACATTCAAGGCAAAGAAAAGGTAAATAAACGCAATCCGAGCAATATGTCACCACTTTTTTTAGTCAAATCCTTTTTTTAGTTCTTCCTAGTTTCTTTTAATGCTAAAGAATGAGAGTAATCAATTATCAATAGAAGCACGATTGTTAGAAAGAAAGAAGAATCGTAACAATTGCCTACCGCACCGTGGGAGGCACCGGTGACTCCCTTCACGAAAACTGCTTCAAGTATAATTTTATAACTCATTTTATCTGCTGCAAATAATATTTCAGTGTATGCCTCGCATAATGAAAAGTTCAAGTCGGCGCCTTGGACAAACCATCGAAAATGCGTCTGGTAGTCAACGAATTAAACAAGAGTCTTAAATAGAATTACATAAGGTTTAACATTTTTAATAAGAAATTAAAAGTTGTTAATACAAGCAGCAATGATGTAATTATATATGTTTTAAGCATTCAAGTTTTGCCTGGTGCTTATTTCATGGCATAAATCCTACATCAAAACATCGGTAGATTCTTTTACATTTAAAAAATTTAGAAGTATTTATAAGTTTTTATAGCAGCTTACGGCAAGGCCGGGCCTTAGTATTATTGCTGTCACTGACTAACTAAAAACTACTAGCTATACAAAATCAAGAAAAACTCTTAAAATTGAAGAAAACATCAAAAGAACCATATTATATCTAAAACATTACATACAGTACATATAATCAATTATAATCAATCATTACATATAATTAATACAAATTTAGAAAAAAAATGCATTGAAAAACAAAAAAAAATAATTTTGCACGAGCTAATGATATGGAACCTACAAACGAGTACTTACTATAAACCTATTTATTTCTCTTACATTTCAATAAGCTTCTTAAACCTTTAATGCATAGCATATCATTTTAGATACCGCTAAAAAGTAGCTAGTAAAATTTTTATGTTTTCTTGGAAAATGTTTTCCTTTTGACCTTCCGTAGAGGGCAATCTTATGAATAATTTACAAAATTTTCAAGTAATTTTTATTATTTATAATTTTTTATTCGGATCGACAATTTATGATTTTTTGAACAGCGCAAACAAATTTACTTTTTTGGCACATACATAGACTGAAATCATGATAAATTACTTTATCTAGTGTAAAACTCAATTCCACAGTACTTATTGTACATGTAATACCAAATAAATATTTTTTCACGAAGTTTTTCCCTTTTTATAAATGTCATCTGATCCATAAAGTGACGCACTGTAGTATTTAAAGATGTTAAAACTTATTTATTAAAACTTATTTAAAGATGTTAAAACTTATTTAAAGATGTTAAAACATATTTATTTTATTCTGTGAAGTCAACAATAACTTAAATTTTAGATATGCATCGATCTGTAATCGGCAGAAATGACTCGAGCTATAAAGGGTTAATCTGGTTTGTGGTGTACTTAAAATATAGAAAGCCTGTAAGTTGGACGAATTTTTCAGTGTTAACAGGTCCAACTGCTTCATAAATTCGAGGACGAATGGACAGCTAAATTCGGCAATTATGATATAGTGGATTATTATATTTTATTTCTGTGTTAATTTTATGCTAACATATGCAGATATTTACTTTTCGTACATGCCACAAGTTCACATTTTTCTTACCAATGAATTAAAATTTTGATTCTGTGCAGTTTTATAGTAATACAATATGTAGTTTCAAGATCTATTTAATATTACAGTGCAAACAATCCATTGCTACACTTATTCAAAAGCATATTTATGAGCAGTTGTGTTAAGAAAATTTTAAATTATTAATTTGGATTTAAATTATAATTTAGATTAAAACATGGATGCCTCTATCCATTCCAGGTCCAACCGCTTCATAAATTCGAGGACAGACGGACAGATAACTTAGGCTATTATTTTATAGGGGATGGCAACACAAAGTCAATCATAAAATTAAAACTTTATAAATAAATTTCAATAAATATTGAATTTCTAACTTTTGGTATCCTTTATATATACCACTTTAAATGTGCATTGGTAGAAAACTTGCGTTGCTCAGAGGTAAAATGCACGATAGCAGCTCGGAGAATGTGTAATAAAATATTGGTGTGAATAACTTACGAACCGACAGCATTGCAAGCGGCTCACAACACTACACAAGAAATACAAAAGCAGAAATTTGATTTCCAAATCCAGAGGTGAATGGCAGAATAATGAACAGAATATACAAGTACGAATGTTCAACAAGAGATTTGACAGATCACGTAGCATCGTGGAGCGAGAAAAAATGCCTAGACTGAAAAAGAATAGTGTACTGCGCTTGAAGGAAATTCGTGTTGTTATTTATGGCTGTGCGTCTTATACAAGCAAGACAATCCCAATGGAAAAGTCTACCTAGCTGTAGGGTTTATAAGCGTCGAGAAGACTTTAGTATCAGTATTAGAACCGGAGAGTTTTAAATTTGTATGATGTGTTTGGTGTATTGGAAGAACTTCAAAATAATAGAAATTTTTTTTGAAAAGACAACTGTTGAAATATATAATCGCACTCATACTTGACGACTTGGCGGATTATTGTTGTATAAAAGTAATAGCTTTCTTTGACGTACGAGGTTTTCTTTAGTTGATCCTTTTGTGTTTTGATTGGCTGTGTTTAATTAGTTTTGTTTGTGCCTGTAATTTGATTGGCTGGACGCAGGATCTTAAAACTATAAAAGCCCAATGTATTTCTTGTATTTCTCGTATTTCGTGTTTATTTTGGTGTTTTCAATAAAAAGTGTTTGCGATCTGCGGCTTTTTATTATGCTTCAACAGCAACGTTGTTTATTCGAAGATGATATCAACTCTATATTGTTCTTGTGTATAGAATTAGTTAAAATCCAATATTTCACAGTAAGTACAGGTGGCTTCAGAATGTACAGTAGCCTTGTCCACTATGATAAAAAGGTTTATAAAATATTCATTTTTGTTCTACTTTATTACTATAAAAAACCACTGGAGCCTGCAAATGGGTAACACCACCTGCTAAACTAACTAAAATCCTGAAAAGGATAAATGAGGTATTTGTTACTGTGTAACTTGTTTTATTTTGCACGTCAGTTGATGTAGAGCAATTTGTCGCAACGTCACGAACTACTATAATGCCCTTCCCATTCATTTTCATGTTTACAACAGCCAATAGACAAACAATAAACTGCCCTTCCATTTGAAACTAAAGCCAGAATTGTCATAAATTGAGATGTGCCCTGCTGAGTGAAATCGCCTTATAGATAAAGAGGAATACATGGCGAATATTAATTAAACAAATCTCAATGGTGGGGCTGACTTCTGTATTTCAAAACGTGGATCAAAATATTCAAAATTAGTAATCCAAGGAGGTTATCCTTCCTTATATTTATGCATTATTGATGAGGAAATATTGAAAACTAAACTGCCTCATCACTAGATGTATGTGTTAAACAAGAAACTTAAAATATATCTCGCATGATATATGTTTATTTTGTCTCCCGAACTAAAATGTATGAACCATAAAAAGAGCATTGTTAAGAGATACTTTGGAGAAAGTTACCTTTCTTAATTGAATTTACTATTTCATCATAGGTAGACGCAGTAAAGCAGCCATTTTCATTGAGTGACATCATGTTCCCAATTAAGTGATAACTCTTACCTTTATATCAGGGAAAAGTTAAATGAGTGGACTTCTCATAAGCTCACCTACTTTCTCTCAGACTTCCTTTATGCTAATATCTTTCCTTATTCAAGCAGTACATCCTGGGCCATGTATATTGTAAAACTCATTTTTCAAGAGTAACCTAAGGGCAAAAGCAACAAATGAAGCAGTTATTTGAATTTCCCAGTATAAAAATTTAAATACACACACTCATGACCAAAACTATCTTTTCATACTCAAAAATAATGATATTTAACTAAATATCCAATCAGTGTAACCCATGTTTGCAAGAAATTTGAAGAAGTAAACCTAATTAGCATTATCCAATCATAAGTATTTAGGTGGTTTCTGACATGCAATTCTAGGCTTACATTATGTGAAGTAGTTTTTTGGAAAGTTAATATATGAATTAATTTTTACAAAATGGCGTTTGATTTCATTGTGTTAGAACTCAAAAGGATTTGTAGTGACTTCAAAGTTTCATTTGAAAGAATCGACTCATAAGCCATTTAGAAATAGAATAACCAATCAAGGAAGCAACCAGATGTATAAATATTTCAAGACACAAAGTCTCAACATTATTAAAGCGATTTTAAAGTGATGGAACTGTCGTAAAAAATGACAAATCTAAACAAAATAACTGTCAAATCGATATGGTCGTAAATGAATAACAACTGTTTCTAAAGAATACGACACCAATCCCTAGTGGAGGTGTGATGGTACGAATGTTCAACAAGAGATTTGACAGATACTGTAGCATGGTAGAAGAAGAAAAAATGTCTAGTGTGAGCAAGAGCACTATACTGTGTTTGCTAGAATTAGAATGAAGAGTTTTTTGGAAAATTAATATGTGAATTAATTTCTGCAAAATGGCTTTTGATTTCATTGTGTAACGACTCAATTCGATTTGTAGTGGCTTCAAAATATCATTTGGAAGAATCTTTGAAGAGGTGACTCATAAGCCGTTAAAAAATATAGGGTAGCCAATCATGGAAGCAACCAGATGTATAAATATTTCAAGACAGAAAAACTCAACATTATTAAAACCATTTTAAAGTGATGGAACTGTCGTAAAGAACGACAAATCTAAACAAAATAACTGTCAAATCGAAATGGTCGTAAATGAATAACAACTGTTTCTAAAGATCGATATCTAGTAATAACTGCCCATCGTAACAGGAAGTCTACTGGTCGGCAGTTAATCTTGCAGCCGTCACTGGAACTGCTGTACGTGACAAAAAGTTTACAAAAGTCTTAAATGCTTTTAATCGAAGAGTGTGTGTGTTCCACTATCTTCTAAAAAAGAGGAATTGATTTAATAGGAGCAAAAAGCATCAGAACTGGAGTAATCTCCAGTTGTCTCATGTTCTTTTTACTGGTAAGTTGAGATTCGGTTTTAAAAGGGATTCTAAACGTGTTTACTTCCGGAGGGAGTCGGAAACACGGCATTATGCTTCAACAAATCATTAGTAGAGGTGTGATGGTACGAATGTTCAACAAGAGATTTGACAGATCCTGTAGCATCGTAAAAAGTGAAAAAATGTCTAGTCCGAGCACGAACACTATACTGTGCTTGCCAGCATTAGAATGAAGAGTTATTTCGAAAGTTAATATAGGAATTAATTTATATAAAATGGCTTTTGATTTCATTGTGTAATGACTCAAATCGATTCAAATTATCATTTGGAAAAATCTTTGAAGAGGCGACTCATAAGTCGTTTAGAAATAGGGTAGTGAATCACGGAAATAAACAGATTATAAATATTTCAAGACACAAAGTCTCAACATAATTAAAACGATTTTTAAATAATGGAACTGTCGTAAACAGACATCGATATGGTTGTAAATGAATAACAACTGTTTCTGAAGATTGATATATATTAATAACAGCCCGTCGTAAGAGGAAGTCTACTGCTCGGCAGTTAAGCTTGTAGCCCCCACTGGAACTGCTGTACGTAGAAAAAGGTTTCAGAGTGCTTAATGAAAAAGGCAAAAAGACTTTAATCCAAGAGAGTGTATGTTTCAGTATCTTCTCGAAACGAAGGATCGATTTAATTGGTGCAAAAAGTTTCAGAATTGGAGTAATCCTCAATTGTCTCATGTTCTTTTTACAGATGAGTTAAGGTTCAATTTTACAAGTAATTCGAAACGTGTTTACATCCGGAGGGAATCAGGAACACAACATTATTCTTCAACCAATCAGTAGTGGAGATGTGCGGTACGAATATTCA
>CM063501.1:51926892-51944392 GCA_032207245.1 Pardosa pseudoannulata | reverse complement strand
TTCATAGCAAATATCTAAAGGAATTTTTTCTGTTGAACCTTTTTTAATATATCTTTGATAATTACTGAATGTGGTTTAAAGGTCTAAAAAAAGAAATTAGAGCGATATTGACCCTATTTACAATCTCGTCCAAATAAATACCATAACCAAAAATTCATAGAAATCTATACATATTTGAAATGACAGGTTTGGCTATCTCACCGTCGTTGAAATAGGGAAATTTACATTCACACACATACCACACACACACAACAAAACAAAAACAAAAATTGAGGGCAGGAATTTACAGCTCTTATTTTTCCAACGAACTTCAATGATTCCATTTAAAAAGTCACAACACAAAACCTGTGGGTTAGACAGAGGGATTAGCTAGAAAGATGCGAGTTTTATAGTTCACAAGTGAACGCTATCATACACGTGCAGTGAGTTGTTAAATGGTTATGTAGTTAATGTGGCACACAGAGAGTGGTGCTCGCCAACAGGTTAATTTAAAATAGAAAATTAGGAAAAGAATTTCGTCATATGATAGAAAAAGTTGTCTGTTAGATATAGAATCTTCAAAAATTATTTCAAAATCTAATTGTAATTGGTTGATTTGGTTAAATGTATATCATTATGTATATACAAATGTGTGTGTATGTGATTGTGCTGTTACACCTATTTGTGATTTACAGACTTCGATATTGTTTGGCCGATCATAAAATTTAGATAAGTACTTTTTCAGATAGAAGGTTTTTATGCTATTGTAACAATAAGTTACATTCGGTTCAGCTCTTTTTACCTCTTCCCGTGAGCCATCGTCAAAAGACATACGAAACAGGACAGGTTTGAACTAGAAGAAAATTCAGACTTCTCCCAATCAATAGAAGGGCCCGTTGGTTTGGCAGGATTCTGATCCCTCCCTTCTTAAGTGGACTCCTGTTTTTTCTCCGTCTGATTTTTTTAGGGACAAGGTTGTTACTAGAGGAAAGAAGAGGGTGAACGCTGCTGGTATCAGCTGCTTGAGGGATAAACCTTTTTTGGAGAGACACGAGAAAATGGAAAATTGTCGACGATATTTGCGAATCCAGATGAGTCTTCCATATCTAAAAATGGTAAGTTGTATTCCTTAGGCATTTAATTGTAGAAAATCATTTAATCAAGACACATTTGTCCAGGTGTTTATTAATGAATTTTAATTTCTTCTCTCGAACACTACAATAACGTAACATTATTTTTAAAGCTATCCATTTTGTTTGTAAGTCATATTTTAAGTATTCTGTAGCATTATGGTTTATAGGTAAGTTTTTCATATCTACGCGTGAAATTCATAAACGTAAGTCACCGCAACCACGGTCAGCTGGTTGCCCTTTAGAGTAAATCGTCTCGAAAGTTCCTTACCTGAATTTTGGCATTTTCTTTTCTTTACATTATATTGATAAACCATTAAATAATAGTTAAATTTCACTTTCAGAATTTTCTTCTTGTAAAGAACAGAATTGTTAGTGTAACTACCCTTATTATTATTAGTATTTATTTATTTGTTTTTATTTTACAATCACAGACTATTAATAACCCCCTATATAATAATAACATAAGTTATCTGTCCGTCTGACCTCGAATTTATGAAGGGGTTGTACCTGCAATGAATAGAGACATCCATATCAGATTAGTGATGAATTAGGGTTAGCAAAATTCAAAGCGAGTTCTACAACTTTCGAAATCCACCCCATTCCCCTTCTCGATCGTTTAATGCCATTATTTCAAGCTTATTTTCCTCAGTTAAGAACGGGCGATTAAATTCATCACTTTATCACATTATAAGTAGATTAAAGTACCATTTTTCTAGTATTATGACGTCATTCCTTTAACCATCTCATTTAATCATTTCTTATTTTAAATTATTTATCATCTGCATTATTTTTATGTGTTTTATCACTGAACTTATATATCACGTAAATAATTTTCCTTTATATTTGGCTTAAATAATAGATTAGGTACATATGTGATAATTTTAAATTTAATCATTGATTATTTTTTGTTGAAAAGAAAATTTTATCACCGGTATTAACAACAAATTCTTTTTTCATAAAAGTCTAGGAGTCTATTTCACGGAATAATAAATATCTAACGTTTAAGTTATACGTCTTAAAAATCAAGAAGTTTGTTCGTTTGTGTGTTTCTTTTTTATTCATAACCACACGGTTTGCAATCGATTCGCTAAATTTTGTACATAGTTCATATATACCGCGAAATAATCATTGTTAATATTAAAACCTCTGTTGTTCACCCTATCACGTAATATGAAAAGATAAATTAGATTTGGCAACTAACATGCGGTCAGTAAAAATAAACGAATTATTGAGCTTGTGCCAGATAATTCTCATCCAAAAAACAAACCATTTTTTTCACCTCCCTCATAGGGTACTTTACAATTCTGGCTAATTAAAAATTTTACTCATCCCATCATATGACGGGCTATATGCTAGTTTTTAAGTAGTTACTAATAATCTAGAATATCTGTCTTAAAAAATGAATGAATAAGTTAAACTTTTCTCGAGAAGCAGAAAATTATTTGATTTCAGAGTAGCACTTAACTGCATGCAATATACTTTGAAAAAGAAACACCTAAATATATCCCGACATATGCGGGCTATATGCTAGTTTGATATATTTAAGCTGAATTTTAAAAAAAGGTTTTAATTCCGTCCATGCTGTTGTAACTGGAATAGTTTTTCCGTTACATTACGGTCTATGGGTAAGTTCTTTTTGTATATCCGCTTGAAATACATATCGTCTAGACCGCAACAACTGTCAGCCGACTAGCCCGTTAAATTGAGAAAGGTCACAATTTCCTTACTTTACTATTAAAAAATTAAACTGTTAGTTACAAAGAATTATTAGTCACAAGGTTTGGTCTTGATAATCTTGGTTACAGTTTAGAGCATTTCGTGTATTATTTACATTTGTTACAACAACACTATTATATGTTATTCCTTACAAAATTACATTTCCTTTTGAATATTTAGATTTAAACATTCTCTTTTATTTACATAGCATAGATAAACCGTTAGAAAATAACTGAACTTTATTTATATCAAAATCTTTTTGTGATAGAGAATGTTATAATTATTTATTTATTTATTTATCTATCTATTAATTTACCTTTATTTTACAGTCAAAGCACATAAATATTTTCAAATATTTAGGCTGAATTAATCTACACTTAAAATATTTTAAAAACTGGTATTGAAGCAAGTTTCAGTGAATTAAAAGCTTGTGGCATGCAAACTTATTATCTTGAGTTGACAGAACATCTGCGATCGACAGCGTAATTCTGGCAGGTGCGTTAAATTTACTTGATTTAGAACATTCTCCTGTCCTAAAAATAATTCACATTTGCAGGAATAATTCAAGCGTTAAATGAGAAACTGATGTTAGGATTAAGTGAACAATTATACATTTTGGAAAGTTAGATAGAATAATAAATGTTTATCGTATATGCTAAATAACGTTCTTTACTAAAAAAATTCCTGTTGAAACTAACCTGCTTAATTAGTGAATGTATCTAAAATAAAAAAAAATATATTTCTATGATCAACAGTTAATCTATACTGGACAATTTTTCTCTCTTTTATAAGTATATTTTTTAATTCATATTTGGACCCAGATAATATTTTAGAAAATATTTAAGATATTCTTTTGTAATTCTTTTACTGCTCTTAACGAAAAATTGTATTTAATGCATAGGTGATATCAAAATCAATTATAAATACTCTTGATAAATGTATGAAAAATATAAATATAAAATTAAACTTAAGTATCTTCTCTAATCAAAGAAATATTCCTAGGTTCAACTGCTAAAACATACAAGCAGAATGTATGATGTAAACATAGAAGAATGATGAAACATATAAAGTTTGTTTTCAACAATATATTCAATTACACCAAAGCAGAAACCAGAATAAAAAGAATAAAAATATTTATTTATTTACAAACTAAAGTTAAATAAATGCAATTTTTTAAGATATAGTATTGGGAAACAGTTTAATTCATTCATATAGATACACCACTGTGAAGTGTAGAGTGAAATAAACTCAGGATTATCGTAACCATTTTTTTAATTTAGATCAAAAATCATAGCGTCAGTTATATACGGAATAATTTTTAGCACAGTCTGTATTCAAACAGTATATATAAGAACAAGAACTCAGAATTATCGTAACCATTTTTTTATTTCGTTCAACAAATCATAATGTTAGTTACACACGTAATAATTTTTAGCACAGTCTGTATTCAAACAGTATATAACGACAGGAACTCAGAATTATCGTAACCATTTTTTTCATTTCGTTCAACAAATCATAATGTTAGTTACACACGTAATAATTTTTAGCACAGTCTGTATTCAAACAGTATATTTAACGATAGAAACTCAGAATTGTCCTAACCAATTTTTTTTTATTTCAGTCAACAAATCATAATGTCAGTAATGTACGGAATAATTTTTGACGCAATCTGTATTCAAACAGTATATATAACAAGAACTCAGAATTATCTTAACCATTTTTTTCATTTCGTTCAACAAATCATAATGTTAGTTACACACGGAATAATTTTTAGCACAGTCTGTATTCAAACAGTATATATAACAACAAGAACTCAGAATTATCGTAACCATTTTTTTCATTTCGTTCAACAAATCATAATGTTAGTTACACACGGAATAATTTTTAGCACAGTCTGTATTCAAACAGTATATATAACAACAAGAACTCAGAATTATCGTAACCATTTTTTTCATTTCGTTCAACAAATCATAATGTTAGTTACACACGTAATAATTTTTAGCACAGTCTGTATTCAAACAGTATATAACGACAGAAACTCAGAATTGTCCTAACCAATTTTTTTTTATTTCAGTCAACAAATCATAATGTCAGTAATGTACGGAATAATTTTTGACGCAATCTGTATTCAAACAGTATATATAACGACAGGAACTCAGAATTATCGTAACCATTTTTTTCATTTCGTTCAACAAATCATAATGTTAGTTACACACGGAATAATTTTTAGCACAGTCTGTATTCAAACAGTATATATAACGACAGGAACTCAGAATTATCGTAAACATTTTTTTAAATTTCAGTCAACAAATTATAATGTCAGTTACACACGGAATAATTTTTAGCGCAGTCTGTATTCAAACAGTATATATAACGAAAGGAACTCAGAATTATCGTAACCATATTTTAAATTTCAGTGAACAAATCATAATGTTAAATACACACGAAATAATTTTTAGCGCAGTCTGTATTCAAACAGTATATATAACAACAAGAACTCAGAATTATCGTAACCATTTTTTTCATTTCGTTCAACAAATCATAATGTTAGTTACACACGTAATAATTTTTAGCACAGTCTGTATTCAAACAGTATATATAACGACAGGAACTCAGAATTTTCCTAACCACTTTTTTTAAATTTCAGTCAACAAATCATAATGTCAGTAATGTACGGAATAATTTTTGACGCAATCTGTATTCAAACAGTATATATAACGACAAGTGTTTGAAGGAAAAAGTAAAAAGTTTAAAAAAATGTATTCTTTAAAAGTATTACGTCATCTAAATTGTATTCCTATTGCACTCGACATAGCACATTTTCAATTAGTACATCAATCTAGTAACGTTCAACTTTTAATTTTGAACGTTAAATTTCCCACTCGAATCCCGATTCCCATTATCTGTTTGAAAAATAACACGATAAGTAAACTAAGTATATTATGAAGAGAAATTAATGTGGTGTCCATATCAAATTTTATAACCGTAAAAATCATTATGCGCGATATTTAGCATGCGCATTGTACATAATTAAATACAGAATATTTTTTGTTGAAATTTATTGTTCGTGGAACTGTAAACAGGAATTATACTAAAGCATTTACTTGAATAAAAATCTTAGACTTTTCTGTGTCTTATGTTCCAAGTTTCTAAAAACTTTTCTCTTCGATTTTTTAATGCATTGGCAATATGACACCTTCGGGTTTCATAAGAATGACATTTTACAGAAAAAGAACTAGGAAAGGCGTAGAGTAAAGGATACCTTTCTAGTCACACAATCATTTATTTGTACTCTTATGTTGTATTATGTGTTTTCTAGTAAGTTTTCCTTTATATTAACTTTGAGATATCGCATGGAATAGGGAATCGCGTACTATCAAGTATGAATAAGTGTATTATACCTAAAATGTAATATTCAATTATATTATTTTTAAGAAAGTTGTTCGTTTAGTATAAATTTATCTGTGTAACGCGTGAATTGTTGTGTGCTAACACGTCATAATCAAAGTAACTTTGTTTAAAAATTTTTATCACCCTGCAACAGTTAGAAAAATGCTGGCTTAAAGCTATTAAATATCAATTAAACACATGCTATACCAAATAGGCAATAACACATTCCCATCAACTGCTACGGATTATTCTTAATGATTATAAAAATTATGAAGTAAATAACAGTTAAACATATTCTAGTATAAACATGCAATACGTATATCTACCCATACCTATATCTGTTACTCAGCAAATAATCACAAATGGAGATTTAGCTCATATCAGACAAATGTCAATTAAATATATGATAAGCTAGACAGGGAATAACCCATATCCTCCAACTGCTACAGATTAATCATAGTTATTCTAGAAAATACGAAGTAACTACTGAATTATGCATGACTGATAAAAATTATGAATTTTACAATTTTGTGCTACATTTTTAAAAATACGTAAACAGCGTAACGCATACGTTTATTTTCTCCACTATGTAATATTTTGTATGTATTTTAACATAAAATTTAATCTAGAATATATTGGGCAATTGTTTTTATAACTGTTAAAACTATGTGAACAGATATATAGATATACTTCCTTTCAAATATGTGCAAAATGTTTAAGTGTTTCTTTTTCAAAGTATATTGCATGCAGTTAAGTGCTACACTGCAATCAAATAATTTTCTGCTTCTCGAGAAAAGTTTAACTTATTCATTCATTTTATAAGATAGAGATTCTAGATTTTTAGTAACTATTTAGAAACTAGCATATAGCTCGTCATATGATGGGATCAGTAAAATTTTTAATTTTCCAGAATTGTAATGTACTTTATGAGGTTGGTAAAAAATGGTTCGTTTTTTGGCTGTGAATTATCGGGTGCACGCTCAATAATTTGTTTATCTTCATACCCCTCTAAAGTTTTCTGATTCTGTGAATGCAGTTTAAAATTACTTTCAATTCATTTAGAAAGTTAATTCACTCCTAATGGAGAAGCTTCTTTAGGTAGTTGGAGTTCATTAACTATTATTATAGTAATTATTACATATAGTAACTATTTATTTTAAACTTAGTAACTATTTATAGATTTTGGTGATTAATTACAATTATTATAAAGGTGTTTGTTTTATTTATATTATAAAAATAACATTTGCATAAATGCTTAATTATTTCTTGTAAATACATCGATACAATATACAGGTCATTCCTCGTATGGCCCTATCAACCACCGATTGGTTATGAACCAATGTTAAATGGTATGTAATAACCTTCAGTTATCAATTGTAATAAAAACCGCTCTGCCTTGCTGCTAGAAATGTACTGATTCCAACCTAACTCTAGCGTTTCTTTATCTATATTCACTCCTAATGGAGAAGCTTCTTTAGGTAGTTGGAGTTCATTCACTATTATTATAGTAACTATTTTATTTCAGTAACTATTTTAGTAACTATTTATAGATTTTGGTGATTAATTACAATTATTATAAAGGTGTTTGTTTTATTTATATTACAAAAATAACATTCTCCTTCGTACTTACGAATGAAAATAACGTTAAATAAATTCTTAATTATTTCTTCTAAATACATCGATACAATATATACCTCGTTCATCGTATGGCCCTATCAACCACCGATTGGTTATGAACCAATGTTAAAGGGTACGGAATAACCTTCAGTTATCAATTGTAATAAAAACCGCTCTGCCTTGCTGCTCGAAATGTACTGATTCCAACCTAACTCTAGCGTTTCTTTATCTATATTCACTCCTAATGGAGAAGCTTCTTTAGGTAGTTGGAGTTCATTCACTATTATTATAGTAACTGTTACAAATAGTAACTATTACATATAGTAACTCTAGCGTTTCTTTATCTATATTCACTCCTAATGGAGAAGCTTCTTTAGGTAGTTGGAGTTCATTCTGTAAACTTCTTAATCTAGAGTCTTTTTGAAGTTCCCCAGGCGCAATTATTTTCTAGAGAAATTTGCCACAGAAAGGACAATTTGCCAAAAATGTTTGTCTCCCAGGCAGTAAATCCGTTTATTTGATTTAGAAACCATAAAAAAGATCTTTTTTCAAAGAAGTATGCCATTTCAAATACACAATTTGCAATAGTGTATTACGCAACAATTTTTGCTAAACGGCAATTTTTTAACAATTTCTTTTGAACAAATTGAACCTAGCTATATGTGTGCACCTTCAGGTATCAAAAAATAAGGATATTCTCTATTTCTGGAATTTTTCTTCCCAAACGCAAAGCATCGATTTATCTGATAAACTGTCTCGCTTAGCAGATAAATCAATCGACTACCTGAGTTGTAGGAAAAAAGCAATAGAATTTGTCAATAGGTATGAAATAAATATAGTTGTTTTTAAATCACATAAATAGGAAACTTATAAAAAAAATATAAGATAGGGAACGAATAAAATATAAATGAAAAGCTATTATGTTTAATTTTTTTCCATTATCCCTTCTTTGTGGAATTCACTTAAAAGGAGGATTTACGTTACAAAGAGCTTATTTTTCAAATTATCAACATAGCATTATGAAATGATGGCCATTATAATTCAAGTAGAACTAAATTAATCACATTTTAATTAGATTTTTTCAATTAATTTTTTTAAAAACTTCTTGTTAAGTTAGCATATATTCTTCCAATTTGCAATGAATGTCTTAATATTTGCCTCATTATTACTTAAAAATATGTTTAAAATTTTTTTGGGGGGTAGTAGTGTTATAATAATTGAGATTTTCTTCCCGAACATTGACTGAAATCATGAAAAAGACCTTTATCTCTTTTAAAGCTCCAGCTTCTAGTATTGAATTTACATGTGATACTAAGTTTCTTATCATATATTTTTTTGCTATTTTTTATATACGGCATCTTATGTATAAAATTATAACTATTCATTTTATAGACCTTTCACACAACTGTACATTTTCGACATGTACATTGGCTAAAATCATCACAAAGATCTTTACTTGTTACAAAGCTTCAGTTCTGAAACTGTACTTACATGTGATATAAATTACAAAGTTTTACCTTTCCTATAAATGACATTGTAGGATATATAAAATGATAGCTTATCATTTGATAAACCTTTCACACAACTGTACATTCTCGAGAGGTACTTTGGCTAAGATCATCATAAAGATCTTTACTTGTTACAAAGCTTCAGTTCCTGAAACTGTATTTACATGCGATATAAATTATAAAGTTTTATCTTTCCTATAAATGACATTGTAAGATGTATAAATTGATAGCTTATCATTTAATAGACTTTGCACATAACTGTACATTCTCGACAGGTACATTGGCTAAAATCATCACAAAGATCTTTACTTGTTACAATGATTCAGTTCCTGGTACTGTATTTGCATGTGATATAAATCGAAAAGTTTTACCTTTTCTATAAATGAAATTGTATTATGTATAAAATGAGAGCTGATCATTTAATAGGCCTTGCACATAACTGTACATTTCTATAGGTACATTGGCTAAAATCATCACAAATATCTTTACTTGTTACAAAGCGTCATACCCTGGTACTGTATTTACATGTGATATAAATCACAAAGTTTTACCTTTTCTATAAATGACATTGTAGGATTTATAAAATGATAACTTCTCATTTAATAGACCTTGCACATAACTGTACATTTCCGATAGGTACATTGTCTAAAATCATTACAATGATCTTTATTTGTTATATAGCTTTAGTTTCTGGTATTTTATTTACGTGTGATATAAATCCCAAAGTTTTACCTTTTCTATAAATGGCATTGTAGGAAGTATAAATTGATAGCTTATCACGTTATAGACCTTACACATAACTGTACATTTTCGACAGGACATTGGCTAAAATCATTATAAAAACCTTTACTTGTTATAAAAGTTCTGTTTATGGTACTGCATTTGCATAAGATTTAAAACAAATTTCTTGTCACAGAGTTTTACCTTTTTTATAAATGTCATTATATAATGTATAAAAGGTTAACTGGTAATTTGATATGGACATTATACTAATATGTACAAGTTGTTATATCAAAGTTGTTTAAATTTTAATGTTTTACATTGTACAGTCCACAATAACTTAGATTCTATACCTAGTAAGATATTCATTGATACATACTAGGCATAAATAATTCAAAATATTTCTTTTCACTTTTTGGGTAAGGTTCAGTGGTTTCACTGTTTTCTGTATTTTTAAAGTGTGTGAAAAAAAAGCCTTTTTTCTATTCCTGTAATTTTCTGAAATTTTCAAATTGTAGAACTGAAGATATAAATTAATAATGGATTCAATTTTAGTTCTATAAACTGAATGTGGAAGCAAAAATATCGGGAAATTCAATTACTAAAGTTTGATCATAACAAGAATTTTCATATCTATTTACATCGTTTAAGACTCTGAATTTCCAATTGTATCATTGTATAATCCCACGAATGACAAAAGCAAGAAAATTTTTCTCTATCTTCTAAGATCTCTCGCCGTGTTTTTGGTCTAATTTGTTATATTTAAGGCAGTAATCCTTTAATATTCCATACGCTCAATGAAATGAAACCAAAATCATGTATTATTCAGATATTTATACTGTAGAATAAATTTTGTTGGTTCTTTTCAACTTTTCAAAAGAAAAATTGTTTTACAATAAAAGTTTTACAATAACATCAGACGATAAAGACAAGCAAATTTTTCTCTATCTTCTAAGATCTCTCGCTGTGTTTATGTATATAACTTGTTATATTTAAGCAGTAATCCTTTAATATTCAATACTTTAAATGACTTAAAACCAAAATTATGTATTTTTCAGGTATTTATACTGTAAAATAAATTATGTTGATCCTTTTCAAAAGAATTTTTTACAATAACATCAGATGATAAAGACAAGAAATTTTCATCTATCTTCTAACATCTCTCGCCATGTTTATATATCTAATTTGTTATATTTAAGCAGTAAACCTTTAATATTTTATAAGTTTAACGACTTGAAATCAAAATCATGTATTATTCAGATATTTATACTGTAGAATAAATTTTGTTGGTTCTTTTCAAAGGAAAAATTGTTTTACAATAAAAGTTTTACAATAACATCAGATGATAAAGGAAAAGCAAATTTTCCTCTATCTTAAAGATCTCTCGCTGTGTTTATGTATATAACTTGTTATATTTAAGCAGTAATCCTTTAATATTCAATACTTTAAATGACTTAAAACCAAAATTATGTATTTTTCAGGTATTTATACTGTAAAATAAATTATGTTGATCCTTTTCAAAAGAATTTTTTACAATAACATCAGATGATAAAGACAAGAAATTTTCATCTATCTTCTAACATCTCTCGCCATGTTTATATATCTAATTTGTTATATTTAAGCAGTAAACCTTTAATATTTTATAAGTTTAACGACTTGAAATCAAAATCATGTATTATTCAGATATTTATACTGTAGAATAAATGATGTTGATCCCTTTCAAGAGAAAAAAAATTACAATAACATCAGATGATAAAGACAAGAAATTTTCATCTATCTTCTAACATCTCTCGCCATGTTTATATATCTAATTTGTTATATTTAAGCAGTAAACCTTTAATATTTTATAAGTTAAACGACTTGAAATCAAAATCATGTATTATTCAGATATTTATACTGTAGAATAAATTTTGTTGGTTCTTTTCAAAGGAAAAATTGTTTTACAATAAAAGTTTTACAATAACATCAGATGATAAAGGAAATAAAATTCCCCTATCGTTTAAGATCTCTCGCTATTTTTATGTGTCTAATTTGTTATAGTTAAGCAATAATGCTTTAATATTCTTAACGCTGAAGACTTGAAACCAAAATCATGTATTATTCAGATATTTATACTGTAGAATAAATGATGTGGATTCTTTTCAAAGAAAAAATTGTTTTACAATAAAAATTTTACAATAACGTCAAATGATAAAGGCAAATAATTTCCTCTATTTTCCAAGATCTCTCACCCTGTTTATATATCTAATTTGTTATATTTAAGCAGTAATCCTTTAATATTCTATAAGCTAAACGACTTGAAACCAAAATCATGTATTATTCAGATATTTATACTGTAGAATAAATGATGTTGATTCTTTCCAAAAGAAAAATTGTTTTACAATAAAAGTTTTACAATGACATCAGATGATAAAAGCAAAAAAAAATGTCTCTATCTTTTAATATCTCTCGCCATTTTTATGTGTCTAATTTGTTATATTTAAGCAGTAATCCTTTAATACTCTCTACGCTAAACGACTTGAAACCAAAATCATGTATTATTCAGATATTTATACTGTAGAATAAATGATGTTGATTCTTTCCAAAAGAAAAATTTTTTTACAATAAAAATTTTACAATAACATCAATTGATAAAGGCAAGAAATATTTTCTCTATCTTCTCAGATCTCTCGCCATGTTTATGTATCTAATTTGTTATATTTAAGCCGGAATCCTTTAATATTCTAGAAGCTAAACGACTTGAAACCAAAATCATGTATTATTCAGATATTTATACTGTAGAATAAATGATGTTGATTCTTTCCAAAAGAAAAATTTTTTTACAATAAAAGTTTTACAGTGACATCAGATGATAAAGGCAAAAAAAATTCTCTATCTCCTAAGATCTCTCACCATGTTTATGTGTCTAATTTGTTATATTTAAGAAATAATCCTTTAATATTCTATACGCTAAACGACTTAAAACAAAACCAGGTCTTATTCAGATATTTATACTGTTGAATAAATGACATTGATCCTTTTCCAAAGAAAATTTTTTTACAATAAAAATTTTACAATAACATCAATTGATAAAGGCAAGAAATATTTTCTCTATCTTCTCAGATCTCTCGCCATGTTTATGTATCTAATTTGTTATATTTAAGCCGGAATCCTTTAATATTCTAGAAGCTAAACTACTTGAAACCAAAATCATGTATTATTCAGATATTTATACTTTAGCATAAATCATGTTGATTGTTTTCAAAAGAAAAATTGTTTTACAATAAAAGTTTTACAATGACATCAGATGATAAAAGCAAAAAAAAATTCCTCTATCATTTAAGATCTCTCTTTTTTTTTATGTGTCTAATTTGTTATATTTAAGCAGTAATCTATTAATATTTTCTACGCTAAACGACTTGAAACCAAAATCATGTATTACTCAGATATTTATACTGTAGAATAAATAATGTTGATTCTTTTCAAAATAAAAATTGTTTTACAATAAAAGTTTTACAATAACATCAGATGATAAAGGCAAAACAATTTCCTCCATTTTCTAAGATCTCTCACCATGTTTATGTGTCTAATTTGTTATATTTAAGCAGTAATCCTTTTATTTTCCATACGTTAAACGACTTAAAACCAATATCATGTATTTTTCAGATATTTGTACTGTAGAATAAATGATGTTGATCCTTTTCAAGAGAAAAATTTTTTTAAGATAAAAGTTTTACAGTAACATCAGATGATAAAAGGAAATAAACATTTCCTCTATCTTTTAAGATCTCTCGTTATTTTTATGTGTCTAATTTGTTATATTTAAGCAGTAATCCTTTAATATTCCATAAGCTAAACTACTTGAAACCAAAATCCTGTATTATTCAGATATATATAATGTAGAATAAATGATGTTGATTCTTTTCAAAGGAAAATTTTTTTACAATAAAAGTTTTACAATAACATCAGATGATAAAGGCAAGAAAGTTTTTCTCTACCTTCTAAGATCTTTCGCCATTTTTATGTGACTAATTTGTTATAGTTAAGCGGTAATCTTTTAGTATTCTAGAAGCTAAACGACTTGAAACCAAAACCATATATTATTCAGATATTTATACTTCAGCATAAATGATGTTGATTCTTTCCAAAAGATAAATTGTTTTACAATAAAAGTTTTACAATAACATCAGTATAAGATATTATTAAATATTATGAATATTCTATAACTGCAAACCTCTCTTTTTTTACAGTTGTAACATCACCAAGAAAATCAGCGCAATTGTTAAAGTAGACATACATTTTACGAGAAAATACTTGTCAGAGTCAAAAGAAATTTAACTGGAAAATACATTCTTGCAATGTTAAAAATGTTTTTTCAATGGTATAATATCTCGAAATATTTTCATAAAAATAAATATTCAATAAAGTCCTTTCTTGAAACGTTTTCATATCTTTCGTTAAAATGTAAATACGTTTTAGTAAAATTTCAGTTTTGATATTGGTGAATATTTTTTAAATTTTAAAAACATTTTATGGCAACAATTTCATTATTTGTTTAGATTTATTTTATTCTCACAGTTATGAATGTGGAAGGTTTTCCTATAATATGATTTAAATTCAACGCATCTCCCATAAGAAAGCTTATCTTGAAAGTTCCTTCCATCTAAACTTTGACAATGCACCTTTTAAAGTTTAAGATTCCTATCTCCATATGATTGAAATGTACATAAAAGGAAATTCGAGTTTATTCATATAAATACTTTTTATATATACAGTACAAGCTGAATCTCCCTGAGTTACCCGAGCATATATATATATATATATATATATATATATATATATATATATATATATATATATATATATATATATATATATATATATATATATATATATATATATATATATATATATATATATATATATATATATATATATATATATATATATATATATATATATATATATATATATATATATATATATATATATATATGTGTATATATATATATATATATATATGTATATATATGTATATATATGTATATGTATATATATATATATGTATATGTATATATATATATATATATATATGTATATATATATGTATATATATGTATATGTATATATATATATATGTATATGTATATATATATATATATATATATATATGTATATATATGTATATATATGTATATGTATATATATATATATATATATATATATATATATATATATATGTATATGTATATATATATATATATATAAGTTTGTATATATATGTATATATATATATAAAATTTTGTATATATATATATATATATATATATATATATGTCAGAATTTAAATTGTAGATTAATTTTAGAAGATTTTAAGTAGGGATTCATTACTGGTAGTGACGCGGCGTGAGGAGTTAGCCACATAAATACGGCTCACGCGCAGTGATCGGTGGCAGAGAGCAGTGTGCACATTCCGCAGACAGAGCTGTGGCTACCCGAAGCAGCTAAGCCTGCCTTTGTTAAAAGTTGGGCGCCAATGTGCGACGCCATTGAAGATGATTAATGAGTAGTGTGCTCTGAGATTTGAATAAAGGATGAAAATGATGTCAGGACTCTAGTGTCATTTAGTGGAACTTTATTTATATATATATATATATATATATATATATATATATATATATATATATATATATATACATATATACATATATATATATATGTATGTATATGTATATATATATATATATATATATATATATATATATATATATATATATAACATATATATGCCAGATCTAAAAAAAGGGGTAGTTGGAAATTACGTGAGTTAAAAACGATTTTAAAAAGGGAACTCTTTTATAATAATAAAATACATGAAAAAGAACCGCGCTCGCGTAAGCTTTTGGGATCATCCGGTCAGGCGGAAGTATTTTAGAGCTATTTGATGAGCTTGCAAACAGATAAGTTTCAGTCAGCGCGTGGACATGGAACTGTGAACACTCTACTCTTGTCTCTGCCATGAACAATGAAAAGGGCGCAGGTTTTGCTTTTAGAAGAAACGATGATTTAATAAAATTATTATTATCAAGAAGACTGTTTTCCATTCACCTTAACTCTGGATCACGACATTACATATATACACATATGTATGTTTTTGTATTTGTGTGAGAGTCTGTTCAGATACTTATGACTACATTATTTTTAGGTTTACATTTACCAGGAAAACTGTGTAAAGAAAATGTGTAATGAAAGTGAGTATCAGGAATAGATTAAAATAATATTGCCAATAATGTCGCTAAGTTAAAATGTTTATTCGTTAAATTTTTCTTCCTATCGAATTTGATGTAAAAGAAAAGAAATATAAAGATACACATTTGTGTGCGAATATTTATTCATTTTATCGTTCACTTTGTTTAAAGTAACAAAATTGATTAACACCTAAAAATACAATTTTGAAGAATGTGTGTTTGTGTGTGTAGAATATAAAAGAGAAGTTTGCATCTAAAGTTTTTTTTAAATTCTCTCTTTTACTTTCTATGTTTCAATTTTTTTCAAGATATCTAAAATGAAATTGAGATTCCAATTAGATTAAATTCTATCCATGCCTCTAAAATACAAAGACTGAATTAATAACTAGTACAAGGGGTCTTTCTTAATCTTTTTTCACCCAGTCTATTCTACAACTAAAAACTCTTCTCTTTTTAATTATATGCAGATGCGTAATCAAGTCGCGGTCGTAGTAATTTATAACCATAGCAAAATTGTTAATTGAGTCAAGATTAATCACTCTTCTGAGAGGACATTCTCACAGTAATGGGAAAAAATCTCTTAATAAATGACTCATAAAGGAGAACATTCTCACAACAATGTAAATGTACGAGAATTTTTTTAATATGTAGGGCGCATAGATGTAGGCTAAGAATAATATTCAGTGTCTGCTCCCCTATTGTTGTTTTTATTCCTGTATTATTTTATTATTTTATTATTATATTGTTTTTAATATTATATTTTGTTTATTATGTGTGGTATCGTGTGAGTTGTAAAAAGATATGAATGCCTTTGCTCTTTAAAAAATATTGCCTCGTTTTGAAAAAAATAATATGCTTTTAATTGATAAATTTAATTTTGTTTAAAATTTAATTATACAGTTCACTAATAAAAATAATAATAATCTTAAATAAAACTCTGCAAAATAAGAAAAAAGCACGAAAATTGCAAAAACGGCCAATGAGAACCTATACTGCACCTTGATATTATATCTGTATGTAGAACAGTGCCCGTGTGTTTTGTTTATGTAAATGCACACGGTTCATTGTGACTTCTAAATTTTCACTTCCAAATTAAAATTTCTTCCTTTCAATTATATCCTGTGGAATGACAACCTGTGCAAGTAAAAATCTAGTGAAACAACATATTTTTTGCGATTTTTCAATAATCAAATTGATTTAAGCCTTTAAT
>CM063501.1:51916892-51921892 GCA_032207245.1 Pardosa pseudoannulata | reverse complement strand
ATATATATATATATATATATATATATATATATATATATATATATATATATATATATATATATATATATATATATATATATATATATATATATATATATATATATATATATATACATACATACATATATATACATATATATATATACATATATATATACATATATATATATATATATATATATATATATATATATATATATATATATATATATATATATATATATATATATATATATATTATATATATATATACCCCGATGATATTTTACATACCATAGTCCTCCTTCACGAACTCAGCTTATCCTAGGCCGGCTGCAGCTCTCAATCTTTCAGTTACGAGATCACTGCCTTCGCCGACTGCGCTACCCCTATTCAGTACTAGAGTAAAATTCATTATTAGATCAGTCCAGGTTGCAATTAATTTAATGAGCATATTTGCTACTATTATCGATATCACAGGACTATATTACTCAAGCAGTGTAATATGATACATATGGTAATAATCCCACTCAATTATTTACATTCGTCCGTAGGAGAGCAAGGTAATGACTATTATTTCAATGCAATTATAAATTCACCTCAGCACGACAAAAAAGGGTGATCAGGTATCATGCTATAAAATAAAATTCATTGTTTGAAAAATGTGCCTACTGAGCTACCAGTGTTCAGGACTAGAGTAAAATTCATCATTAGATCAGTCCAGGTTGCAATTAATTTAATGAGCATATTTGCTACTATTATCGATATCATAGGACTGTATTTCCCAAGCAGTGTAATATGATTCATATGGTAATAATCCCACTCAATTATTTACATTCGTCCGTAGGAGAGCAAGGTAAGGACTATTATTTCAATGCAATTAAATATTCACCTCAGCACAACAAAAAAGGATGATCAGGTATCATGCTATAAAAAAAGTTCATTGTTTGTAAATGTGCCGACTGAGCTACCACTGTTCAGTAGTAGAGTAAAATTCATTATTAGATCAGTTCAGGTTGCAATTAATTTAATGAGCATATTTGCTACTATTATCGATATTATAGGACTGTATTTCCCAAGCAGTGTAATATGATGTATATAGTAATAATAACACTCAATTATTTACATTCGTCCGTAGGAGAGCAAGGTAAGGACTATTATTTCAATGCAATTAAATATTCACCTCAGCACAACAAAAAAGGATGATCAGGTATCATGCTATAAAAAAAGTTCATTGTTTGTAAATGTGCCGACTGAGCTACCACTGTTCAGTACTAGAGTAAAATTCATTATTAGATCAGTCCGGGTTGCAATTAATTTAATGAGCATATTTGCTACTATTATCGATATCACAGGACTGTATTTCCCAAGTAGTGTAATATGATGCATATGGTAATAATCCCATTCAATTATTTACATTCGTCCTTAAGAGAACAAGGTAATGACTATTATTTCAATGCAATTAAACATTAACCTCAGCCCGCCTGATCGGGTACCATGTTATAAAATGAAATTCATTGTTTATCAATACAACCAATACAATATAGATAGTTACTTTTTAATTTATATATCTTAAATAATCTTGTTAGTATGTAAATTTTTCATAAATAAATTTTATGTTTTATTATTTATAGTGCTTAAAATTAGCTACATATCTTCAATTTAGAATCTTATTAATGTGCAAACCCTTTACTATAAAACAAGCAAAAATTTTTATTTAAGGATGAAATAAAAAAGAGAAAGAAGGCGTTTATATCAATTTTTTATAATTTTTTATAACGAATATTTTATGTCCCATTATTCTAACGATTGATATGAGACTATTTTTACACTAAAACTATTCCAATAAATAATAATTGTTTCAATATTTTTTAATTCAATAAAAGAATCATGCGAAAGTATGTCTAATATTTCCTTTCTCATTTTATTTTACATCCTAATACTCTTATTAATATACTTATTGAATAATACTTATGTAATGCTAATGATTATAGATACATTTCTGAAAGAACTAATAAAATGTTTCCAAAAAGTATTATGTTAATAGTACCATTAAAGCAGAAAAATGGTAACAGGAAAGGAACGGAACTGCAAATAAAGAAGCTTATGATGAATTTTTTTATTTTTTTCATTACAAATATTCTATGTCCCATTATTCTAATAATTAATATGAGACTATTTTTGCATTAAAACTACTCCAATAAATAATAACCGTTTCAGTGTTTTTCAATTCAATAAAGGGATCACGTGAAAGTACTCTAATATTTCCTTTCCCAATTTATTTTACATCCTAATACTCTTATTAATATACTTATTGAGCAATATGTTATTTATAACTTATTGCTAAAAAACAATTACAACAGTACCGATAAAAAATTAGTTTCTAATCTATATAATTATTTAGCTGAAAATAATAAAGTAAAAACGGAGCTCAAAATTAGAGCTATGAATGGTGCAATATTTTAATAAATGCTAACGTACTCATTACCAACCAGATACTATTATTTCGCAGTTTTCTATCATATGTTACTTTACCTATATTATTTAGGTTATGTAATACTCAATGCTTATGAACCTAATACCTTATCAATATTCTTATTGAACAATAAGTTATTTATAACTTATTACTAAAGGAATAATTACAACAGTATCAATAAAAAATTAGTTTCTAATCTATATAAAATTATTTAGCTGAAAATAATAAAGTAAAAACGGAGCTCAAAATTAGAGCTATGATTGGTGCAACATTTTAATAAATGTTACAATACACATTACCAACCAAATACCATTATTTCGAAGTTTTATATAATATGTTACGTTACCTATATTATTTAGATTACGTAATACTTATGTAATGCTGATGATTATAGATACAGTTTCGAAAGGACTAATATTATTTTCCAAAAAAATATTAAGTTAATAGTACCATTTAAGGAGAAAAGTGGTATCAGGAAAGGAACAGAACTTCTAGAAAAATGATACTCTTATTGCTAAATAATAACAATCTTCAGGAAAGAATGTCATAACATATCGTAGAGAGCAAATGAAATAATTCTCTAATAACATTACCAGACGTAATAAGATAGTATATTTAGCCTCACCAGGAAGTTAATGTGATCGTGAAGATAACGGCTTGTATTCTGGTAAAAATCAGTTGAATAATTCATCAAGTATCCTTTCGGAATATCATTAGTGACGTTAGACATCCTGGCGGCCAAATCTTATATAACATTATACCATTTATTTAAAGGTTTTTGGGATGTCAAGGCCATTGTGTTGTAATTTTTCTAATTTCTTGAAAACATGTATCTGTCTGGAGGAAAAAAATAAAACGCAATGTTTTTAGAAAAAATAATCTAAAACTGTTAAACGCTACCAGGAGTGGAAGATAACAGTGAGGGAAACATCTTGACGATTTCTAGAAGATCGGGAATAAAGTTAGATCCGAGGTCCTCAAACTGAGAAACGCAGTAATATTCTGAAAAGACAGCTAAAAATTGAAAAACTCATGAAGAAAGCAGGAAGCTATATAAAAGTTAAAATTTAAGTTGTCTCCTCTTGCTGCAGCTGCGCTGTTTAAATGTGTTGAGAATTGTTTTTACCCCTGTCTATCTGTGCATATATATATATATATATATATATATATATATATATATATATATATATATATATATATATATATATATATATATATATATATATATATATATATATATATATATATATAATATATATATATATATATATATATATATATATATATATATATATATATAAATATATAATATATATATATATATATATATATATAAATATATATATACATATAACTATAAATATATATATATATGTATATATATATATATATATATATATATATATATATATATATATATATATATATATATATATATATATATATATATATATATATATATATATATATATATATATATATATATATATATATATATATATATATATATATATATATATATATATATATATATATATATATATATATATATATATATATATATATAAATATATATATATATATATATATATATATATATATATATATATATATATATATATATATATATATATATATATAATATATATATATATATATATATATATATATATATATATATATATATATATATATATATATATATATATATATATATATATATATATATATGTATATATATATATATATATATATATATATATATATATATATATATATATATATATATATATATATATATATATATATATATATATATATATATATACAGCTCGAAACAGATCATTTACTCCCATGGTTCTTAAACGGGGTGCGTAACACCCTACAGTAGCGGGGCGAAAAGGTTTAAGACAAGCGGAGATGTCATTTTATATCCACGTGAATAATATAATACAATACTTGTATATCTCTAAGCTATAAAACATCTAACTTTTAACAGATAAATCATCTGGTAGGTGTATTATTTGATTACATTTTCATAGTTGGTCACTTGGTCAATTTCACTACACCAGGAGTAATGAGAGAAAGGCCTACTACTCAAAGCGGATTCCTAACACCTACGGACATCTATACCTATAATAACATTTTACACTGAAATATAGTATTCTTTATATATACATATAAAGGACACAGTTTGAAAATTTAGTATCTAATCCCGATAATTATTTAGATGAAAATAATACAGTAAAAAGATAAAAATGGAGCTCAAAGTTAGAGCTATGACTAGTGCAAAATTTTAATAAATGTTAATTTACACTTTACCAATCGAATACCATTATCATGCAGTTTTATATCATATGTTACATCACCTATATTATTTAGGTTACGTAATACTTATGTAATGCTGATGATTATAGATGCATTTTCGAAATGACTAATATTACGTTCTCAAAAAAATATTAAGTTAATAGTACCATTTAAGCAGAAAAGTGGTATCAGTAAAGTAACGGATCTGCGAATAAAGGCGCTTATAATGATTTTTTAT
>CM063501.1:51839392-51911892 GCA_032207245.1 Pardosa pseudoannulata | reverse complement strand
TTTAATGGGAATATCTATCTTTACCATATCTAAATCCATTTTCCCTTTTTTTAAGCTTTGGGTATGGATGTACTTACAAGAAATCCTTAAGTTTGAAACATTGTATATCATTTTGAAATGACCTCGCTGAAAGAATTTTGATTAGATTTGACAAGACATGACTTCTTTACTGACGTACGTATGTCGCATAACTCAAAAGTAACTAGCAGTAGAGTGTTAAACTTTTGTATGTAGAATCGTTTAAAAACTCGGAACGAATACTCTTTAACCAAAAGGTGTTGGTGTTCCCATTTCCACCTATGCAGGTTGACTAGTACGTACAAATAATAAATAAATGTATAAAAACCGTATTATTGTAATCATGAAATTTTCAGTTGTTACATTTTAATGGGAATATCTATCTTTACAATATCTAAATCCATTTCCCTTTTTTAAGCTTGGGTATGGATGTACTTACAAGAATCCTTAAGTTTGAAACATTGTATATCATTTTGAAATACCCTCACTGAAAGAATTTTGATTAGATTTGACAAGACATGACTTCTTTACGGACGTACGTATGTCGCATAACTCAAAAGTAACTAGCAGTACAGTGTTAAACTTTTGTATGTAGGATCGTTTAAAAACTCGGAACGAATACTCTTTAACCAAAAGGTGTTGGTGTTCCCATTTCCACCTATACAGGTTGACTAGTACATACAAATAATAAATAAATGTATAAAAACCGTATTATTGTAATCATGAAATTTTCAGTTGTTACATTTTAATGGGAATATCTATCTTTACCATATCTAAATCCATTTTCCCTTTTTTAAGCTTTGGGTATGGATGTACTTAAAAGAAATCCGTAAGTTTTAAAACTTTGTATATCGTTTTAAAATACCCTCACTGCAAGGATTTTGACTAGATTTGACAAGACAGGACTTCTTTATGGAAGTACGTATCTCTCATAACTCAAAAGTAACTAGCTATAGAGTGTTAAAATTTTATATATAGGATCGTTTAAAAACTCGGGCGGATACTTTTACCCAAAAGGTGTAAGTGTTCCCATTTCCCCCTATACAGGTTGACTAGTACATACAAATAATAAATAAATGTATAAAAACCGTATTATTGTAATCATGAAATTTTCAGTTGTTACATTTTAATGGGAATATCTATCTTTACCATATCTAAATCCATTTTCCCTTTTTTAAGCTTTGGGTATGGATGTACTTAAAGAAATTCTTAAGTTTAAAACATTGTATATCATTTTGAAATACCCTCACTGAAAGAATTTTGATTAGATTTGACAAGACATGACTTCTTTACGGACGTACGTATGTCGCATAACTCAAAAGTAACTAGCAGTACAGTGTTAAACTTTTGTATGTAGGATCGTTTAAAAACTCGGAACGAATACTCTTTAACCAAAAGGTGTTGGTGTTCCCATTTCCACCTATACAGGTTGACTAGTACATACAAATAATAAATAAATGTATAAAAACCGTATTATTGTAATCATGAAATTTTCAGTTGTTACATTTTAATGGGAATATCTATCTTTACAATATCTAAATCCATTTTCCCTTTTTTAAGCTTTGGATATGGATGTACTTACAAGAAATCCTTAAGTTTGAAACATTGTATATCATTTTGAAATACCCTCACTGTAAGAATTTTGATTAAATTTGACAAGACATGACTTCTTTACTGACGTACGTATGTCGCATAACTCAAAAGTAACTAGCAGTAGAGTGTTAAACTTTTGTATGTAGGATCGTTTAAAAACTCGGAACGAATACTCTTTAACCAAAAGGTGTTGGTGTTCCCATTTCCCCCTATACAGGTTGACTAGTACATACAAATAATAAATAAATGTATAAAAACTGTATTATTGTAATCATGAAATTTTCAGTTGTTACATTTTAATGGGAATATCTATCTTTACCATATCTAAATCCATTTTCCCTTTTTTAAGCTTTGGGTATGGATGTACTTACAAGAAATCCTTAAGTTTGAAACATTGTATATCATTTTGAAATGACCTCGCTGAAAGAATTTTGATTAGATTTGACAAGACATGACTTCTTTACGGACGTACGTATGTCGCATAACTCAAAAGTAACTAGCCGTAGAGTGTTAAAATTTTGTATGTAGAATTGTTTAAAAACTCCTACCGGATACTCTTTAACCAAAAGGTGTTGGTGTTCCCATTTCCACCTATACAGGTTGACTAGTACATACAAATAATAAATATATGTATAAAAACCGTATTATTGTAATCATGAAATTTTCAGTTGTTACATTTTAATGGGAATATCTATCTTACCATATCTAAATCCATTTTCCCTTTTTTAAGCTTTGGGGTATGGATGTACTTACAAGAAATCCTTAAGTTTGATACATTGTATATCATTTTGAAATGACCTCGCTGAAAGAATTTTGATTAGATTTGACAAGACATGACTTCATTACTGACGTACGTATGTCGCATAACTCAAAAGTAACTAGCAGTAGATTGTTAAACTTTTGTATGTAGGATCGTTTAAAAACTCGGAACGAATACTCTTTAACCAAAAAGTGTTGGTGTTCCCATTTCCACTTATACAGGTTGACTAGTACATACAAATAATAAATATATGTAAAAATATTGGATAGTTCAAAATGGTTATAGAATTATCACCCAACATAGGTCCGCTCTTTTAAGTCCCAGGCCTCTGGAAAGAGAAAAAAGTAGGACATCAAATTGAAAGTATAAATGAAAGGAAGAGTAAGAGATAAATGAGATTGATAGATTCCAAACATGAGTCTGTACATCGCTGTAACAGTCTTTCTCAAACTTTTAGTAATAAAAGAGACTCATGGGTATTACTCTTTTGAATTTGGATAATGACACCGAGTGTCATTTTCATAAAATTATTTGATCACATAAAGAAACTGATAAGAAAGATTAAACAACAATACTTATCGCTAAGCTTAAAGCTTAAAACTAAGTACTTACAGATTAGGTGAGGTTGGCAGAACGATGGCCAAATGGAAGAGCGCTTCTCTTCGGTACCGGAGTTATCGAGTTAGAATCCCGCTGTTAGCATGGATATTCGGCTTTAAGCAGTAATAACTCTTCGGCTTTAAGCAGTAGGTCCCACTTTCATATAGCTCTCGTGTAGCAAAACAGTAGACCGTAACACTCCAAACAATACCAGATTAGATGAGGTTATTTAGTTATATCATTCATATTAATTGAGAGGGTAGAAGATGGAGCTGTTCGTCAAAGAGTATTTGACAGAGTATCTTGATATTCCATTGACCAAAGAAAAATGTATTGTACTTTAACACGGAGGTCTTTATTATTAATTATTTGATTCATCTAAGGGAATCTCGAATGTAATATCTAGTTGTTCCCTCCCTTTGTGATTACAATATTTGAACAATATAACGAAAATGATCAACATAACGGTTATTAACGCTGCCGGTGAACTTCAGTAATTCAAAAATACAACAAGAAGTTATCGATGTATTGATATGCATTATAGCAATTCTGTATAAAGTGTTTAAAAAATTCTTTTGCAGTTCATTCCTGATACAGAGTAATGGTAATATAGTAATCGTGAAAATTGATGGTTTATTATGAAATAGATAAGTTGTAAAAACCCTCAATATCAACGACATTAAAGTTTTCCGTGATGGCCAGACTGCAGTTCTTGAGCATTAATCAATCAGACCTGTTATCTTAAGAAAATACATTAAACATGAATTTTGAAGAGAATGTGGAAATTGTAGTCCTGAAATAGTATTATACAATAAAAGTTTTTTAAAAATCATTTATTATTTATGAAGTATAATTCATATGAAGTCATGTGTTGTATAATTCATATTTTTTCTGTCAGGATCAAAACAACAAAATTTAAGTACATCTCGTGACATAAAAAAAACTTATTAATAAATAAAATTGCACGAAATTTTGATAAAGTCATTGAAATCCAGTAAACAAATAAATAATTTCTAATCACGATAAACTGCCTCCTATATTGTTTTTAATTCAAAACCAGCGAAATCATTTCCTTAAAGAAATTATGTTAAGCATCTAAGATATTTCCTACAAGCTCAAAAATAGAAATAATATGTCATGTGTCATAACAACTGATATTGAGATTAAAATTTATTTTGTGAGCAACACAACTCGTGCTCGAAATTTATGAGAAGTATTCTCCATGTTTGTCGTAAAGGAAGCTTTGTCTCCCGTAGTTTAGAGTCTAGATTTGAATCGTTTTGTTTTTTTTATGTTAAAAAATTTTTAACAGGAAAAAAAACTAAATAAAATATAAAAACATCTGATAAACTAACATTGTCACAAATTGTCAATGTATAGACAGTTTTTAGCAAACATTGGATTGAATTTTGCATTTTCGAAAAAACTTTCAGTAACAAATTAAGTATTAAAATTTTTAACGAAAAATCCTTATGACAGAAAACATTCAATGAAATATAAATCATTGCACGAACTAAACTGTTCATTAACTTAAAAATATAAGCAGTTTTTACCAAACTGCTTTTACGCTAAATCTTTGTTAACAAATTCTAGTGAATATAGTTTAGTAATTTTTATACAGCACATATCTAATTTATTTATCAGTGTTGTGAACAAATATATTGAAATTACTGCTTAAAAGTGTTGCCATATTCCTGATTTTGTACACAAACTCAATTTTCATTTAAAGAAATAGTTATTTTTCAGTATCTGATAACTTCTAAGCGGTTTTGTTTTAAATGTTAAAAAATTTCAAAGAAAACCTCCTGTGACAGAAAATGTTAAATGAAATATAAATTATTGCAGAAACTAAAAAGAGCAATAACTTTCAAAATATAAGCAATTTATAGAAAATTTTTAATGTAAGTTTGTATTTACGCCAAACCTTCAATAAGAAATTCTAGTAAATATATTTCGGTAATATTTATGCATCACATAGCTAAATTATTTACTGTCGTATTCTGCATTTAGTATAAAAACTAAATTTTTTTCTTAATAATACCATTTTTTTAGGAAATGGACATTATCATAAATAAATAATTTTGTCATATAAAAATTATAAAAATTAACCAAAATACATATATAGTTAAAAAATGTAAGAAAAATTTTAAAATTAATAAAAATTCTGCCATAAATCAAGCACAGCTATAAATCTGAACTGTTATCTTAAGAAAAGTCATTAAACTTGAATTTTCAAGAGAATGTAGAAATTTCTACATTCTCTTAAATAAATATTACAGATTAAGTATTAAAAGTTTTAACGAAAAATTTGTAGGACAGAAAAAATTAAATGAAATATAAATTATTGTATGAACTAAAATGTCCATTAACTTTCAAAATATAAGCAGTTTTTAGCAAACTTTTAATGAAAGATTGCATTCATGATAAACCTTCAGTAGCAAATTCTAGTGAATATATTTCGGTAATATTTATACATTATATAGCTAATTTATTTATCACTGTTGTGAACTAAAATACTGACAGTACTGTTTAAAACTGTTCCTATATTCCTAATTTTGTACATAAGCTGGATTATTCCTTTAAAAAAATAATTGTTATTTTTTAGTATCTGATAGCTTTTAAGCGGATTTCTTTTAAATGTTAAAAAATTTAATAAAAATCCCTATGCCAGAAAAAATTAAATGAAGTATAAATTATTGCATAAACTAAAATTAGAATTAACTTTCAAATTATAAGCAGTTTTTAAAAAACTTTTAATGAAAGTTAGCTTTTACACCAAATCTTCAGCAACAAATTCTAGTCAACATATTTAAGTAATATTTATACACTATATAGCTAATTTATTTATCTCTGTCATGAAGTAAAATATTGACAGTACTGCTTAAAACTGTTGCTATATTCCTGATTTTGTACATAAGTTCGATTTTGCCTTTAAAAAAATAATTGTTATTTTTCAGTATCTGATAGCTTCTAAGCGGTTTCCTATTAAATGTTAAAAAATTTATTAAAGAATTCCTATGCCAGAAAAATCTAAATGAAATATATACTACTGCAGGAACTAAAATGACATTAGCTTTCAAAATATAAGGAATTTATAGAAAATTTTTAATGTAAGTTTGTATTTACGCCAAACCTTCAATAAGAAATTCTAGTAAATATATTTCGGTAATATTTATGCATCACATAGCTAAATTATTTACTGTCGTATTCTGCATTTTGTATAAAAACTAAATTTTTTTCTTAAAAATACAATTTTTATACTTAAGAAAATGGACATTATAATAAATAAATATAATTTGTCTTATAAAAAATTATAAAAACTATCCAAATATATATATAATTACAATAATGTAAGAAGAATCTTAAAATTAAAAAAAATTCAGCCAGAAATCAAGCACAACTGTTAATTAGAACAGTTATCTTAAAAAAAGACATTAAACTTGAATTTTGAAGAGAATGTAGAAATTGTAATCCTGAAATTATACAATAAAAGTTTTTTTAAATCATTTATTTTTAGTTTATATAGTATAATTTATATGAAATTATGTGCTGTACAATTCATATTTTTCTGTCGGGATCAAAACAACAAAATTTAAGTATATGTTATCACATCAAAAAGAATCTATTAAATAAATTGCACGAAATGATTATGAAGTAATTGAAATGCAGTAAACAAATAAATAATTTCTAATCACGATAAACTGTCTTCCATGTTGTTTTTCTTTCAAAACCAGCGAAATCATTTCCCTGAAGAAATTATGTTAAACATCTAAGAAATTTCCTAGAAGCTCAAAAATAGAAATAATATTTCGCGTGTCATAACAACTGATATTGAAATTAAAATTTATTTTGGGAGCCACACAACACGTGCTCAAAATCTATGAGAAGTATTATCAATGTTTGTCGTAAAGGAAGCTTTGTCTCCAGTAGTTTAGAGTCTAGATTTGAATCGTTTTGTTTGTTTTTTTTTTATTTTAAAAATTTGTAATGAGAATTTCTTGTGTTCGAAAAAACTAAATAAAATACAAAATCATCTAATAAACAAACATTTTCACAAATTGACAAAATATAGGCAGTTTTTAGTAAACTTTTAATTGAATTTTGCATTTCCGCCTACGTTCAGTAAAAAATTAAATATTAAAAAATTTAACAAAAAATAGATTTGAATCGATTTGTTTGTTTGTTTTATGTTAAAAATTTGTAATGAAAATTTCTTGTGTTCGAAAAAACTAAATAAAATACAATATCATCTAATAAACAAACATTTTCACAAATTGCCAAAATATAGACAGATTTTAGTAAACGTTTAATTGAATTTTGCATTTCCGCCAAACGTTCAGTAACAAATTAAATATTAAAAGATTTATCAAAAAATCCCTACGAGAGAAAAAATTAAATAAAATATAAACTATTGCATAAAATAATATGTCCATTAACTTTCAAACTATAAGCAGTTTTTAGCAAACTTTTAATGAAAGTTTGCATTTACTCTAAACCTTCAATAACGTGTTCTACTCATTATATTTTGGTAACATTTATACTGCACATACTTAATTTATTTATTAGTGTTATGAAATAAAATATTGACAATACTGTTTAAAACTGTTGCTATATTCCTGATTTTGTACATAACCTCGATTTTTCCTTTAAAAAAAATAATTGTTATTTTTCAGTACCTAATAACTCCTAAGCGGTTTTCTTTTAAATATTAAAAGTTTTAATGAAAAACCCCTATGACAGAAAAAATTAAATGAAATGTAAATTATTGCCTTAACTAAAATGTCCATTAACTTTAAAAATAAAAACAATTTTAAGCAAACTTTTAATGAATGTTTGGATTTATGCTAAATCTTTATTAACGAATTCTAGTGAATACATTTCGGTAGTATTTATACAGCACATACTTAAATTATTTATCAGTGTTATGAAATAAATATTGACAGTATTGCTTAAAACTGTTGCTATATTTCTGATTTTGTAAATAAGCTCGATTTTTCTTTAAGAGAATAATTGTTATTTTTCAGTACTTAATGGCTTCTAAGCGGTTTTCTTTTAAATGTTAAAAGTTTTAACGAAAAACCCCTATGACAGAAAAAAATAAATTAAATATAAATTATTGCATGAACCAAAATGACTATTAACTTTCAAAATATAAGCAGTTTTTAGCAAACTTTTAATGAAATCTTGCATTTTAGCCAAATCTTCAATAATAAATTCTACTAAATATATTTCGGTAATATTTATATATCACATAGCAAATTTATTTACTGTCGTATTCTGCATTTTGTATTAACAACTATATTTTTTACTTAAAAATACCATTTTTATTTTTCAGAAAATGGACATTATAATAAATAAATAAGTTTTTGCAATATAAAAAATTATAAACACTAGCCAAAGTATATATATATATATATATATATATATATATATATATATATATATAATTACAATAATGTAAGAAGAATCTTAAAATTAAAAAAAATTCAGCCAGAAATCAAGCACAACTGTTAATTAGAACAGTTATCTTAAAAAAAGACATTAAACTTGAATTTTGAAGAGAATGTAGAAATTGTAATCCTGAAATTATACAATAAAAGTTTTTTTAAATCATTTATTTTTAGTTTATATAGTATAATTTATATGAAATTATGTGCTGTACAATTCATATTTTTCTGTCGGGATCAAAACAACAAAATTTAAGTATATGTTATCACATCAAAAAGAATCTATTAAATAAATTGCACAAAATGTTTATGAAGTAATTGAAATTCAGTAAACAAATAAATAATTTCTAATCACGATAAACTGTCTTCCATGTTGTTTTTCATTCAAAACCAGCGAATCATTTTCCTGAAGAAATTATGTTAAGAATCTAAGAAATTTCCAAGAAGCTCAAAAATAGAAATAATATGTCACGTGTCATAACAACTGATATTGAAATTAAAATTTATTTTGGGAGCCACACAATGCGTGTTCGAAATCTGTGAGAAGGATTCTTAATGTTTGTCTTAAAAGAAGCTTTATCTCCCGCAGTTTAGAGTCTAGATTTGAATCGATTTGTTTGTTTGTTTTATGTTAAAAATTTGTAATGAAAATTTCTTGTGTTCGAAAAAACTAAATAAAATACAAAATCATCTGATAAACAAACATTTTCACAAACTGCCAAAATATAGACAGATTTTAGTAAACTTTTAATTGAATTCTGCATTTCCGCCAAACGTTCAGTAACAAATTAAATATTAAAAGATTTAACAAAAAATAGATTTGAATCGATTTGTTTGTTTGTTTTATGTTAAAAATTTGTAATGAAAATTTCTTGTGTTCGAAAAAACTAAATAAAATACAAAATCATCTGATAAACAAACATTTTCACAAACTGCCAAAATATAGACAGATTTTAGTAAACGTTTAATTGAATTTTGCATTTCCGCCAAACGTTCAGTAACAAATTAAATATTAAAAGATTTAACAAAAAATCCCTACGAGAGAAAAAATTAAATAAAATATAAATTGTTGCATAAAATAATATGTCCATTAACTTTCAAACTATAAGCAGTTTTTAGCAAACTTTTAATGAAAGTTTGCATTTATTCTAAACCTTCAGTAATATGTTCTACTGATTATATTTTGGTAATATTTATACAGCACATACCTAATTTTTTTATCAGTGTTATGAAATAAAATATTGACAGTACTGCTTAAGACTGTTGCTATATTCCTGATTTTGTACATAACCTCGATTTTTCCTTTAAAAAATTAATTGTTATTTTTCAGTGCCTAATAGCTTCTCAGCGGTTTTCTTTTAAATATTAAAAGTTTTAACGAAAAACCCCTATGACAGAAAAAAATAAATTAAATAATAATTATTGCATGAACCAAAAAGACTATTAACTTTCAAAATATAAGCAGTTTTTAGCAAACTTTTAATGAAATCTTGCATTTTAGCCAAATCTTCAATAATAAATTCTACTAAATATATTTCGGTAATATTTATACATCACATAGCTAAATTATTTACTGTCGTAATCTGCGTTTTGTTTTAAAAATTCAATTTTTTCTTAAAAATACCATTTTTTGAAAATTAAAACATTTGACATTAAAATAAATGAATATATTTTGTTGTCACATAAAGAATTGTAAAAACTAACCAAAATATATATATAATTACAATAATGTAAGAAGAATCTTAAAATTAAAAATAATTCAGCCAGAAATCAAGCAGAACTGTTAATTAGAACAGTTATCTTAGGAAAAGACATTAAACTTGAATTTTGAAGAGAATGTAGAAATTGTAATCCTGAAATAGCATTATACAGTAAATGTTTTTTAAATCATTTATTTGTGGTTTATATAGTATAATTTATATAAAACTATGTGCTGTACAATTCATATTTTTCTGTCGGGATCAAAACAAAAGAAATTAAGTATATCTTATCACATCAAAAAGAATCTATTAAATAAATTGCACAAAATGTTTATGAAGTAATTGAAATTCAGTAAAGAAATAAATAATTTCTAATCACAATAAACAGTCTTCCATGTTCTTTTTCATTCAAAACCAGTGAAATCATTTTCCTGAAGAAATTATGTTAAGCATCTAAGAAATTTCCTAGAAGCTCAAAAATAGAAATAATATGTCACGTGTCATAACAACTGATATTGAGATTAAAATTTATTTTGGGACCAACACAGCGCTTGCTCGAAATCTGTGAGAAGGATTCTTAATGTTTGTCTTAAAAGAAGCTTTGTCTCCCGTAGTTTAGAGTCTAGATTTGAATCGTTTTGTTTGTTTTTTTTTTATTTTAAAAATTTGTAATGAGAATTTCTTGTGTTCGAAAAAACTAAATAAAATACAAAATCATCTAATAAACAAACATTTTCACAAATTGACAAAATATAGGCAGTTTTTAGTAAACTTTTAATTGAATTCTGCATTTCCGCCAAACGTTCAGTAACAAATTAAATATTAAAAGATTTAACAAAAAATCCCTACGAGAGAAAAAATTAAATAAAATATAAATTGTTGCATAAAATAATATGTCCATTAACTTTCAAACTAAAAGCAGTTTTTAGCAAACTTTTAATGAAAGTTTGCATTTACTCTAAACCTTCAATAACGTGTTCTACTCATTATATTTTGGTAACATTTATACTGCACATACTTAATTTATTTATTAGTGTTATGAAATAAAATATTGACAATACTGTTTAAAACTGTTGCTATATTCCTGATTTTGTACATAACCTCGATTTTTCCTTTTTGAAAAATAATTGTTATTTTTCACTACCTAATAGCTTCTAAACGGTTTTCTTTTAAATGTTGAAAATTTTAACGAAAAATCCCTATGACAGAAAAAATTAAATGAAATATAAATTATTGCATGAACTAAAATGTCCATTAACTTTCAAAATATAAGCAGTTTTTAGCAAACTTTTAATGAAAGTTTGCATTTATGCTAAACCTTCAATAACAAATTCTAGTGAATATATTTCGGTAATATTTACACATGATATAGCTAATTTACTTATCACCGTTGTGAATTAAAATACTGACAGTACTGTGTAAAACTGTTCATATATTCCTAATTTTGTACATAAGCTGGATTGTTCCTTTAAAAAAATATTTCTTGTTTAGTATCTGATAGCTTTTAAACGGTTTTCTTTTAAATGTTAAAAAGTTTGAACGAAAACCTCCTATGCCAGAAAAAGTTAAATGAAATATTGATTATTGCAGAAACTAAAATAAGCAATAACTTTCAAAATATAAGCAGTTTTTAGTAAACTTTTAAAGTAAGTTTGCATTTCGGCCAAACCTTCAATAACAAATTCTAGTAAATATATTTCTGTAATATTTATACATCAGATAGCTAATTTATTTTTCACTGTTGTGAACTAAAATATTGACAGTACTTCTTAAAACTGTTGCTATATTCCTGATTTTGTACATTTTGCCTTTAAAAAAAATAATTATTATTTTTCAGTATCTGATAGTTTCTAAGTGGTTTTCTTTTAAATGTTAAAAAGTTTCAACGAAAATCTCCTGTAACAGAAAAAGTTAAATGAAATATAAATTACTGCAGAAACTAAAATGAACAATAACTTTCAAAATATAAACAGTTTTTAGTAAATTTTTAAATTAAGTTTGTATTTCTGCCAAACCTTGAAGGTTTGGCTGACAAATTCTAGTAAATATATTTCGGTAATATTTATACATCACATAGTTAAATTATTTACTGTCGTATTCTGCATTTAGTATAAAAACTAAATTTTCTTCTTAAAAATAATATTATCATTTTTCAGAAAATGGACTGTATAATAAATAAAAAAATTAAATTTTGCCATATAAAAAATTATAAGAACTAACCAAAATATATATATATATAATTACAAAAATGTAAAAAAAAATCTTAAAATTAATAAAAATTTGGCCATAAATCAAGCACAACTGTTAATTAGAACAGTTATCTTAAGAAAAGACATTAAACTTGAATTTTGAAGAGAATGTAGAAATTGTAATCCTGAAATAGCATTATACAATAAAAGTTTTTTTAAATCATTTATTTTTAGTTTATATAGTATAATTTATATGAAATTATGTGCTGTACAATTCATATTTTTCTGTCGGGATCAAAACAACAAAATTTAAGTATATGTTATCACATCAAAAAGAATCTATTAAATAAATTGCACGAAATGATTATGAAGTAATTGAAATGCAGTAAAAAAAAAATAAATAATTTCTAATCACGATAAACTGTCTTCCATGTTGTTTTTCTTTCAAAACCAGCGAAATCATTTCCCTGAAGAAATTATGTTAAACATCTAAGAAATTTCCTAGAAGCTCAAAAATAGAAATAATATTTCGCGTGTCATAACAACTGATATTGAAATTAAAATTTATTTTGGGAGCCACACAACACGTGCTCAAAATCTATGAGAAGTATTATCAATGTTTGTCGTAAAGGAAGCTTTGTCTCCAGTAGATTAGAGTCTAGATTTAAATTGTTTTGTTTTTTCTTTTAAATGTTAAAAATTTTTAATGAGAGTTCCTTGTGTTCAAAAAAACTAAATAAAATATAAAATCATCTGATGAACTAACATTTTCACGAATTGACAACATATAGGCAGTTTTTAACAAACTTTTAATTGAATTTTGAATTTCCGCCAAACCTTCAGTGACAAATTAAGTATTAAAAGTTCTAACGAAAAATTTGTATGACAGAAAAAATTAAATGAAATATAAATTATTACATGAACTAAAATGTCCATTAACTTTCAAAATATAAGCAGTTTTTAGCAAACTTTTAATGAAAGTTTGCATTTATGCTAAACCTTCAATAGCAAATTCTAGTGAATATATTTCGGTAATATTTACACATGATATAGCTAATTTATTTATCACTGTTGTGAATTAAAATACTGACAGTACTGTGTAAAACGGTTCCTATATTCCTAGTTTTGTACATAAGCTCGATATTTTACTTTGAAAAAATAATTGTTATTTTTTAAGCTTCTAAGTGGTTTTCTTTTAAGTATTAAAAGTTTTAAAGCAAAATTTGTATGACAGAAAAAATTAAATGAAATATAAATTATTGCATGAAGTAAAATGCCCATTAACTTCCAAAATATTAGCAGTTTTTAGCAAACTTTTAATGAAAGTTTGCATTCACGATAAACCTTCAATAACAAATTCTAGTGAATATATTTCGGTAATATTTACACATGATATAGCTAATTTATATTATTTATTACTTATGAAACTTATTAAATATTATCTAGTTACTTATGAAACCTGAAGTTATCCACGGGTGAAACAAATAAATTCTATAAGGTTGCTAGAAAGGAATGCCAGAAAAGTTTATGCGAACTAATCAGAAGTTACTTAAAAATCTCGTAGGTCACACCATGACGAAGTTTAAGTGTCTGAATCTGTTTTCAGTTACTTATGAAACTGGAAGTAATCTACAGGAAAAACAGAGACATTCACTAAGGTTGCTAGAAAGGAATGCCAGAAAAGATAGAATTGGAGTCAAAAGTGAATTCAAGATAGACATAATTACGCTGGTTAATTATTAGGATAAATATATCACTACACATATATATATATATATTATATATATATATATATATATATATATATATATATATATATATATATATATATAACCTCGAGTTACTGCAAAAACAAAACTAAAAAATACTTAAAATCCTAAATATGTAGTCAGCCCATAAAATAAACATTTGTTTTAATTCGAAAATTTTTACCGTAAATATGAATTTACAGTTTCTAAGTTATCACTGAAGACGAAAGTAGACTCTTGAATAAATGCTAATATTTTCTACTTTCATGTCTGCTTAATATACAGAACATATCTGATAATCCGTTAATCCTACGTAAATATGACTTAGCAAAAGTACAAGACAGCCAGTCTTCTGTGAATAGCTCAATATATTATGAACTACGTCTTCATTTCTTTTCCTTCATATTCATGAGGTAGAATATATAATAGATCTTATCGTGAAGAAGAGAAATTTTATTTTGCTAGACTTTTCTGTTGCACATCATGATGAGGATTATTCTTTCTTTTTTTTTTCATTTCTATTACAATTTGGCTTAGTACTTCATTTAAAATTAGTAACTTCTATCTGTATTTCATTTTGTCTACGTGTATGCAAAGCATGCTCGCACTGATTGTCTCGTTTCAAATATCCCAGATCATTATTTTAACCCTTGGTTAAACCCCAAACATTAGCAACATATTAAATGATTCGTCACATCTTGCTATCTTGATTTTGTTTAAAACCGTTGGATCTTACCCTCATATCTGACTTGGAATTTCACCGTTGATTGTATTTTGTTTTCATTTTTCTACTTTTACCTTTTTATTGTACTAGTATTTTGCCCCTTTACTGTTTCGTCGTTAAAAGTTTTAATGTTTCCTTCATTTTGCTATAACATGTGTGTTTGGTATAATTTATACATAAAGGACGTAGTAACAGGAAACCACACATACATACCTATAAATAAACCATACCTATGATTATAATTGATAAAAATTATAATCTATGTTATACATTATTAAAAATCAATAAATAAATTATTTATATGTAAATAATGTTGACATTGCTGCGCAGAAGAGAAAATAATATAATTTTTTCACATTAAAAATCCAAATTTAATAAGGAAATGTTAATAGTTAAGTTATTTGATTTTTTATGTAAAAAGAGTTAATTATGAACACGTTGTTTGGACGACTAAATACTTAATCCATTCTGCGAGTGGCTGCTTGAAAGCAGGACGGTCTGATGGGCAAAAATTTTAACAGCTCTAATTTTTTTTAATTTATTATTATCTAACTGATAATACGTACGTATCTTTCAGATGGTGTTCAAGAAGTTAATATAAATGGACTAATATCGTGATAATCATTTATGGCAGCTTCATCGTGATAATCACTTATGGCAGCTGTGGTAATGCAGTTAATGTAAGTGGACTCATAATTCACTGTAATAACACATCTTCTGATATGGAAAGATTGACAGTCAAATTTGTTGTGTAAAAACACATTGATAAGTCATCCACCTATTCGTCATATCTTGCTACGTGTGACGTTTGGTACTTTGAAATCTAAAGAAAAATTTATGTTAATACCATTTTCATTTCAAAAAGGAAATTTATGAGGCTATAAAACATTTTTACATAGACTCACAGGAATGCACTGATGATTTTAAATTTTGGAAAATTTGACTACTAACGTGTATTAATATTGAAAGGACTTCCTTTGAATACACCTAAAATTTGAAGAGTTTAACTTGTATCTTTTAGCCGAGTCTCAAAACTTTCAGAGTGACCCTCATGAGCAAGTTTTATTTTAGCCGATAAAATAGGACAGACCACCTCACATAGTCCGAAAAATAACTTTAGAAGTGGAATTAAAAGTTTTTAAACAGGGAGAAAATATTCTAAAATTTTTCAAATGTTTGTTCATTTTTATGAAATATATCACATTTTCGAAACCTAGAGGAAATGGACGAAAAGCAACTTCATAATTCTACAAGTTTGAACCGGAGACCTTCTGATTTGTAGAGCGCAATTATTACCATTTTGCCATGGCTCATAATTTTCCCGAATTGTGATGGTATAGCAAATATGTTACTAACAAAGGTTCGTAACACACTTGCATAATTTTTTTCTCTTAATGCTGTATCCTGTTAATTTTATTAAAAACATCGCACTCAGTTTTAAAAGTCTAAAAGTCACAAGCAGATTCTTTAACACTAGATTTGCGGACCGAGCCAATTTGACTCATTAAAAATTTCATCACTATATATATATATATATATATATATATATATATATATATATATATATATATATATATATATATATATATATATATATATATATATATATATATATATATATATATATATATATATATATATATATATATATATATATATATATATATATATATATATATGATCAACATCTATAATAAAAAAATAGATAAAAATTTAAGTAGGTACTTTACCTGGAAAAAACATATATAGCCAGATATAAACATAATTCTATCCAAGTTAAAATTCAAATATTTTTAAACCCAATGACTTAAAATTTAATTTCTGAAGTTTTACATTCATACAATTGGCCCCAAATAAAGTCGATTTCGAAATTCGCCGGCAAAGTGTGTGAATTCTGTACCAAATAGATCGTGTTTGTATCGAAATAACGTTATCCTGATGCAAACATGTTTCAAATATCTTCTGAGGAAAGCATTAATGACCAATACATGATTCGAGATTACGTCAGTTTCCTCTAATCTTTACAACTAAATGAAGTATTTATAGCATTGAATGTGTGGAATTCTGGAATTCGATGCGTAATATTGCCACAACCTCATATGTCTGCGATTTACTGAACTTTGTGTAACCTGAGAGACAAACTCATGTTGTGAGAATTCCAAGTTCGCAGATTTCGGAATTTATGAATAGCTAACACTATCCATTTTTTTTTTTAAATTTGCGTTATGCAAACCGTACAAATTTCGTATGAGAATATTTCTTCATATATAGATATTTCAATAGAAAATATATGTTTAAGAAAATTTTATAGATAAAAACAAATAAATTGAGATAAATAGTAACAATTATATTCTGAAATATTATTTTAGTATTTTAAGAAATACTTAATATTTTAAAATATGAATAAATATTAATTTAAAATATTTTTTATTTATTTTATTTATTTTCGCTTCATAAAACTTTATTAAAATTTCAACATTGTACTATCATTCAAAATAATTTTTATAAACAGATTTTATATATTTAATCTACTTAAAGATAAACTCTAGCAATATATAAATTTTTCTTATAATTATCAATAAAATTTTATTAATAATTTTCGCAACTAAAAAAATCTGTAACATGGTATTCACGAAATCTTATTTTTATTAAGTAAGAATATTAATCTTATTTTAGTTAAGTAACAAGTCAAAATCGCTATTTTATAATCTGAAAAAAAATAAACTGTTTAAATATTTCCAAACAATTTCAATAGTTTTACAAAAATATATTTATTTATTCTCAAGTGGCTATGGCTTAAGATTTACTATTTCCCAACTCAAACTTTTAAAATTTTCCCAAACGTGAGGATCTAGAATTGTAAATTACTTTGCAGAGATCAACTTTATTTCAGGTGAATCTTGTTACAGATGACCCATCTACATCAAAATTTTCTACGAGTTAAGACTCATATTTGTATTATATATGACAAAAATCCTGAAATTAACATCATGAGTTTCATTCAGTCAGATTTAAATCTGTTAGCAAGAAAATTATTCAGGCTAAAAAATACACCTTTATTTATTCGGCGATGATAATCTTGTTACAGCAAAATAAAAATCGTTTAGAGAAGACAAATTAATTCTCAAATTTTTCACTTTAAATTACGCTAACCCGTTTATGTCTAGCCTTTATATTAGGTATAGCATATAGATGCATAAAACAAATATTTCTCTACGTATAAAAGGAAGTGTTAATGTACATAAATATCATAATAAGCAATTTAAAGTTTTTTTAAGAACCAAGCAGTTTAACATAAGATAAAGAAAAAATGAAAAAAAATAGTGTCATGAATGAATTATTTCCTAAAATCATTGCAATTTCTGAAAACAAATAATCATTCGATCCTCAACAGATAATTTAATTTCAAAACTCTGATAACATTCTAAAATCGAAAGTAGTAATCTAAAGTAAAATAATTAAGATATGGAGATGTTTTCAACTAAATCGTGATGTCATAGTAAACAAAATGATTACTAAACATAAAGAAAAATTTTTTAACTTCTCTGTTGTTTTTTAATTTACTGCACGTTGAAACTTTAATCGACGATTGAATTTAAAATTTGTACAAATTGAATAGTTCATCAATGGGTCAATTTAAAATATTTCATTTATTCTCAGCATATATAATGCACTATATTGTCAATGGTGACCGGTCGCTTGCGAAGAATTTAAATTTTTTATTGATCTATTTACTACTTTGTACTATATTTATTTATTTTCTACTTGTATATATTTCCTATGGTCTTATATAAATTTTAATGTTATTAAGTTACATTGGTGTTGTAAACAAAATCAAATCCTATTAACATTGCCAAAAATCTTTTTTTTTTTTTGCAGGGGGATGGGGATTCCATTTTTAAAAACATAATAATTCGCTAGAACCTTCAATCATTAGTTTGATTTATTTCGTTCATACTTCCAGATTATTTTCAAAACATATTCCTAAAAGAAAGAGTTCAACTTTGATTGCAAAATATTTAATCCGCAACTATTCCTTTACAACTCTCCATTATCACTGAAATCCTGTAGAATATCATTAATCATTTTTTAAGATGTGCAGTGTTGTTGTTTTTTTAATTTCCGCCATTCTTTGTCACTTTAATAAATCAAAATTCGAATTCTAAATAAGTATGAACTGACATATCAAAACCATTTGAAGCCTTCGTGGCAATTCAAGGTTTAGTTTCCAACTAGATAATGAACTTTTAACATTTTTAATGCCATATTTCAATATTCATCCTCTGTTTAATTTGCCATTGTATAGCAAAAAAATAATCTTAGCGCTTCAAGCCAATCATTCTTCCTATCATATTCAGTCTACAGCACAGTTAACTCTGACTGTGAAAAACGAGATGTTGGATTAAGGTAGAATCCAAGTCCAAAGTAAAATAATGTCCTTGTAAGCTGATATGATCAGCCAACACTTACTCTAGAGCCTTTACTATCTATCTATACAAATAAACCAGAAAAAGTACTTCACGGTGAAAGCAACAACTCATAAATGTTTCAAAGGAGTTCGACGGCGTGGAAAAAACCTTCACCACGTGTTCACCATATTTAAATTTGGACCTGGCTAGAAACATGTTTTGGAGATGCTCTGCCGTCTTCGCATAGCTCCATCAGAATTTCAATGAGTTGAAATGGTCTTTCAAACCTCATATTAAGAATTATAACTCCTTTGCAAATTAGGTTGGTCTAAAAATTTTGATTTTTCAAATACTATATTAATAACCTTATCTATTACTTCTGATTGTCTGCATCACGTGGTTACATTTTATTTTTTTCTTATAATTTGGTTTTGTCTACGTATGGGGCAATCAATGTCGTCTTCTCTGATAACTTTCACGACTCATCATGGCGTCTAATGAACAGCTCATAACAAGGAAGTCTGAGAGATCTTAAACCATTCATTTTGATATACAATTCACAATCGAGAAAATGAAACTAGCGATTAACAGGTTATAATGTAAGCATTAACTGGTTATACAAGTTAGAAATCTCCCCATTTAACATCATAAATTATAACTTAAACCAAAAACACTAAACAGCAAAGTAAGTGAAAACATAGCTAATGATTTTTTAAAGATAAATATTAAAGAAAATATTTGGGATTAAGATTAAAAAACAATGTATGGATCAGAACTAACAGAAAAAGAAGATAAAGTAAGGTACATAAAAGGACAAAGAATCCAACGGCTTGTACACGTCCAAAGATGAAATGGGAAGAATATAATTAAAGAAATAGCAAAATGTAAGAACAGCAGAGGACCAAGAGAGAAATGGTTGAAAAAGACCTTAAAGAATTGTGAATCTGGAACTAGTAAGGTTTGGCTTTATAGCTAAGACAGTAGATAGCTGTTGTGGTGGAGGCTTAAAAGTATCTAATGGATTAGAAGCAAGATTAGAAGAGAAATTACTGGGTAATAAAAAATCAACTGTTTCCTGTTAGAAAAAATAACCTTGTAATCTCAACTTCTCTGTATCGGGCTTTAAGGTGATTTACTTACCTTTATTTATTTATGTTTGTTTGCTTTTTTTATTTCTTTAATTTATTTAATCAAACTTTAGTTGCAATGTACATTTTTTCAAAAAGATCTAATTCTTGAAAAAAAGAGTTAAAAAGGATCTAATTCTAGAATTAAATGGATCAAAATGATCTAATTTAAAAAGGATCTAATTTCAGATTAGAAGAAAGATTAGAAGATAAATTACTCGGTAATAAAAAATCAGCTGTTTCCTGTTAGAAAAAATAACCTTGTAATCTTGATTTCTCTGTATCGGGCTTTAAGATTATTTACTTACTTTTATTTAGTTATTTTATTTATTTTATTTGCTTTTTTTCTATTTCTTTAATTTCTTTACTCAAATTTTAGTCGTAATGTACATTTTTGCGCATTCCAAAGTTTATACTCAAAAGAACCTAATGCCAGATTAGAAGAAAGATTAGAAGATAAATTACTGGGTAGTAAAAAATCAACTGTTTCCTCTTAGAAAAAAATAACCTTGTAATCTTAATTTCTCTATATCGGGCTTTAAGGTTATTTACTTACTTTTATTTATTTATATGTTTATTTTTTTCTATTTCTTTAATTTATTTAATCAAATTTTAGTCGCAATGTACATTTTTTTCACATCCCAAAGTTTATAATTAAAAAGACCTAATGCCAGATTAGAAGAAAGATTAGAAGAAAAATTACTGGGTAATAAAAAATCCATTCTTTCCTCTTAGGAAAAATAACCTTGTAATCTTAATTTCTTTGTATCGGGCTTTAAGGTTGTTTATTTAATTTTATTTATTTATTTGTTTGTTTTTTATTTCTTTATTTTATTTAACCAAACTTTAGTCACAATGTACATTTTTTCACATCCCAAAGTTTTACTTAAAAGGACCTAATGCCAGACTAGAAGAATGATTAGAAGAGAAGTTACTGGGTAATAAAAAATCAACAGTTTCCTCTTAGAAAAAATAACCTTGTAATCTTAATTTCTCTGTATTGGGCTTTAAGGTTATTTATTTACTTTTATTTATTTATATGTTTGTTTGTTTTTTATTTCTTTATTTTATTTAATCAAACTTTAGTCACAGTGTACATTTTTTCACATCCCAAAGTTTTACTTAAAAGGACCTAATGCCAGATTAGAAGAAAGATTAGAAGAGAAGTTACTGGGTAATAAAAAATCAACAGTTTCCTCTTAGAAAAAATAACCTTGTAATCTTAATTTCTCTGTATTGGGCTTTAAGGTTATTTATTTACTTTTATTTATTTATATGTTTGTTTGTTTTTTATTTCTTTTTTTTATTTAATCAAACTTTAGTCACAGTGTACATTTTTTTCACATTCCAAAGTTTATACTTACAAGGACCTAATACCAGATTAGAAAAAAGATTAGAAGAGAAATTACTGAGTAATAAAAAATCAACTGTTTCCTCTTAAAAAATGACCTTGTAATCTTAATTTCTCTGTATCGTATTTTAAGGTTGTTAATTTACTTTTATTTATATGTTTGTTCGTTTTTTATTTCTTTATTTTATTTAATCAAACTTTAGTCACAATGTACATTTTTTCACATCCCAAAGTTTTACTTAAAAGGACCTAATGCCAGACTAGAAGAATGATTAGAAGAGAAATTACTGGGTAGTAAAAAATCAACTGTTTCTTCTTAGAAAAAATAACCTTGTAATCTTAATTTCTCTATATCGGGCTTTACGGTTATTTACTTACTTTTATTTATTTATATGTTTGCTTTTTTCTATTTCTTTAATTTATTTAATCAAATTTTGGTCTTCAATGTACATTTTTTCACATCCTAAAGTTTATACTGTTTGTGATATGCTTCTCACTCAAAGCTGCCTTAGAACATGATATGTCCATGAAAATGACAAATTGAAATTCATTTAATTAAAGCAGTTATTTCTTTTTAATCTACTATCTCACCTACACCTCATACGAAACCACTAATTTTTAAATAATAAAGAACAATTTAAATATCTTTTCAACAAATTTTTATCTTTATCGAAATATTCCAGGCACCTATGCCCCATATGCAACTTCAACCTTAATTTACTCTCGATAATAGTTGGTACCACGAGATTAAAAAGCAATAATTTAGGTTTGTTAAAGAAGACAATACAGAAATAAAACAGTTGTTTGAGATTTCTTTTATTCTTATTGGTAATATTAAACTGTGGGTGTTTGTGTATATCCATTGATTTTCACAATAAATTAATAAAATAAATAAATAAATTAAATAAAATAAATTTTAATTGTTAAACTATGGTTTGATCATTTGATACAGTACAAACAGTTGCCTTACAGTAATGTTTTGTGGTATACATAGATAGCAGTAAATGAAGATTTAGTTTTCACGAATAACAGCATGATTTTCTCTAGTCCTTTTCAATAAAGAAATTTTGGATTTCACCTTGCCTTTATCGTATCTGTTATTTTCCTATTTTTATTTAGATTTTGACAAAAAGACATATCAAAACTTATATATACTCTTTAATCAAAACAACTTATTGTGTACAATTCAGTACATGTAAACAAGAAAAGATCTTGAATAAGGTTGAACAATAAAAACATCTTATAATAATGTTTTGTAGTATACATAGATAGCAGTAAATTTCACGATTAACAGCATGATTTTCTCTAGTCATTTTTCATAAAGAAATTTTGGATTTCACCTTGCCTTTGTCGCATCGATTATTTTTCGATTTTTATCTACATTTTAACAAAAAGTCATATCAAAACTTAAATAGAGTCTTGCATCAAAACAACGCATTGTGTACAGTTCAGTACATGTGAACAAGGAAAGATCTTGAATAAGGTTGAACAAAAGAAACATAAAAATTATCTGTTGGTATTTATTGTACATAGTAAAAAGTTCTTAGCAGAAAATAAATTTAAAAAGTTATTAAAGTGATTTTAATACTTTAGAACGGATGGTATATTCTGATAAGTGTAAGGCGTTTCTGATGAATTTCAAGAGAGGAGAATTTTACTCCTGATCCCGAACCCCTTTCTTTCTTGAAGATTTTCAGTAAAAGGACAAATAGTCCCATATATTTACCTTCTATCTTTAAACATGGAGACTTCGACACCTGCCACGCTCGAATGGGCGCCTGAGAATTCTAGTGCCACTCGCTTAACACTGAACTAATCATTTCCAAATTATATGGTGCAGACCTTTGCAAAGGGGGGCGCCAATTATTTCCAGTATAAAGATTCGTTGTGTTTATTAATGGTCGCTGGAACACGTAAAATAGGTTTGTGGTCTCAATATCCTCCAAGTTCCCAAACGATACCTCTGAATGTCTCAGATCAAGTCTGGGGGTCTATTTGTTTAGTCCCTGCTACTAAATTATGTTGACCCACTTGTAGAAGTCCAACATCTCGATACAATGGTAACCATTATTCCACGAGAAGTCCCATGACTTCTAAACTTACGTGGCAACAACCAACCAATCCAGAGTGGAAAATTTTAAACAGGGCGCCTTTTAAAATGCTTTTTCGGTAATGTACAGAACAAAAATATAATGTTGTATGTTATAGTCAAATTTCATTATTATTCTGTTAATTGTTGTTTCCAGCATTTTTTATAAAGTTAATATAGTTCCAGATATATCTATATTATTATACCTATTTACTATAAAAAGTAAGGGAGGCGAGGAAAACATTTAAAGAAGCTTAGTAGCACAAAACTGGAAGCCACTTTGCTAAACTATCTCGTGTCTAATTGCCTAAGTGATTGTACTTATTTTAAAATAAATATTTATACTAAATAATGTTGACAACATGATGAAATTTAGACACTAATAATTTGAAATTTAAGACTCTCTACTAATTGAAAATAATTGTAGCATTTTTGAAATCCATTTTCTGAGCATTTAAATAACGCATCAAAATAGTCATTGTTTCTCATAACTTCATACTTAGTATATTTCTGTTCATTTAGACTTTTAACTTCCCAAAATCAAAACATTTGTGCCATTTTATTAAAAGAAATGGATACCAAAATGCTCCTAAATTTAGAGTGTAATTTAAATGATGTCTGCATTTTTTAAGTACACTAAAATATGTTTCTCTCTAGTCAATCTTCTGTAAAATGAACTACCTCTGATTTAGGCTAGCAGAGATCCCTTGGTGGCAAATCTCCTGTGAATGTGCTGAAAGTCCAATCAGAAGGTTTTTATTCTGAATTTTCTGGATTTATTCTGAATTTTAATAAATATTAGTAAAAAATTATTTTGATTTTTTTAAACCAGTTGTTGGGATATTTTCAGCATAAATTAAAATAAATTCAAAAGTAATTTTAGCAATCGCTGATGATTGAAATATGAATTCATTAAACTTACCACAAAAGAAACATACAATTCAATTTTGGAAAATGCACAGGCTAAGCAAAAAATGTGTTATTAGACAAAAATAACAAAGCGGTTAATTTTTTTTCTAGTAATATTTTCAACTGAATCCCATATATTTACAAACTCCATATAATTGTTTTCTTCTAAGGCTACAGGCATCACTTACGTCGTATTATTCGAAGTGGCAACATTTATATCAATGGCCTAGTTCTAAAAGGCTTGAACTCCAAGTTTTGAATTATTGCCATTTTGATGTTAAATATTGTTCTGAAAAATTCAGTTTATATAAATAGAAAGTTTAAGAAACGAATTTCTTAGGTCCAAAGTCATATGATGTAAACAAAGATACTTAGAATAATATTAAACATTAAAATGTCCATATATAAAATTTTTCAATTAAGAGTCATTGCCCTTTAGAAAGGGTTCGATGATATAATAAAGGAAATTTCAGAATAAAGTTAAATTTTAATCCTATTTATTTTCTTAAACAGTGCAACAAACTTTTTGACTGATTCACATATGTTTTATTTTCTACATTCACAGGTTTCCAAAATTTTTAATTTTTTATCGTCTATTTCTTTAATTTTATTTCATTTCTTGTAAAAGTAGTTTATAATATGTTTACAAACTGGAGTACTCTCTAACATGTTTAGTAACAAGTTATCAACCTCGGTAAACCATACCATTTTGTAAATGAAAAAAAATCATATCATTCTCTTTGCAAACTCTTCATATATATATATATATATATATATATATGTATATATATATATATATATATATATATATATATATATATATATATATATATATATATATATATATATATGTGTGTGTGTGTGTGTGTGTGTGTGTGTGTGTGTGTGTGTATATATATATATATATATATATATATATATATATATATATATATATATATATATATATATATATATATATATATATATATATATATATATATATATATATATTATATATATATGTTATATATACAGGGTGTCCCCGAAGTCAATGTATAAACTTGGAGGGGGGTAGAGAACATTGTGAGGAGCCAAAATGACATAGGAAAGCATGGGCGGAAAGCAATAGGTGGCTATACGCGACCTCGCAAGATCGGCACGTGTGGTCTTCTCATCTCAGACACAGACAGCTTGCGATGAATGTGGATAATTTTACGAAAGCCGAGTTGGCAGATATCCATTTCATCTACAGTCTAACCAACGGAAATGGACGTGCGAGTAATATAGCATCATGACAATGAGAATAATATTGACAGAGAATAAATTATTTCTATGTCAGTGAAAACAAATTTAATGAAATTAATCGATTAAACTACAGGATAAGATGCGAAACAATCAAATAATGTGGGTATATGTAGATATACCTACGTCTGGGATACTGGGGTTTACTCATTAAGCTTATCTCTGCCTTAGGTGTACCACAGAAAGAGTTATACATGAATAAAAGATCTTAATATTTCAGGCTATAATCAGAATGTAAATACTTGTACGTTGCTTTAAAAAATAAATTATATTTTGTACCTTCAAGGTAAAATTTAGCTTGAAACTTAATCATAATTTGTTGTCTCTCTTTTCCCCCCGGTGTCTAACATCAGCAAATGAATGTATTAGAATTAGTTGAATGTATTCACTGAATACCGAATTATTAACTAATTCAGGTTTGAAAATTGCTTAAACTAGAATTGCGATATTATTGTTATAGAAGTGAATAGAAGTCATAAATTTACTAATTTATAATGGGTTCACTCTTTTTAAAAGTCACTCTATATTTCATTTACTTTTAAACTCAGAGGGGAAAAAAAAGATAACACCCATTTTGGATTCGGATACAAATAGAGAAGGTTTTGCATTTTATTTTTATGGCTGTAAGTCAGTAAGTGTCCTGTTTCGTACATAAGCGTTGAGATAAATTAGGTGATTGATCTTTGTTTATATAAGCTCTTTACGTCCCACTAGTTTTTTCTTGATAATCGGACTTCACTACCTCCTAAGCTCAAGATCCCTGCACAAAGTTCCATTCATCCCTTTGATCCGAATGCCAGATATTAGATTGACTAGTCCCCATCTTCATGAATAATTGATCAATTGTATCCTCTTTTACATTTTCTTTGGACTTCTTCTTTATTTTGACTTTCTGGAACTTATTTAAATAGCATAGTAACTTATCTAAAACCAGGACAGAACAAGAATTTAGCATACGGGTAAGAATCATTCAAAATAAATAGGGAAGAAAAAAGTCCACTTTAAATTTGAAAATTATTTTTAAATTATTTTCGTATACTCAGCAAATGGACTGTATAATAAACACTGTAAATACTATAAAATTTATCGATACGTGTTAATCAAGCAAGCATTTAAAAGTACATGAAAGATTTTTTAATAACTCTCAAGCACTTGCCTATAAACGTCATAAAACGTCACAGATTTTATTAACCATTTTATTAGGGGAGTACCATGTAGGCGGCCAACATTACTCCCCTAGGACGAAACAAACATAGTTGGTCCCCGTAATTTAGAAGCAGGGACCAAGCAGAAGACCCTCAGGCTTTTCCCGCAGCCTCTATTGGGAACTTCGAGAACATTTCTATCTCTAATCTAAGTAGAACCTCAGGATTTGCCCGCCACCTCGACTGAGAACTACGAGAACATTTCTATCTCTAATCTAAGTATAAGTACCTCGGGCTTTGCCCGCCACCTATATTGGGAACTTCGAGAACATTTGTATATCTAATCTAAGTAGAAGAACCTCAGGATTTGCCCGCCACCTCTATTGGGAACTTCGAGAACATTTCTATCTCTAATCTAAGTAGAACCTCAGGATTTGCCCGCCACCTCGACTGAGAACTACGAGAACATTTCTATCTCTAATCTAAGTAGAAGTACCTCGGGCTTTGCCCGCCACCTATATTGGGAACTTCGAGAACATTTGTATATCTAATCTAGGTAGAAGAACCTCAGGATTTGCCCACCACCTCTATTGGGAACTTCGAGAACATTTCTATCTCTAATCTAAGTAGAACCTCAGGATTTGCCCACCACCTCTATTGGGAACTTCGAGAACATTTCTATCTCTAATCTAAGTAGAAGAACCTCAAGATTTGCCCGCCACCTATATTGGGAACTTCGAGAACATTTCAATCGCTAATCTATTTTACGCACCCCAATCGCCTGTAATGTACTCGTCGGATCTTTGGACGGCTCGAGCCACAATTCCACAACCCTCCGGATATGCGATAGACCTTTCGCGACTGATCTACTGTGGCTTCCATACAATGTTATTGCATTAGCTTTCCATGGAAGAAAATGTGTGTGTGTATGAGAGCGCTCTTTTTATGCATATTCACACGTTTTATTACACGCACAATTTCCTTCTGTTGATTCAACTCTCTTGTTTAATATTAACACACGCATGCGCGAGAGTGCGTGTGTGTGAGTGTGTTTTGATTTCCATAAAATGATTCCTGTAACTATTGAATTGGAAACAGAAACAAAGATCTGTGTTTGAGTTTTGCCTCTTTACAACTGATAATTTTTAATGTGATTATTAATGATATAAAATTTTAATATGCATATAAATATTTCATTCAAATGCTCTATCATTTTTTAAATTTTTTAAACATACATACACTGGCAGCTAGCCCCTATGGTCATTCAAGCATTTCATTAGCATTTTATTGAATTTTATTATCAAGATAATGATAAACAAATTATTTTTCCTGCATAACCGTACTAAAATACCATTTTAACTATACTTAGCCATTAAATGATTTTTTTTCTTATAGGTGAGCGAGCGGGTTAATGATTTCTTGATAGGAAGCAAGTATTCAAAAATAGTTGAAAGTTTAATATTAAACTCATTAAGACAGTAATAATGATGTTAATTTTGCATTTAAACTGGTTGAAAGTCGCTTGAAAGAAAAACTTCTTTTTCCTGATGTCTGCACGCACTTGTAACAAATAAAGAAGAATTCATTAAGAACTGGTGTGCTGGAGACAAATGTTATTTATGCTTCCGAAACTGGTATCTACAGATTGCTCTCTCACCAGATTGTGTGATGAGAATTTATGAGACAATAATTGATAGAGGTCAGTCCTCCAATTTATAACCATTTCTAAAGCGAGTTCACCAATAATTACGAAGCACATGCACATGCTTTAGAGAGGGAAAAAAATAAAGGAAACTGTCGCGTTCCCCTTCATCTTAAATCACGTGATCTGGGAGCTTTATTTAAAGATAGCTAACGTCGGACGGGCTGTTTAAAAAGAGTGACACCGTATATAAGAACATGTTTTGGAAGATAATTGCCTGTTAATCATCAAACTGAAAGTCCCCATTGGCACTAATTAATGCTAAATAGAATTTTAATCTGCCAGTCTTAATGTGCTGGGTGCTGTCTGAGAATATTACAAAAAAAGCAAGTCTTATTTGAAACATTTGATTTCTTTTCAAATGACTTATTGTATTAAATCTTTAAATTTTGATTCTTGGAAAGCAGTCATATTGTATTCATCTATCCCTAAGTAAATCTATTGGGAAAATTGTTCTACTTTTGAATGGTTTGCATTTGAAGAGTTCTTTAAACAGATTAGCATATAGCTTGTCATATGACGGAATTAGTAAAATTTTTAATTTTTCAGAATTGTAAAGTACCTTATGAGGCAGGTACGAAAATAATTTGTATTTTGGCTGAAAATTATCTGTACAAGATCAATAATTTGTTTATCTTCATACTCGTCAAAAGTCTCCCGATACGGTAAATACAGTTTAGAAATGCAATTTAGAAACGCATTGAATTCATTTAGCCAAACTGGTTATGTGTAAAAAACAAAGACACAAACGAGCAAACTTCTTAATTTTCAAAGATATATAACTTAAACGCTAGATATTTATTAGCCCGTGAAATAGACTCCTAGACTTTTATGAAAAAAATTTGCTGTTAATACAGGTGATAAAATTTTCATTGCAACAAAAAGCAATCGATGAATAACTTTAAAATCTAAAACCCGAAAATTCTCAGTATTATAAAATGTTTGCTTTTATATTACTGAGAATTTTACTGCGAATTTTACATTATATTGCTTTTATATTACTGAGAATTATATTGCTTATCATTATATTGCTTTTATATTACTGAGAATTATATTGCTTATCATTATATTGCTTTTATATTACTGAGAATTTTACTGCGAATTTTACATTATATTGCTTTTATATTACTGAGAATTATATTGCTTATCATTATATTGCTTTTATATTACTGAGAATTTTACTGCGAATTTTACATTATATTGCTTTTATATTACTGAGAATTATATTGCTTATCATTATATTGCTTTTATATTACTGAGAATTTTACTGCGAATTTTACATTATATTGCTTTTATATTACTGAGAATTATATTGCTTATCATTATATTGCTTTTATATTACTGAGAATTTTACTGCGAATTTTACATTATATTGCTTTTATATTACTGAGAATTATATTGCTTATCATTATATTGCTTTTATATTACTGAGAATTTTACTGCGAATTTTACATTATATTGCTTTTATATTACTGAGAATTATATTGCTTATCATTATATTGCTTTTATATTACTGAGAATTTTACTGCAAATTTTACATTATATTGCTTTTATATTACTGAGAATTATATTGCTTATCATTATATTGCTTTTATATTACTGAGAATTTTACTGCGAATTTTACATTATATTGCTTTTATATTACTGAGAATTATATTGCTTATCATTATATTGCTTTTATATTACTGAGAATTTTACTGCGAATTTTACATTATATTGCTTTTATATTACTGAGAATTATATTGCTTATCATTATATTGCTTTTATATTACTGAGAATTTTACTGCGAATTTTACATTATATTGCTTTTATATTACTGAGAATTATATTGCTTATCATTATATTGCTTTTATATTACTGAGAATTTTACTGCGAATTTTACATTATATTGCTTTTATATTACTGAGAATTATATTGCTTATCATTATATTGCTTTTATATTACTGAGAATTTTACTGCGAATTTTACATTATATTGCTTTTATATTACTGAGAATTATTTTGCTTTTATATTACTGAGAATTTTACTGCGAATTTTACATTATATTGCTTTTATATTACTGAGAATTATATTGCTTATCATTATATTGCTTTTATATTACTGAGAATTTTACTGAGAATATTACTGCCTCAAACTGAGCCATTTTCTATAGTTTGTTTTTATATGCAACTGACTACAAACAATATTTTTAATTTTAATTAAATAAATATTTTATACTAGCATCTAGCCCGTCATATGACGGGATCAGTAAAATTTTTAATTTTCCAGAATTGTAAAGTACCCTATGAGGCAGGTAAAAAAATGGTTTGTTTTTTAGCTGATAATTATGTGGTGCAAGATCAATAATTTATTTATCTTCATACTCCTCTAAAGTCTCCCGATACTGTGAATACGGTTTAGAATCACGTTGAATTCATTCAGAAATACGATTCAAAGTTTTCTTAACTACGTCGAAATTATCATTAAGTTCTTCCCAATTGTTTTGCCGTAGTAATTAATGGAAGTAAAGGTATGAAACTATCATTTACGCTACACCCTGGAGGTAGATAGTTTGGTTTGGTTTGGTTTGGAGCGCTACGATCTACTTTTTGCAACACGAGGGCTAATGAGACCGGGACCTACTGCTTAAAGCCGATTCCGAACGGCTACGAACATCCATGCCACTGTGGTATTTGAACCCACGAACTCCGGTTCCGAAGGTCAGCACCCTAACCACTCGGCCATCGTTCGGCTAGAGGTAGATAGAATTTGTTGTTAATACCGGTGATAAAATTTTCATTCCAACAAGAAATAATCGATGATTAAATTTAAAATTATCACATATGTACCTATTTTATTATTTAAGCCAAATATTAAAAAAAAATTATTTACGTAATATCTACGTTCAGTGATAAAACGTATGAAAATAATGCAGACGATATTTAAATAATTTTAAATAAGAAATTATTAAATGAGATGGTTGAAATAATGACGTCATAATGTTAGAAAAAATGTTATTTTTACCTATTTATTATGTGACTGGCATATAGCCCATCATATGACGGGATTAGTAAAATTTTTAATATTCCAGAACTGTTAAGTACCCAATGAGGCAGGTAAAAAATGGTTTGTTTTTTGGCTGAGAACTATCTGGTTCACTCTCAATAATTTATTTAATACGTATGTGGTAATCTAGAGGTGTATGACGATAAATAATTTTATCGTCATACTCCTCTAGAGTCTCCCAATCCTGTAATGCAGTTTAGAATCACATTGAATTCATTTAGACAAACCGTGTGGTTATGTATAATAAACAAACACACAAAAGAACAAACTTCTTAATTTCCAAATATATATAAATTAAAAGTTAGATATTTATTAGTTCGTGAAATAGACTCCTAGACTTATATAAAAATAATTTATTGTTAATACCGGTGGTAAAAGTTTCATTGCAACAAAAAATAATCGATAATTAAAATTAAAACTATCACGTATGTACCTAATCTATTACTTAAGCCAAATATAAAAGAAAATCATTTACGTAATATCTAAGTTCAGTGATAAAAGATATTAAAATATTATAGACGATATTTAAATAGTTTAAAATACGAAATGATTAAATGAGATGTTTAAAGGAATGACGTCACAATGGTAGAAAAAATTGTTATTTTTACCTATTTATTAAGTGATAAATGGATAAATTTAATCGCCTGCTCTTAATCGGGGAAAATAGGGCTTGAAATAATGGCATTAAACTCTCTAAAAGGATGGAAGGGTTGGATTTTGAACGTTTTAAAGACGACAGTATTTTTTGCTGTGAAATGAAGCATATTTACACAAATTTATTTTAGAATCGGATCGATAGTTTAGGAAAAGATAAACTTTATTCGCTTTGAATGGATGCCTCTATCCATTCCAGGTCCAACCGCTTCATAATTTGGAGGACAGACGGACAGATAACTTAGACTATTATTATATAGGAGATAGATTGATAAATTTAATCGTCTGTTCTTAACAGGGGGAAATAGGACTTCGAAAAGGAGGAAGGGGTGGATTTCGAAAGTTGCTAACCCTAACTCATCAAAAATCCAATATGAATGCCTCTATCCATTCCAGGTACAACCGCTCCATAAATTCGAGGACAGGTTACTTAACTTAGGCTATTATTATATAGGGGATAAATTTATCTACATTATATGGGAAAAACTGCTCGTAAAATTTTAAATTATTGTTAAAGTTTTAAGAAATAATTCAAGCGTTTTCTTGCAAATGAAATTCCCCAAACCAAATAAGTTACACAAAAAGAATGTCTCTAAAAGTTTCAGACATGCAGGGATCGAATAGAAATAGTGTTATATCAATTTGAAGTTTCCGGTTCTTGAAAAATATCATTCTGGGATAAATGAACTTCAAGAGAACAGGTACGTGAAAAGATTCCAAAAAATCGAATTTTTATTATCAGATTGAAAGGTTCGAGAACATTACGCTGACTCTACAGATATGCTATTTATATAGTTATCGCCTCGGGAAGATTAAAAATTTGAAAATTAAACTTGGGAATAAGAACTACCTTTCTCCTTTAAAAAGACGTAGTTTTACTTTTTTGTATAGTGTAAAGGAAATAGTGCAAATTTAACATCTTTCGGTGTTCAGATTTTAACGGAAATAGCCTCTTTGATTAAATTTGGCACTACATCTGCACTTACGTACAAAGAAGCTTTAACTTTGATACTTCAAGTACCTATTTTGACCATCTTTGAACTTTAACTTGTCTCGATGTGATATCATCTGTGAGTATATACATAAAAATTTATCTCGCATAACTCAAAATGATTAGTCGTAGAATATTGAAATCTCGTACTTGGAACTGTCTTAATACCTAGTTGCGTACCTCCCTTTTCGATTTCAATCCGCACTCTATAAAACTAAAAATTTCAATATGACAAATATTGGAAAGCTACCGAATACTTGAGTTCTACTCATTGTTAAATTAATATATTCTACACATTGGTGAATATAATTACGTAGATTGTTGAATTAATAGTGTAGAAAAATTTAATGATAATAAAAACCAATAATTTAGCAATTGTGTAGTTGCCCAGTTTGTTAAAAAAAATGTGGAGTATCTCACATATAAATAAAAATAATAATAAATAAAAAACAATAAAAAATTATGTAATAAGGGTACGAGGAATTCATGTGATTTCCACATGAGATTTTTTATTATATCCCAAAATTACAATTTGTTTTCGTTCTTCAAGACACTTTTTTTAAATACTATTACAACCACACTTGTTAAACTTTTAATCATACGTATATAAACATATCATGTCTGTCTGTACTTAACCCTCCGAGTGGAACACACCGACGAAAAAAAGTCTCCAAAAAATACTCGAAAGTTTTATTGTGTCAGTGACCAAAGTGTTCTATGATTTTTTTACTTCACCCTTTGTCGACTAGATTAGAATACATGAAACCCACCCTCGTTATTGTCCCTTTACTTCCGGTTATAAATATATAAATAGACATTATAGATTGTTAATTTTTAATACACATAAAGCATTTTAAGTGTCGAAGATCATCCCATAAGAAGTAATGGATTCTTAGAGTACGAATAAAAATATTTTTTAAGAGAAATATTTATATTTTTTAACGAAGTCATCCAAGATATTTAGGTGGTGCAATTAGACATACATCTGTTACCGCAAACGAAATGCTTCGAAATAGAGATTTACAAAGCCATGAGAAGCTATTAGCTTCTTTGTGCCTCAGGGAGTAGAGATGCATCCCTCAATAAATTTCAGTCAAAGAGAGATGCAGTTCCTAGACAATCGACCTGACCATCCTACCTCAAAACTCCATGGTGGAAAGCACTGGCATGTACAATACATCTATTTTCGGAACGTATTTGGAGGTCGAAAATTGTACGGGACAACCGGCGGAATTGTACGTGAGCACCGCTTAGAGGGTTAATCTCTATTCTTTATAAGAGTCCGGATTGTTGATTGGTTTAAAACTCTGAGGTCTTTTTTTTGGGGGGGGGGTGGACTACTAAGGCTGGGACTTACAGGAAAAAAGCCGATACTTCACGGCTACTAACATCCAGACTAGTATATCATAGGATTCGAGCACTCGAACTTCGGTACATTCACTGTTTGGCGTCATAAACGGCTAACAGTTTGGAGTAGGTATCAACAGATTCGGGAAATTATGAAGAACTCCTTTCGATTAGTCTTGTATTTCCAGAGACACTAACGGAGATATTAGTCCAAAATCATCCAAAAAATTAACGGCTTAACTGTGTTTAAAAGCTAATGGATTTTTGTCGTAAAGATGTTGTTTTCTACTAAATCAAATCATGAAGTAAACTTTCTGACTTCAGAATGATGATTTTTAACAAATACTTTTTATCTGTCTGAGTGTTTGAGGTCCAGAAAGATAGCCACTGGTTTTAAAAAGTCTTGGTAACTCCATTCACCAAATCTCATCTTAGTAAGACTAAATATTACGGCTATATTAATTAAAACTACATAAAATGCTAATTTTTATAGGTTTTACAGCTCTGTAATTTTAACTGAGCTCCTATGAGTACGCAGTCGAGGGAGGATATAAAGGTAAAGTATCAAAAACAGTTAATTTTTCGTCGAACGATGGCTGAATGGTTAGGGTGCCGATCTTATATGTGGGTCCGAGTTACTATATGAATGTTCGTAGCAGTTCGGAATCTTTAAGAAGAAGCCCCGGTCTCATTAGCCTTGTGTTACAAAAAGTAGACCGTAGCACTCAAAAACAAAACCAACCAAAATTCATTTTTCCCACATCACAAATGTTTAAAAGTACCAATAAACTATTACTCGTATTAAAGCTATAACGTGCGTAAAATAAAAACTATAAACTATCTGTAATACATTACAGACAATGGGTATAATTAAACATTTTAACGAAAAAAGCATTTTTTTTCCTATATGTCAAATGTTTAAAGGCAGCAATAAGCTTTTAAGCTTATTAAAGCAATAAAGGGATAAAGATTAAAATTATAAATTCCTTATATAACAGACATTGAACATAATCAACCATATTTTAACGAATAAAGCAGTTTTTTATTCTTAGGAGTCAAATGTTTAAAAGCACCAATAAGCTATTGTGTGTGTTAAAGCGATATCCTGGTAAAGATTAAAACTTTAACTGTCTATAATATATAACAGACATTGGACGTAATAAACCATTTTAATGAATAAAGCAGTTCTTTGTTCTTACGTGTCAAATATTTAAAGGCAACAATAAGTTTTTACGCGTATTAAAACAATAACGGGATAACGATTAAAATTATAAAAAGTTCATAATATATATCATACATTGAACATATTCAACCAAATTTTAACTAATAAAGAAGTTCTTTATTCTTACGAGTCAATAAAAATAAAGAACTGCTTTATTCTCAAGAGTCAAATGTTTAAAAGCACCAATATGCTATTGTGTGTATTAAAGCAATATCGTGGCAAAGATTAAAACTTTGAACTGTCTACAATATATAACAGACATTGGGGGTAATGAAACTGTACTAAAGTACTTTCCCACGGTGGTCTGCACGTGCATGCACTGCTGTGGGAGGATTTTCCTAGAGGAATTTAGGACTCCAATTGTGCACGTCTAGTTTAGGGACCCCCGCAGAGAAGGTATAGATCACGGAATGGCAGCGTAAAGGTCAAGTTCGCACAGAGATGTAAGTTATGGGAGCAGGGGCTAAAAAGAAATGTCAGCTTGCAGAAAAGGGGCTACTTTAATGAGCCCACCTGCACTCCCAAAAGGTATGCAGATGTGGGAAAATTTCCCGAAAACAAGCGATTGGAACGGAAGAAAAAGGAGCTTTGGAACCGAGGTAAGGTGTTTGGAAACGAAGTTAAGGAGAGAAGTCGAAGTCGGGATTCGAGAGAAGTGGGACAAGAGTCCTAAACCCCGCTCGTCATCACCAACTCGTCCCGTGCGCATGGACCGACACCACATGAGGAAAGTCCCTGCCTGATCATTTGGACCTATTGAAGGATTGACACAGCCCTGCTCACCATCACCAACTCGTTCCGTGCGCCCTGACCGACACCGCGTGAGGAAAGCTCCTGCCTGCTCCTCTGTGCCTGTAATGGAGGTAAAGATAAAATAATATTTACAGTCACTTAGGCCTCTATTAATAATTTAAGCTTGTAATTGAATAATTAGTTCATTATAAAGAGAATTGTAGTAATTATTGTAAATATAGACATAAATAATTGATGATTATGATATATGATAACCAAGATCTATTTGTAAATGAATGTACATAATAAATATCTGAATCTCAGTATAAAGTATTATATTTTTACTGTGTTTCTTGTAACCGAAACTTGGGTTGTAAGTACATTACAACAGAAACATTTTAATGAATAAAACAGTTCTTTATTCTACGTGTCAAATGTTATAAAAGTCCAATAAGCTTTTACGTGTATTAAAGCAATAAAAGATAAAGATTAAAATTATAAATTTATATAACAGACATTGAACATAATCAACTATTTTAACGAAAAAAGTTCTTTTCTTACGAGTCAAATGTTTAAAGACCAATAAGTTATGTGTGTGTATTAAAGCAATATTGGTAAAGATTAAAACTTTGAATGTCTACAATATATAACAGACATTGCATAATGAAACCATTTTTAATGAATAAAGCAGTTCTTTGTTCTTACGTGTCAAATGTTTAAAGGCAACAATAAGCTTTTACGCGTATTAAAACAATAACGGGATAACGATTAAAATTATAAAAAGTTCATAATATATATCATACATTGAACATATTCAACCAAATTTTAACTAATAAAGAACTTCTTTATTCTTACGAGTCAATAAAAATAAAGAACTGCTTTATTCTCAAGAGTCAAATGTTTAAAAGCACCAATATGCTATTGTGTGTATTAAAGCAATATCGTGGCAAAGATTAAAACTTTGAACTGTCTACAATATATAACAGACATTGGACGTAATAAACAATTTTAATGAATAAACACTTCTTTATTCTTACGTGTCAAATGTTTAAAGGCAACAATAAGCTTTACGCGCATTAAAGCAATGAAAGATAAAGATTAAAATTATAAAAACCTCATAATATATAACATACATTGAGCATAATCAACCAAATTTTAACTAATAAAGAAGTTCTTTATTCTTACGAGTCAATAAAAATGTGCTTTAAAGAGCAAAATGTTTAAAAGCACCAATATGCTATTGTGTGTATTAAAGCAATATCGTGGCAAAGATTAAAACTTTGAACTGTCTACAATATATAACAGACATTGGGGGTAATGAAACATTTTAAGGAAAAAAGCATTTCTTTATTTTTAAGTGTCAAGTGTCTAAAGGCATCAATAAGCTTTTACGCGTATTAAAGCAATAAAAGATAAAGATTAAAATTATAAAAATCTTTTATAACAGACATTGAACATAATCAACCATATTTTAACGAATAAAGCAGTTTTTTATTCTTAGGAGTCAAATGTTTAAAAGCACCAATAAGTTATTGTGAGTGTTAAAGCGATATCCTGGTAAAGATTAAAACTTTGAACTGTCTACAATATATAATAGACATTGGACGTAATGAACCATTTTAATGAATAAAGCAGTTCTTTATTCTTAAGTGTCAAATATTTAAAGGCAACAATAAGTTTTTATTCGTATTAAAGCAATAACGGGATAAAGATTAAAATTATAAAAAGCTAATATATAACAGACATTGAATGTAATCAACCATATTTTAACGAATAATGCAGTTATTTATTCTTACGAGTCAAATGTTTAAAAGCACCAATAAGCTATTGTGTGTGTTAAAGCAATATCCTGGTAAATATTAAAACTTTGAACTGTCTACAATATATAACAGACATTGGACGTAATAAACAATTTTAATGAATAAACACTTCTTTATTCTTACGTGTCAAATATATAAAAACACCAATAAGCTTTTATGATATTAAAGCAATAATGAGATAAAGATTAAAATTATAAAAAGCTTATTTAACAGACATTGAACATAATCAACCATATTTTAACGAATAAAGCAGTTTTTTATTCTTAGGAGTCAAATGTTTAAAAGCACCAATAAGTTATTGTGAGTGTTAAAGCGATATCCTGGTAAATATTAAAACTTTGAACTGTCTACAATATATAACAGACATTGGACGTAATAAACAATTTTAATGAATAAACACTTCTTTATTCTTACGTGTCAAATGTTTAAAGGCAACAATAAGTTTTTATTCGTATTAAAGCAATAATGAGATAAAGATTAAAATTATAAAAAGCTTATTTAACAGACATTGAATGTAATCAACCATATTTTAACGAATAATGCAGTTATTTATTCTTACGAGTCAAATGTTTAAAAGCACCAATAAGCTATTGTGTGTGTTAAAGCGATATCCTGGTAAAGATTAAAACTTTGAACTGTCTACAATATATAATAGACATTGGACGTAATGAACCATTTTAATGAATAAAGCAGTTCTTTATTCTTAAGTGTCAAATATATAAAAACACCAATAAGCTTTTATGATATTAAAGCAATAACGGGATAAAGATTAAAATTATAAAAAGCTTATAATATATAACATACATTGAGCATAATCAACCATATTTTAAAGAATAAAGCAGTTCTTTATTCTTACAAGTCAAATGTTTAAAAGTACCAATAAGCTATTATGCATATTAAAGCAATATCCTAGTAAAGATTAAAACTATGAACTGTCTGTAATATATAACAGGCATTGGGCGTAATGAAACATTTTAACGAAAAACGCATTTCTTTATTTTTACGTGTCAAATGCTTAAAGACATCCTTAAGCTTTTACGCGTATTAAAGCAATAAAAGATAAAGATTAAAATTATAAATTTCTTATATAACAGACATTGAACATAATCAACCATATTTTAACGAATAAAGCAGTTTTTTATTCTTAGGAGTCAAATGTTTAAAAGCACCAATAAGTTATTGTGTGTGTAAAAGCAATATCCTGGTAAAGATTAAAACTTTGAACTGTCTATAACAGACATTGCACGTAATTTACCCTTTTAAAGAATAAAGCAGTTCTTTATTCCTATGTGTCAAATATTTAAATTCACCAATAAGTTATTACATTTTTTAACGCTAGTAACGTGATAACGATTAAAACTATAAACTGCGTATAATATATTTAACGAACATTAATCAACTATTTAAGCATACAATTTATTACGGCAAATATTAGAAAGTCTCTTTCAAAGATCTGTCATTACAATTTACTTTACAAAGCGCAAGGTCGAATGAGGACTGAAAGTCGAAGAAACATCAAAAGCAGTTCTTTATTCTCACATGTCAAATGTTAAATAGCAATAATAAGCTAGTTATACGCCTATCAAGACAAATGTTTTATGACGATGAACAAAAAAAGCAAAAAGTAGCTCTAAACTATTACATAGGCTTTCTGACATTCGAGACAGATTTTCTTTTCTAGATTACATTTTTTAAATAGATTATTATGCAATTGCTCACGTAGTTGAGATTTCTGACTAGTTTATGCCTGTTCCGGATTGCATAACGAGTACTTTCTCGTTTAAATTTAAAATGGATATCAACATTATTTAGTTTTGCACATATGGAACGCGTTTATAAAATGCTGTATATTGAAAATTTTATTTGAATGTTTTGGCATGCTTCATTTAAAGTGAAATATTTCGTAATTTGATATTGATCTTTTAAACTTTTGAAGGCCATCAAGATAGAATTCATTGATGAAATACCTGATAAGCGTTGTATGCATGCTTAACATACCATTTATTTACCCAGATTTTTATCAGATGATTTTCGAAAAGTTGGTAGTCGCCTCGCATTTATTTAATTTTTCAATTGATGAAAAATTCATAAATTTTCTTGCAATCGAGGTTAGCATTTGTAGTTATAATTTAATAAATTACCATTAACTGAGCGTAGTTTGTTTATCAAGGACACAAATTAAAACTTTGAAACAGTGTAACTATTCCTCTACATCTTGGCTGCTACTCACGGCGATCATCTACACAACTAATTATCTAATGACGTCACTAGAAGTGAATTTCAGCAAGTTGGGTTATGTCGAAGATGGAAGCTTTTGCTATTCTGGAGGGATTTTCGTCAAAATGACGTAGTTAGTTGACAAAATTGAATATTCCGATCATTTAGGGTCTCTGTGAGTAACAGCCCTTACGTGACGATTAAAACGACATTCGATATTTAATAACGTTTATTTAAAATGGGATAGTTACAGCGATGCAGCTTACATTCGATTATAACAACAACTATCGTTTTTACACTCACAAGTATTGAGGTTCCAAGACAGCTCTCTCATGATTCCAGTGTTTTGGCATAAGTTATTTTTCGCAGAAACACTTGGCAAAATTGTGCTACAAGCATTTTCACCCATCCTAATCTAAGACTCGGTGGTAACGTAGCTCTACCTCTACATTCATAACTGCTTCTCTGAAAGCCAATCAGAACCTGGGGATTAAACGACATTTGATATTTAATAACATTTATTCAAAAAGGGGGCAGTTACAGCGATGCGGCTTACATTCGATTACAAGAACTATCGTTTTTACATTCACAAGTACTGAGGTTGAGCAACGGCGCTCTCGTGTTTCCAATGTTTGGGCAGAAGTCATTTTTCCCAGAAAGACTTGACAGAAAAGTTGTGCTATGAGAATTTTCACCTATCCTAATCTAAGACTCGGTGGTAACGTAGCTCTACCTCTACATTCATAACTGCTTCTCAGGCAGACAATCAGAGCCTGGATGAAGAATATTTAAAAAATCGAATGGCCAAGCTAGTTTTATATAGAAACGCTAAGCAATCTTTGTAAATCTTAATTTCTCGCGTTTGCAAAATGACTACTAAAAATAAGCTGCTCATTTACACTTCCTTTTTACTTCCCATTATTATCTATGACTCTCGAATGTGCTCCTATGCAGTATATTCTAATATTAAAATCTTAACTAACACTAAAAACGAAAGTTATTAATCCTCCCTAGTACTTTCGAAACAATAAAATTCATGAAGAATTAAATATTCTTATTCTTCCAAATTTCTTGCTTAAACATGCTACTAAATTTCATAAATAATGACTAAATTAATACTGTTGTCAATTACAACCCCACTGTTGCTGTCAATAGAGGAAGGCTTTTGGCCATTCTTGGCCAAGATCTTTAATTTTTGTGTTTTGTCCTTATAAAAAATTAAAACACCATTCACAAAATGTTTAAAAATGTCAGAAAATATATGTGGGACACAAAAATAGGGTACCCCCGCCAACTTATCAGGAAAGCTCTGGGCAGGATAGCCTAACATTTTCTCCTGATCTCACCTATCTAAATAATCTGTATCTTCTATATTTTAATTTATATTATATTTGTATCAAGCTCTCCTTTTGAAAGTCTTTCCTTACATATTAAATGCGTGTAATACTTAAGTAATTAGATATAGTGAACCATTAATGGTTCACTAGGGATAATTTTGCCATAAATAAAAATATAAATTTACAGTAAATATAAATGTCTGTATTCTAAGTAGGTTGGGTTAATTAAGTAAAAGTATATAATATTATTATAATGTCACATTTTGCATCAATTAAAGTATCAAAAAAAAGCAAGATATACAAAGAATGGAATACATTTGTGTGTTAGTAAATATCGCCAATAACTTCGCCAAATATCCCAAGGGATACCATATTCTTAAATATTACCAATATATAAAACTGGCCATACATCATGAAATCGTACTATTTTCCATCATGATAATCCCAATAATTTGATTGATCGTGTCCTCCCAATTGATCCTCCCGTGCTCAGGTGAAAGGCCTAAAAAATGAAAAGTAATCATTTCACCCTTCGCCGTCAAAGAGTACGGATGTCTCTGGCCAGAAAAACTTTGAGTTTTCTATTCCTAAACTATGTACTCTCTAGATTTTTGTATCATGAACTCACAAATTCACCCTACTATTTATTTCTTTCCTCTTTCAGTTGTTTTTATCTTCTGCTCGTTGTCAATTTTATGCTTGCTGTTAGAAATCTCTGAATTAGAGGACTCAACCCATGGAATCCAGTTACACCATTGCCTCATAGGTAGTACATAAGCCTCGTAGGTAGTTTTAGAACTATGAGAACGCTGTTGAGGGGCGTAGGAATTTGCTTAGACGACAGCGTATTGTAGGATTGCCTAAATGTAAAGGGGAACCCATACATGAGGAGGAAAACGACAAGATAATTCGAAAACGAAGAAATTACCAATGTTCGGAGAACATTTTTCTTTAAACGTAGAAACTAGTCCATGTTTTTACATTTTTAGATTTATCTTTTATACAATCATAGAGAATTTCATTTAAATTTATTCCTTGAGAAGTTTTTATAAAATTTCTAATAAATGAGAAAAATTTAGTAAAAAAATTGAGGGTTTTCAAAAGGTCTAATTTTTTAATAAATTAAATTATTTCAATATTTTTGATTCAACACATTTCTTATACACTGGACTAGTGAATCACCTAAAATCTTTGCTAAATTTACATTTGGTAAAACATTTTGGTCCTTCAAAATCATACACATTGAATTTTTAACGAATTTTCATTACCTTTACATCTAACTATGAGTATAACATCATTAAAAATTATCCAAATTTAAATCTTTCAGGTCATTTACTAGTAAATACTATCAAAAGCATTCATAATAATTTTCAACAAAATATTTTAAGAACTTTTTGAGAAATCACATTTCAAGTTTCAACATTTTATTATACCTTACTGAAAAAAACGCATTTCAAGTTTATGAAAACAACTTTAACTATTAAAAAATTAAAATACATGTTTAAAATTCCCCACACTTTCTTGCTCCAAAACTTTCTAATTGCCAAGTTCCTAATTATTAAAAATACTAGAAAAATGTTTAAACTAATCTTCCTGAAAATTTAAAAAGTTTTGTCCAAAAACTGCTCTTTAAAAGGCTTTCACAGCTTCCGGTTCTGAAGTTGATACTTCCGTTTTGTAGGCGGATATCTTAAACTTTACAAAAACAAAAGCAAAATTAGTCTTTAAAAGGATCATTAAACAATATGCAATATGAATGTCGTGCAATATGGCCAAAGACTGGTCTTCACTTTTATTAACGTATTTCCAAGATACTTCGGCAAAATAACGTGGAAAGATTTTGGATGTAGTACATAACATGTTGCGTAGAATTTTCAGTTTCAAAATTCCCCAACATGATTCAATCAACCCATGGAAAGAAATTGAATAGTTGATTCATCGATAGGTATGACTGCATAAAATTCAACAGCTTTCCTATCAGATAAAGAACGATTAAATTTAAAAGCATGTAAAAATCAAGACCGGGAAAACAGGATTATCTGTTTTATGGGGAGGAGCTATATCAATGCCTTCTTAATATCTGCCACAGTAGCTCCATCTATGAACTTACTAAATAACTAATAACTGATAGATCGCATGCTACAAATATCATTTGGTTTGAATTTTTGGATTATATTTATACATCATGCTTTATATTATACAGAAATAAATATAAGTAAATCGAGGATAAAATTATACGTATTCAATAAAATCATCAATTATAACATATTATATATAATTATTCTGAAATTTCGTTTATAATTTCAAATTTATACAAGATAATAGTACAAAGCATAGTAAAATATAAAATGATAAAATGAATAAGTCCTTTTTTCCATTTCTTAAATTCTTGTCCACTAGTTATTTATGCTCATTGTATCTTTTATTATTATGATTCATTTTGTATGTTATTGAGAAAAACATGGGGACATCAAGGAAGAAAAACATTCTTTTAAAAGCAAACAATAGGGAAAAGGTAAAGAATAATTGGTGTAACCCCATGTTTATCTTCAGTGACTTTTTTTTAATATATATCTATATATCTAGATAAGGTAAATATAGAAATGAAACTTTGTGTGTGTGTTTGTGTGTGTGTGTGTGTGTGTGTGTTGCAAACTTTTGTCTCTCGTATTACGTTTCAGAAAAAATTTCTGAATTTATTAATATAAAGATTTTAAACATTACATTCAAAGTACACTAGATGGCAGCACTATAACTCTATCCAAATAAAATATTTCTTGAAGGATTATACTATTTATGTGAAGAAAATAAAGATAAACGATTAAATGATAATCAAATAATTTAAATAACATTACGAATTTGAATAACCCTTAAACTATACTTAATTCAGTAAAACTTTAAAAAATCAATTTCAGACCTCCTGCTTGCAATTATTCTTAAATAATAATCATAAATATGTTAACAAAAGTACATTGAAACATCAAAAAGTGTAAAAAATATCTATTCCAGGTTAATTATTAAATAATTTCTCAAAGTTATTTAGTGTGGGGGGATTATTTATTTTCAAAATGTCATTAATTTGTAAAGGAATTACTGTTTTAAATAAGTTTGCTGACGCCATAATTAGTTATAATTTGAATAAATACCTAATCTTTGGCTGCTCTTTCTGTTTTATTTTGGGGTAATTTTATTAGATGTTTGAATTATGGCCAAAATTATATTATGTAAAACCTTTATCAGTTTATTAGGAATATGTTCTTAAATTCGACACTAGATGTCACCACTACAGAATTTACATTTTAATAAATTTAGATGTTTGCTGGAGTTTACTGAACATTATGTTAGTAACTAATTTCATGTATTGATAAAAACCAGGGATTAATACTTTTCAATATCATTTAGTTATTACTTTACAATCTAAAATAATCATTTTCGGGCTAAATACAATCATTTTTTTTCATAAAAGTTTGGGTGACGCAGGGTCGGACGAACACTTTGTTTGGCAGTACTCTGGCACAGATTCAAAAAAAAGGGGGGGGGGCAAAATTAAAAAATCAAAAAGAAGGAAAAAATGAAAAACAATTTCGAGCAAGAAATTTTTTTGGATAAAAATTAAATCAGATATTAAAACAGTTTAATTTTATATATTAATGAAAACAAAACTGTCAAGGCATATATCTGCCAACAAATGAGTCAGTTTCTATAATGTATGTAGGTATATATCAGAGGTGGGCGAATGCCGGCCAGCGGGTTGGATCCATCCCTTTTGCTTACTTTATCCGTCCAGTTGAAAAATCATGCATGCATTTTTTCTAATTTCTTATATGCGGTTTTGTTGAAATCAACAGTATTTGCATGCGTAGTGTACTTCCAAAAACGGAAGAAGCCATTTCAATTTATGTGCAATGTAAAATATTAAGGTAAAGAAATAGAAAAAAAATTAGACCAAACGTTTACCATTCACGCTTCTCCATGGGAGAGCGAGCAGGTGGAAAAAGCAAAATGCATGCATCACGTGGTTGTGACTTTATTGTGCATAACCCTTATTAGACTTAAAGTTAAATCTACGATTAAAGCTAAATAAGGAAGCAAGAGAGAAACTAAACATTTCATCCCCTACATAATAATAGCCTAAGTTATCTGTCCGTCTGTCCTCGATTTTATGAAGTGGTTGGACCTGGAATGGATAGAAGCATCCATAGTTAGCAAAATTCAAAGAGAATAATGTTTATCTTCTCCTAAACTATAGATCCGATTCTAAAATAAATTCGTATAAATATGCTTCATATCACAGCGAAAAATACTGCCTTCTTTAAAACTTTCGAAATCCACCCCTTCCCCTCTTTTCGAGCTTTTAAGGCCATTATTTCAACTCCTGTTTTCCCCGGTTAAGAGCAGGCGATTAAATTTATCAATTTATCCCATAATAAATAGGTAAAATAATTTTTTTTAGCATTATGACGTCATTCTTTTAACCATCTCATTGAATCATTTCTTATTTTAAATTATTTAAATTATGCCTTGTTTTCATACGTTTTATCATTGAACTTAGATATGACGTAAATAATTTTCTTTTATATTTGCCTTAAATAATAGATTAAGTATATATGTGATAATTTTAAATTGAATCATTGATTATTTTTTGTTGCAAAATAATTCTCAGCCAAACAACAAACCATTTTTTACCTGCCACATAAGGTACTTTAGAATTTTGGAAAATTGAAAATTTTACTGATCCCGTCATATGACGGGCTATATGCTAGTTAATAAATGCTCAAAAATCTCCCCAACAGTATAACACAAAATTACACCAACAATCCTGAAAATGCGGACAACAAAACAGGGAGTTTTAAACGAACTATATTTCTGAACGCGCTTCAATTACCAGATAAAATTGGACTTCAATTTCAAGAGTTATGTTTACTCGTGCTCGAGTTGTAATTCAGTTGGCATAAATTCAAAGTAAACAAAAATAAATCTAGCGAGATCAACTTCCCAAATTTTAAAGATGGTGATTATAGTTTAAATTTCAGATTACTAGCGCAGATAAAAAAATAAAATAATTAGCTATGTCCCGAGTAAGCAGAACAGGTAGATACGACAAACCAGTTCCGGAACCTCACTTCATCCCTGGGTAAATTGGTTTTTCGTACTTTTTTGGTTAATTATCAAGGTATGTAAAATACCAATTTTGCTCTTATGGGTAGTTGGTTGGTTTGGAATATCACAATTTTTTTCAGTACGAAGGGTATTTAAACCAAGATTTATTTTTCTTATGGGTTGCATTCTGGGAAGAAACGTAATACAAGTTCTTCTAGATTAAAGAGTCACTAAAATCAGCAATTAAGAATTCAGCAACTAAGAATCAATCAGCAATTAAGAATTAAAAATTAAGGAGATCTTAAAAACACAAAAATATAATAATACATAAAAATAGCAATTCCGCTCTTAAGAGTAGTCCATTTTTTTTTTCAATACCAGGTTAAGTAAATTGATAATTTAAATTACTGGAAATTTAGTGGACTTTTCTTAAAGTTGGGTTATTTAAGTATTTTAATATTTGTTAAATACAATAGCGTTTGTTCATAAAAAAACAATATGAACATAGTATTTAATATACTTGTTTCTTCTGTTAATTTGAGTTATCTGCTTAAAATATTTTCTTTTTATGGCTTAGTACTTTTCTGTACCAGCGTTTCTTAACCGTTGGGACACAATCACATTTGGGATCGCAGAACGAAATATTGGGGGTCACAAAAATTTAATTTTGACCCATAAATTGAGAGAAACAGTAGTTGTTATGTTCTTTTGTCCAATAGTATTATTGCATACTTATATAAATCGAATTTTTTTAACTTCAATGCTTATTAAATCCAAATATATTTCGAAGCTGAAAATACTTTATCCAGAAGCGTCAAATCTCGCAAAGTGTAATACTTAAAAATAGGGTATTCCTTGGCAAATATGGTGAAATTACTGGTGATGTTTGCTAAAACAAAATGTAAACTAAATAAACTATTAATGGTTCACTATATCTATTTTTTTAAACATTTCGTGAATTTAATATGTAGGAAATGGGTTGCTCAAGGAGAGTTGGATACCAATATAATTTAAATCAAAATATAGGCACAAATTGTGCGGACAAGGCCAGATCAGGAAAAAGTTTTAGGTTACCATGTGCAGAGCTTTATCGCCAAGTTGGCGTGAATACCCTGTTCTTGTGTCAAACACTCGCAAAATTTTAGTCTGTTATGTTGCTATTTTGTTCAAAAATCATGATAGAGGTCATCCATCTCATTAAAACAAGTTTAAAACAAATGTTAAAAAACTCTTTATTCGTATACATATTGTTTACCAAAGAAATATAGGTACTTCCCAGTTATAAAGACCATGAAGCCAAACTCACCAATAAGTAGAAACCACGCCAAATTCTAGTTTACAAGGGTTACTGACATTATAAATAGTTGAAGCTAATTTCAATTATTGACAGTCAGTTGACAATAGTTTAAATTTATTCTTATTATACAGTTACCTGTACTTTTCTAATAATAATTAAATTGCCCACGAACGCAGATCTATATATTAAAGAATTTATTTGGCCAAATATTGTAGATAGTAATAATTATAATGAGATATTAACAGTACTAAAGCTAGGAGTTATGACTGCCGCATATTGGAAATGTTTTCTAAATAAGGTTTATCTCGATTCCTCATGCTTTGAATCTCCCGAACGATAGCCGAATTGTTAGAATGCTGGCCTTCCGAATCCCAGTATGACATGGATGTTCATAGACGTTCGGAATCTGCTTTAAGCAGTAAGTCCCGGTCTCAGTAATCGCGTTGCAAAAAGTAGACCATAACGCTCCAAACCAACCAAACATACTTTAAATTTCCATTACATTATTTATATTAATTCTAGCTATTATCCTCCACTAGACTAGACAACAATACTTTTTTGGTGTCAAACCCCGTTATAATTAAAAGATTTATCGATGTTTCTGCAGCAAATTTATAATATTCGATAATATTGCCATTGCTTGTTTTGGCGTCAATTCGAAAAACCACTCGCCAACACATGTAGTAATTACCAAAACTATAGCCAATAATTACCGAAAAAAGTTATTTATAAAAGCATATTTATTTTTCTATAGTTAATTTAAATTTGATATATAGAGACACGAAAATGTCTATATCACTTATTGGAGTCATGAAAAAATTTGAGAAGTACTGTTTTATACGATCATATTCCGTTACTTTTATTCTTTAAATAAAATTCTCTACCTATAATCTCCAGTATTTAATTTAATGTATTGTCTCTTTTTTTTCAGATATACAGGCCACTGCCCTGACTTATCCAGTCATATAGGTATGACATATCCATGGGCAACCTATATTATATTAGATGAAAAACCCTCTCTCGCAAAAAGATTGTCTCCCATAAAGGCTCCTGTCAGACGACAGCGTTTCGCAGGATTGCCTAAAAGTAAAGGAGAACCGACACCTGAGGAGGAAGACGACAAGATAATTCAAGAACGAAGAAAGGAACAAAAGTATCCTCTTCTGGGGAAAGATATCACTATTGGTTATGGAGGTATAAACTGTTTCAATTTTCTTTCAATAGGTATTTTGTGTCTTTCAAGGTTTTGTTAGATAAGTGTGGGCTGCTTCTGAGCTCTAAAGACAGCTTTTGGTCACTGGTTTATCTAAACCTGGCTGAAAGTTCTCAAAATATTAGATTTAATCAGAGGATTAAAACCAGATAGAATAGAAATCGGGATAACGAAAGATTTCGATACGAAATTGAGATATTAAAAGAGAAAGCGAACTAATAAATTTTACACAGTTAGTCGAAAACCAAGCTACAATGATCTATAACGAATAAGTATCTTGTATCTTTCAAGGTTTCGGTAGATAAACGAGGAATGCTTCTGAGAGCTAAGGGCAACTTTTGTCCTCTGGTTTATCTAAAACTGGCTGAAAGTTCTCAAAAAGTTAGATTTAATTAGAGGCTTTAAACCATATAGAATAGAAATCGAGATAACTAAAGATTATGATACAAAATTGAGATATTAAAAGAGAAAGCGTACTAGTAAATTTGACACAGTTTGTCGAAAATTATGTTACATTGATCTATAATAAATAGGTATTTTGTATCTTTCAAGATTTGAGTAGATAAATTGAGAATGCTTCTGAGCGCTAAGGGCAGCTTTTGTTCTCTGGTTTATCTAATACTGGCTGAAAGTTCTCAAAACATTGGATTTAATCCCAGGCTTTAAACCAAATAGAATAGATTTCGACATAACAAAAGATTATAGTACAAAACTGAGATATTAAAAGAGTAAGTGAACTAATAAATTTGACACAGTTTGTTGAAAACCAAGCTACAATGATCTATAACAAATAGGTATTTTCTGTCTTTCAAGTTTGGGTAGATAAACAGTCCATGCTTCTGAGCTCTAGGGGCAGCTTTTGTCCTCTGGTTTATCTAAAATTAGCTGAAAGTTCTCAAAATATTGGATTTAATCAGATGCTTTAAACCATATAGAATAGATTTTAAGATAACAAAAGACTATAGTACAAAACTGAGATATTAAAAGAGAAAGCGGCCTATCAAATTGGACACAGTTGTCGAAAACCGGTCTACTATGGTCTATAATAAATAGGTGTTTTGTATCTTCCAAAATTTTGATAGATAAACGGGAAAGGCTTCTGAGAGCTAAGGCCAGCTTTCGTCCTCTGGTTTATTTAAAACTGGCAGAAAATTCTGAAAACATTGGATTTAATCAGAGGCTTTAAATACTAGATTTCTAGATAACAAAAGACTATAGTACAAAACTGAGATATTAAAAGAGAAAGTCATCTAATAAATTTAACACAGTTTGTCGCAAACTGAAGCTACAATCATCTATAATAAGGAAAAAATACTACGACTAGTATCCAAAACCAGCACCTGATGAGAAATGTAATATTTTACAGCCGATTTACCCACGCATTAATACATATATAAAAAAAGGATAATATTGTTTAGAAACACGATGTTTATTCATGGAAATTAAGTTATAATAATGTAAAATTATGACAGATTCATGTTAAAAATAATTGATCATATAAGTTTAATAGCTAAGTATTTAAAGAAACAAATTTCCAAAGGAGTTCAAGATATGCATCATAGTTATCACTTATAAATCATTTATAGATAAACAATATAATACATACAAAAATATACTCTGAAAAAATGGCCAGGAAATCATCTTTCAATTTAAAGGCAAATCAAACGTCTTTTTGAAAAGCAAAAGAATGACTATAAAATCGTAAATGCTCCATCAATATAGACAGTAATGTAATCGAAGATACAATTGTATGTTAAATTTCAGATTAATTAGTGAGTGGGCAATTAGAGAAAAAATTATTTCAAGATATAGACTTAGTCAGACATATATACAAAGCGAGGTAAAAGATTATGAAATGTTACGGGATTCATTTGGTTTAGCATTTAGGGTCATATTTTTCAACTCCTCTTCTTAGCCCACTCTCCTGTTTCTAATCATGGATCTTGTTGGTGCTTCAACCACATTTGGCGAAATTGGCGTGCTTGCAGCGTGGCGTTTGAAATCTGGCGAGGGGATCGTAACTCCACAAATTGATACATAAACAAAAACAACATTTTGAGGAAAAATTTTACAAAAATTGAATATTTAAAATCTAGTTGAATTAACAAAGAAAACACAAAGGAAACACATAACATTCATACTAAATAGATTGAAACATTCACTTAATCACAAATTAAATAAACTGAGTGTGATTTTCATCACAAATTTGTGATTTAGTGTAAATTGTAAAATTAATTTAAAAACTGTATTTTGAGTGGAGGTTGAAGAGGAGTTGTGAAATTGAAAAAAAAATTTTCAAATCTCTTATTCTACACTAGTGATATATAGTTAGACATCTACAGATGCAGTCAATTCCTGCTAAATTACTGTAATCTGCGAAAAGAGTGGGCTTTGAACCTACGGGTACCTATGCTGAGTGGCAATGCCTTATCTGTTCGTCCCCGTACTGCCAATAAAATAATAATATTTCCACTAAAGAAATTTTTTCATATTAAAATCGTTTATAGTTTCATCTTAAATAAATATTAAATATTTATCAAACATAATTCATTTCAAACCTAGTAATTATACAATTCTCTCGTAAACGAAAACTTAATAATTTAACATTTTTCATAATTCATGAATGGTGAGTGAAATAATTTCTTACATAAAAGTTGTTTATCTTAGCTTTATACAGGACTATTTTTATAGACCTCGGATTATTTGTATTAAAATTTGTAAGCTTCTCTTACCGGATTTGTAAGCTTCTGATACCGGAGATCGTGGGTTCGGCTCTCACAGCTGCAATGGATGTTTGAAGCCATTCGGAGCCCTCCTTTAAGCAGTAACTGCTGGTCTCGTTAGCTTTTAGCGTAGCACACTTATAGACCGTAGCGTTTTGAACTAACCAACTAACTAAAGTTTGTAAACATCTCTCGGAGTGCTTACATGATTATACTTACAAGTTACATCTACTTACACGTAAAATCTTAAGTTTGAGATCAAAACGGAAGATACAAGTCATTTCATCTTAAAAATTTCTCATGCATTTCTTGTAACTATTAACCAAAAAGTTTAATGAAGGTTTCCTTGATATCATATCCACCCTTGAATAACTTATAATTAGCAAATACAGTGCTAAGAAAGAGCCTAATGAAAATATCTAAACAACATTTTTACAGTGTAATTGATTTAGGGAATGCATAGGTATTATAATTTATCAATATTAACGATACATAGAGTGACATGAATATTTTATACAATAGGTGGGAACAACATACAGTTTGAATCTCGACTGATTATTTTCAAGTTTAAAAGCTTTTTCTAGAGTAGAAGAAATTGTAAAATATAAATTGAAATGAATTCGCAATGTCTCTATAACATTTACTCAACCCTTTCTCTTCTTTTGAAAATTTAAAAATCTGTTGTGGATTCTCCATGACTCCCTTGTAATGTGTGTGGTTCTAAGTAAGAAAAAATTTTCTGAAAAAGTACACAGTACTAATTTAAAATAAAAACTATATTAAGGTGAATTTCTGGATGTCAAAACTAAATCAGGATGATATCTGAATTTTAATATTGTGATTTATCGTTTACCAAATATCAATATATAATTATATGTTCTAATATATATCACTTTATTTATAGAGTTGCAAATATGTGTGCTCTTTATAAAATAATACAAACACACATATATCAATGTGTTTGTTGGTTATCTAGAAAACAAAAACTCAATTTCTTAATCTGAATACCTAAATTTAAGTTTGAACATATTGCTTTAAAATAGAAATTCATATAACATAATCATTACTATTCTTCGATAGAAAAAAGATTTGTGTACTGGTCAAAAAAGAAAAAAAGGGTAAACAAAAGATATAAAGCTTTCTGATTATCTTCAAAATCCATTTATATATATTTTTTTATTTGAGGCTGAAGATGGTTTTAAAAGAATTTTTTTTCATTTTTCAGAAACAAATTTTTTCGAAAATTCTTTTCAAATTTTCGGGGGAAAATTCTGTTTTTTATAATTTTGGAATAGTCACACAAATTTTTGGAAAATTCGAAAATTTTTTGGATCGGAGTCACCTCTGCTTTGTATGTCTGTTAAGCTATATAGTTTGCTGCACTTCATTTAATTTTATTTTAATTGAATGTAAGATACGATCTTGCAGTATTTTAATAATGTTAACATTTATAAAAGTGCTAAAATATTACTTTTAAATAACATCAAAACTGTATACAGTGTTAATTCAATAGTAAGTAGAATTGTTTTCAACAATGTATATATTAGTTCAACAATGAGTACAGCTCAGGTACTCTCATTTGGCGAAGACCAGTAACAAGAAAATCCGTTCTATTGAGTTTTTCATTTTATAGAGAATGTATTGCAATAAAAAATAAATGAAAGTGCAAATCTAAATGCTACAACAAGCTAAAATACAAAATTTCAACTTTATATATCTAATTGTTTTTTAATTGTTCCTTGAAGCGTTAATATGCGTATATTGAAAATTTTGTTCTGTACAGTCCAGATTGCAATCAAAAAGAGAACATTGCAACTAGGTGTTACAATAATCCTAACTGCAAAATTTCACATTCTATGTTTACCAAACGTCAGGTCAAAACTCATTAAAATTCACTTATGAATAGTCAAAAAGTTTCATTATTCCTACAAACAGAGGTAAAGACAAAACTAGTGGAAATTCATTTAAGTATAATCAAAATGAGTATTTTCAGTTGAAATATGAACACAAATTTTTCGTTATTACAGTTTATATTTTTACATCAGGTTCACTGAAGAATTGGGTTCCCCCGCAAACTTGGCGATAATGGTTTGAGTGTCGTCACATAATATTTTCTCCTGATCTCGCCGTGTACAAAGAATCTGTATCTATATTATAATTTATATGTTATTTGCATCCAACTCTCCTTGTGTCACTCTTTTCTTACATATTAAAAGTGCGAAATGCTTAAAAAATTTAGATATAACAAACCATTAATGGTTCACTATGGCTGATTTTTAATAATTTGGAGCTGTTGTGTTTGTAAGCTGTTGAGGGATTAATTTCCCATAAACATAAATGTCCGGTTTTCAAGTCGTTTTCTTGAATTAAGTAAGATTATATAGTTCTATTACGATGGCGCATTCTGCATTAATTAAATGTCGACAGAAAAAGCAATTAATTAATTAGTCAATTAAGTATAATTAGCAATTAATTAATCAATTAATTAATTAGTAGCCAGAAAAAGCAAGAAATGCAATATTTGGATAGATTACCTTTGTTTTAGTAAATATCGAAAATATTTTCGCCAAATTTGACAAAGGGGAACCCAATTCTTCAGTAGTCTCTTTTATATCATACAAGAAAGGAAAAACAATCCTCGAAATATATTTTACTTCATAAGAAATAAATAAAAGCAGTTGAAAAGCGTTACACTTTGAGCACATTCATAAAACAAAGTCTTTTACTAAAATTTGAATGGTTTTGATCATACTTAATGTTTTTGTGACGTTAACGTAAATTTTCGTCAACTTCAAGTCAAAATATTAGCTCTGCGCAAAGTATCCCAAATATGTTAAAATATTTCTCAAGAAATAAAGCAATTTTAAGAATAAAAATATGTATATTTATATTTATTTTTATATTTTGAAATATAAAAATTTAAAGGTGAGGAACATTTTTAAAACATTATCATAAATATTAAAAATTAAAATTTATTATCTATTTAAAAAATTAATTCAATTCATTTAGTTATAAAAAATTGTATGTGTATGAAGTTTTTTAACTGTAATTCACTGAATACATTTAAAAAATAAGTCCCAAAAGAGCTTTATAACGCCCTTTATCCACTTCAGTTCTTAAAGTGGATCTGTAGTTGCCGTATTTTTCCTAGCTCAATGTTAACCTATGGGTAAAAATAAAATTCCTTCTGATTGGCTCTCCTTCCTTTAACAAGTTACACCACGAGACAGTCAGGCAAATTTTCTAAAATGCTATGTCATCCTTCTACCTTTCTTTTCTTTTTTTTGGACTTATATTTGTTCAGTATTCTTATTTGAATTCGACAAAGGTTATACTAAAATTACAAATAATTTAAAGTCATTTATTTTCCGTGGTATTTTTTAAAAAGGGAAATATGTCATAACTTATTTCACTGTTCTATCACGTTGTATAGTTCTTTTAAACAATTCTTAAAATCTGAAACAGTCAAAGGAATTTTTTCCCATAGGTTAACATTTGGGGAGAGGAATCTAATAGGGCAGGTACATATCCACCTTAATATTATTACTCTCTAAATAGGCATAACAGTTTTCAATTCCTAGTATTAGTTCACACACACACACACACACACACATATATATATATATATATATATATATGTAATATTAATTTTATATTAGTATTTTAATATTAATTTAATATTAATTTAACTTTTGTTCATAAAGTACGTTCGAGGTTTGCGTGGTAATTCTGATTTTTTCCCTCCAGACACGCTATAGACTTAATTCAGCCTCTGTCTCTTCTACTTTAGCCAATAATTAGCGCGTTCTCTTTAAACATGGGTATTTTGTATCACGTGATCAATTGTGTTAGGATTATTCGTAGTCTTTTTTACCTTAGGAATCCTTACTTGAAAGTGTGTATGCAGGATCACATTGTCTTTGTGCACGATTGTAAAGGTGTTTGCTGTTGTACATTTCCTGTTTTATTACCAGAAATAAACTGTGTTGTATTTTGAATGAGTCTGATATTACTACACACACTCACATAATATATATTATATATATATATATATATATACATACATATATATATATGTACAATATTCATATATATATATATATATATATATATATATATATATATATATTATATATATATGTCCAAATTTTCAACCATTAATACTTTTTATTCATCCACTCAAGTTCAAATACATATTTTTAAACTTATAGTGGATGGCACTTGATGTTAACACAGTTTTTTTAATATTAATTCATTAATTAAGTTTAATTAATTTTATTTTTATCAAAAGACTTGCTCCAAGATCTTGGAGCTAATCTTCTGATTTCGTCAATGCGTCACCATTCAGTTTAAAATATACCTAAAAATCGGGATTTGAAATGATTGCACGATATTACACGAGAAAAAATTATTACACGATTTTTTTTTCTTAGTTCACATGTTATCATACTTTTAAAAAAAACTTACAAAAATGAATTTTTCTTTGTTGACTTAAATAGGAATTGATTTTTAAAAAATTTATGTATTACTTGTTTAAGGTCACGTACCTAAGGTGCATGAAGTGATTGGTAAAACACACCAGCATGTCATGAGAAAATCCATTGCGGATTTTGAAAGAGAGCAACAGAGAGAAAAGGGTGACCAAACTGATCGGGGCTGTTGCTGTAATTGCTGCCGCTGTGGTTGCCGCTGAAACTAACCATAACAGCTGCTCAGAAAGAAATATTTTTGTTCATATATTGTAGATCCAATGAATGGCAATTTTAATTTTTTTAATGTGTCATATTTATGTGGATGATTTCAAATAAAGATGAATGCAGATATTTAAAGAGTGTTTATATCTTTATGGCATAATATATGGATGGTAAATCAAGTTAGCATGTCATGAGAAAATCTATTGCAGAATTTGAACGTGAACAACGGAAAAAAAGGGATGATCAAACATTTCAGAGCTGTTGCTATGGTAGCCGCTCCAACTAAACCTGGTCACTACTCAGAAATGTTTGGTTTGGTTTGGAGTGCTACGGTCTACTATTTTTCAACACGAGGGCTAATGAGACCGGGACCTACAGCTTAAAGGTGATTCTGAAAGGTTACGAACATCCATGCCACAGTGAGATTGGTACCCACGAACTCCGGTACCGAAGGCCAGCACCCTAACCAATCGGCCATCGTTTGGCCACTAATCAGAAAGAAATATCTCATTTGTTCAGGTACTGTATATCTCATTAATGGTAATCTTAATATTTTCGTTTGACACAAAAACAGGTACCCCCGCCAACTTGGAGATAAATCTCTAAGCATAGTAGCCTAACATTTTATCTCGATCTCGCTGTGTCCTAACAATCTGTATCTATATTTTGCTTTATATCATATTGGTATGTAGCTCTCCTTGTGCAACCATTTTCTTATGTATTGAATGCTCGTATAATGCTTAAAAAAATAAGATATAGGGACGGTTAATGGTTCCCTATGGCTCATTTTTAATAACTTGGGCATTTTAAGCTGTTGAGAGATCGATTGCCCATTTATAAAAATGCCCCGTTTCTAAGTCGTTTGGGTTAATTAAGTAACAGTATATAATTATATTACAACTAGCATATAGCCCATCATATGATATGATTAGTAAAATTTTTAATATTCCAGAACTGTTAAGTACCCAATGAGGCAGGTGAAAAAGGATTTGTTTTTTCGCTGAGAATTATCTGGTTCACTCTTAATAATTTATTTATCGTCATACTCCTCTAGAGTCTCCCGATCCTGTAATGCAGTTTAGAATCACGTTGAATTCATTGAGTCAAACCGTGTGGTTAAGTATAATAAGCAAACGCACAAAAGAACAAACTTCTTAATTTCCAAATATATATAAATTATAAGTTAGATATTTATTAGTCCGTGAAATAGACTCCTAGACTTATATGAAAAGAATTTATTGTTAATACCGGTGATAAAATTTTCATTGCAACAAAAAATAATCGACGATTAAATTTAAAATAATCACATATGTACCTAATCTATTATTTAAGCCAAATATAAAAGAAAATCATTTACGTAATAGCTAAGTTCAGTGATAAAAGATATTAAAATAGTGTAGACGATATTTAAATAGTTTAAAATATGAAATGCTTCAATAAGATGGTTAAAGGAATGACGTCACAATGCTAGAAAAAATTGTTATTTTTCCTATTTATTAAGTGGTTAATGGATAAATTGAATCGCTTCCTCTTGACCGAAGAAAACAGGGCTTGAAATAATGGAATTAAACTCTCGAATAGGGGGGATGGGTTGGATTTCGAACGTTTTAAAGACGACAGTATTTTTTGTTGTGATATGAAGCATATTTATACCAATTTATTTTAGAATTGGATCGGTAGTTTAAGAGCAGATAAACTTCTTTCGCTTTGAATGGATGCCTCTATCCATTCCAGGTCCAACCGCTTCATAAATTGGAGGACAGACGGACAGATAACTTAGGCTATTACTATATAGGGGATGGCGCACTGTGCATCAATTAAAGTCACCAAAAAAAAGCAAAGAATACAATGTTCGGATTTAATACCATTGATTTTTAGTAAGCATCGCCCATAATTTCACCAAATTTGCCAAGGGGTACCCTATTCTTATGTATTACCAATTTTGTTTCTTTTCAATGTGTTAGATTTCTGCAGATCATATAAAATAAAGATAAATACGAATATTTAAAGCGAATTTATATCTATTAATGGGATAATTCCTGTAATTTATTTAAAAACTCTTTACGATTTTAGGATTTACAACCTTAAAACAGGACAACGTCTGTCGGGTCGTCTAGTTGTTTATAAAAATTAAAAACTCTTTATATAAAGTGAAAAGTTAGATCTTATTTCAAAAAATTTTTCTCACTTTGTGTGCAACTTACAGCGACACAGTTTAATTAATACTTTTTGCCTTTTATAAGCAATAATTATCAGATATAATTCTCCACCTATTCAAAATTTTAAACAGAATCAGGAATATTAGCCCAGAAGATTAATCTTTCAAAAAAGCTAAAATAATGTTTAAAAATTTCTTTATGAAATGTTATAAATTCTAAATGAAATAAACCACAACGAAAAAAGTAGACAAGAGCTTCATCGTAGGTCTAATGTATTTACTGGGAACATTCGAATTCAATAAGTTCAATAGTTTTTAATTTACAGTGCGCGCAAGAGGAAAAAACATCATTTTGAAATTTAAAATGCATTCAAATTTGTTAGCTTAAAAGCTGTAATATTAAACGGACTAGCATATAGCCCGTCATATGACGGGATCAGTAAAATGAAGCAGGTTATAAAATGGTTTGTGTTTTGGCTGAGAATTATCTGGTACAAGCTCAATAATTTGTTTATTTTCATATTCCTCTAAAGTCTCCCTATATTGTGAATGCAGTTTAGAATCATGCTGAATTCATTTAGTCAAACCGTGTGGTTCTGTATAAAAGCAAAACACAAAAAACAAAACTTATTTTAAAAGATATTTTAAAGTAGATATTTATGAGTCCGTGAAATAGACTCCTAGTTTTATAAAAGAATTTTTAATACCGGTGATAAAATTTTCTTGCAATAAAAATAATCGATTATTCAATTTAAAATTATCACTTATATACTTAATCTATTAATTAAGACAAATATAAAAGAAAACTATTTGCTTAATTTAAGTTCAGCGATATAAAAGTACGAAATAATGCACGCGATATTTAAATAATTTAAAATAAGAAATATTATATGAGATGGTTAAAAGAATGATCATAATATGCTAGAAAAATTTTATTTTTACCTATTTATTATGTGATAAATTGATAAATTTAATCTGTTTAGCATATTATAAAGTCATAATTCGTACAGACGGACAGATAATTAGTTTATTTATAATATTGTAATTGTAAGTCAAATGCTAGAAAAGATTGTATTTTTACCTATTTATTATGTGGATATGATAAATTTAATCGCATGTCCTTACAATCCATTAGGTCAATTCATAATCGTACAGACAGAAACTTAGGCTATTATTATATAGATAGTTGTAAAGGTTAAGTCAAAATGCTAGAAAAGATTGTATCTTTTCCTATTTATTATGTATAAATTGATAAATTTAATGTCTTAGAATTCATTCCAGGTCACTTCATAAATTCGTGGACAGACGGACAGATAACTTATTTATTATATAGGGGAATTGTATAGGTTGTAAGTCTAATGCAGAAAAGATTGTATTTGCTTATTTATTATGTGGATAAATTGATAAATTTAAAATCCTTAGCAATCCATTCCAGGTCGCTTCATAAATTCGTGGACAGACGGACAGATAACTTAGGCTATTATTTATAGGGGATAGATTGTATAGGTTGTAAGTCATAATGCTAGAAAAGATTGTATTTTTTACCTATTTTATTATATGGATAAAATTGATAAATTTAATCGCCTGTCCTTAGCCGGAATCCATTCCAGGACGAACCGCTTCATAAATTCGAGGTCAGACGGACAGATAACTTAGGCTATTATTATATAGGGGATAGATTGTATAGGTTGTAAGTCATAATGCTAGAAAAGATTGTATTTTTACCTATTTATTATGTGGATAAATTGATAAATTTAATCGCCTGTCCTTAGCCGGGAATCCATTCCAGGTCCGAACCGCTTCATAAATTCGTGGTCAGACGGACAGATAACTTAGGCTATTATTATATAGGGGATAGATTGTATAGGTTGTAAGTCATAATGCTAGAAAAGATTGTATTTTTACCTATTTATTATGTGGATAAATTGATAAATTTAATCGCCTGTCCTTAGACGGGAATCCATTCCAGGTCCAACCGCTTCATAAATTCGTGGACAGACGGACAGATAACTTAGGCTATTATTATATAGGGGATAGATTGTATAGGTTGTAAGTCATAATGCTAGAAAAGATTGTATTTTTACCTATTTATTATGTGGATAAATTGATAAATTTAATCGCCTGTCCTTAGCCGGGAATCCATTCCAGGTCGAACCGCTTCATAAATTCGTGGACAGACGGACAGATAACTTAGGCTATTATTATATAGGGGATAGATTGTATAGGTTGTAAGTCATAATGCTAGAAAAGATTGTATTTTTACCTATTTATTATGTGGATAAATTGATAAATTTAATCGCCTGTCCTTAGCCGGGAATCCATTCCAGGTCCAACCGCTTCATAAATTCGTGGACAGACGGACAGATAACTTAGGCTATTATTATATAGGGGATAGATTGTATAGGTTGTAAGTCATAATGCTAGAAAAGATTGTATTTTTACCTATTTATTATGTGGATAAATTGATAAATTTAATCGCCTGTCCTTAGCCGGGAATCCATTCCAGGTCCAACCGCTTCATAAATTCGTGGACAGACGGACAGATAACTTAGGCTATTATTATATAGGGGATAGATTGTATAGGTTGTAAGTCATAATGCTAGAAAAGATTGTATTTTTACCTATTTATTATGTGGATAAATTGATAAATTTAATCGCCTGTCCTTAGCCGGGAATCCATTCCAGGTCCAACCGCTTCATAAATTCGTGGACAGACGGACAGATAACTTAGGCTATTATTATATAGGGGATAGATTGTATAGGTTGTAAGTCATAATGCTAGAAAAGATTGTATTTTTACCTATTTATTATGTGGATAAATTGATAAATTTAATCGCCTGTCCTTAGCCGGGAATCCATTCCAGGTCGAACCGCTTCATAAATTCGTGGACAGACGGACAGATAACTTAGGCTATTATTATATAGGGGATAGATAATATAGGTTGAAAGTCATGATGCTAGAAAAGATTGTATTTTTACCTATTTATTATGTGGATAAATTGATAAATTTAATCGCCTGTCCTTAGCCGGGAATCCATTCCAGGTCCAACCGCTTCATAAATTCGTGGACAGACGGACAGATAACTTAGGCTATTATTATATAGGGGATAGATTGTATAGGTTGTAAGTCATAATGCTAGAAAAGATTGTATTTTTACCTATTTATTATGTGGATAAATTGATAAATTTAATCGCCTGTCCTTAGCCGGGAATCCATTCCAGGTCCAACCGCTTCATAAATTCGTGGACAGACGGACAGATAACTTAGGCTATTATTATATAGGGGATAGATTGTATAGGTTGTAAGTCATAATGCTAGAAAAGATTGTATTTTTACCTATTTATTATGTGGATAAATTGATAAATTTAATCGCCTGTCCTTAGCCGGCAATCCATTCCGGGTCCAACCGCTTCATAAATTCGTGGTCAGACGGACAGATAACTTAGGCTATTATTATATAGGGGATAGATTGTATAGGTTGTAAGTCATAATGCTAGAAAAGATTGTATTTTTACCTATTTATTATATGGATAAATTGATAAATTTAATCGCCTGTCCTTAGACGGGAATCCATTCCAGGTCCAACCGCTTCATAAATTCGTGGACAGACGGACAGATAACTTAGGCTATTATTATATAGGGGATAGATTGTATAGGTTGTAAGTCATAATGCTAGAAAAGATTGTATTTTTACCTATTTATTATGTGGATAAATTGATAAATTTAATCGCCTGTCCTTAGCCGGGAATCCATTCCAGGTCCAACCGCTTCATAAATTCGTGGACAGACGGACAGATAACTTAGGCTATTATTATATAGGGGATAGATTGTATAAGTTGTAATTCGTGTATTTTAGTGGGGTTTGATTTAAAGGATTCAAAAATGTCCAGAGATTCTCAAAATGTAAAAATAAAAAAATCGAATTTTAAAAGTTTCAAGTTCGTTTCCTCAAAATATTTAGAACTCAAATCGTCTTCATTCACTTCTTCGCATTAATTTCTCATATGTTAGGTGTAGTTTAATTTGTAGTTAAAAGTAAATATAAATTTACGTGTTTGTGTGTATTATAGGAAAACTTATTATTCTGTTAATTATAATTTTCAGTATTTTTAATAAAGTTAGTATTGTTTAAAATGTGTCTATATTATTATACCTATTAAAAATAAAAAGTATAGAAGTGCTGGAAAAAATAGAGACGCGTAGTAGTATAAAGGTTGGAAACCACTGCTTTAATGAAAAAATCAAAATTCATCTACTCTCAGGATTATAACTTATGAATTAATGGATTTGAATCAGTGGATAATTTGAAACAAATTAATTAAATTTTATATCAAACTAGCATACAGCCCGTCATATGACGGGATCAGTAAAATTTTAATTTTCCAAAATTGTTAAGTGCCTAATGAGGAAGGTCAAAAAATGCTTTGTTTTTTAGCTGAAAATTATATCGTACACGCTGAATAATTTGTTTATCTTTATTGACCGCATGTTAGTTGCCACCTTTAATTTGACTTGTAATATTACTTGATAGGATGGACAGCATAGGTTTTAATATTGACAGTGATTATTTGGTGGTATATATGAATGATGGCCAAAATTTAGCAAATGGATCGCAAACCCTGTGGTTATGTATAAAAAACAAACACAAAAACGAGCAAACTTCTTAATTTTCAAAGATATATAACTTAAACGCTAGATATATATTAGTCCATGAAATAGACTCCTAGTCTTTGTTGTTAATACCGGTGATAAAATTTTCATTGCAACAAAAAGTAATCGACGATTAAATTTAAAATTAGCGCATATGTACCTAATCTATTATTTAAGCCAAATATAAAAGAAAATTATTTACGTCATATCTAAGTTCAATGATAAAAAGTATAAAAATAATTCATAATTTATATAATTTAAAATAAGAAATGATTCAATGAGATGTTTAAAGGAATGACGTCATAATGCTAGAAAAATGTTATTTTTACCTACTTGCTGTGAGATAAATTGATAAATTTAATCGCCTGCTCTTAACCGGGGAAAATAGGAGTTGATATAATGACATTAAAAGCTCGAAAAGAGGGGAAGGGGTGGATTTCGAACGTTAAAACGTTCGAAATCCACGAATGAATGATGGCCAAAATGTTTTAAAGAAGGCAGTATTTTTCGCTGTGATATGAAGCCTAGTTATACCAATTTATTTTAGAATCGGATCGATAGTTTAGGAGAAGAGAAACATTACTCTCTTCGAATTTTGCTAACTATGGATGCCTCTATCCATTCCAGGTCCAACCGCTTCATAAAATCGAGGACAGACGTACAGATAACTTAGGCTATTATTTTATAGGGGATTAGTTATAAGTATTTTCTTTAGAGGAAAAACTTTAGAGCTATCTGACATTTTAAAGTTAAAAAGAAATAAAAAGTGCTAACTAATTGAAAATTTAAAAAATACTTTTATCATTGTACAAAAAATATATTAATATCTCTATGTAAAATATATTAATATCCCTATCTAAAATAAACTAATAGCCCTAAAAAATATATTAATATTCTTATATAAAATATATTAATATTCTTATATAAAATATATTAATATCACTATATAAAATATATTAATATCCCTATATAAAATATATTAATATCCCTAAAAATAAAATATATTAATATAAATGAGATTCACAAAATGAAGAAGATAATTAGCTCTACTTGATTAAAAAAAATCTGTTTAAACTGCAAATTAGCCTCAGTTGAATAATATTACTATATATAGTGCCCCTCAGCCATTTTTAAGATTTGCTGTCTCAGATTTAAAAGGAAAAAATGAAGCAAATATCAGAGTTTAAAGTTTCACTTAGGCAATGTATTACGTCAAAAGCACCTTACTAAATATTTCTAGCATTCAATATTAAAAAATAATTTCTGAGATATAAATCTTGAAAAATGTTAGTTAAAGTAAAAATGCCTGTCCTTTTTAAGCTGAATGTCAAATTCTTTACCAGTAGCATAGTAACATATTTGACACTAAAACCAAAACATTATAAAATCGCTGGATTGCAAAATGTGTAACTTAGGTACTAATACAACTGTTTGTGAGCTATTAGCCTAGGCTAGCTGGAAAATGTAGTGAGTGGACAGAAAATTTGCATTTATTTCAAAGTTAGCTTTGGGAAATAGGTTGGAAGAATGCAAGTCGCGGACACTCCTTTTAATAAGAGATTTTGTAGCTGGGAAAATAGATATAAAAGATTAAGAATCAGAAAATGCGAATATTAAAGAGATATATTAAGTGTAATAATTTTGATAGATTACATATATTTGTGTGTGAGAGAGACAGAGAGAGAGACAGAGAGAGAGTAAGTATGTGTGTGTGCGAACGCGCTCGTGTATGTATGCATGTGTATGTGCATGCATTTACATATAACAGAGGTCCCATAAGGTCAATTTTATTTTGATTGAGAAAAAGTTATTTTAAAAATTACGTTAAAAAATATTAACCCAAAGAATTCTTATTCCTTAATCTTTAAAATATCCTTTAATTTTTACTAAAAGCAAAATATCCAAATTCATATACTTTCATATACTTTATTATAAATATTCCTCGCGTTTTCAAGATAAAAATTATGCCTTTTGCCTTCAAACACACTTTCAATATAATATATAAGATATAAAAATTCCTCAGAGTTAATAATCGAAAAGATGCTTGCGAACAAATAAAAGTTCTAAATGATTTATGATTAAGATTTCATGGATGTCATCCTACCATAAACAATATCAGCAGACTCCAGTTCTAATAAATATTATTTTTGGCCTATTTCTAGGCATGTGTACTTGGTATTCCATATTTAATGTATGGCTTCTATATAAAGAGGAAATAAATGTATGTCAACTCATTTCCCATGAAATTCAGATGGACGAAAAAATGTCCTATTTTCGTATTTCTTCTTGGAATCTAACTTATTGATGGAAATAAAAAGAGTGCATCGAATTACAGTACTAAATATGTTATTTAACACTACTCTTTCAGAAAACTCAATTAATATACCAATCAGTCTCCAGTCAGGAAATGAAGTAGTATAAATTTGTTTTTAAAAAAATATACATTGTTCATGTTTTTTACAATATAAATAAGGTATTCATAATGACCTTCATACAGACCTGTGGTTGTAACCTAAAAACATTGTAATTACGACTTCATTGATGATTACTCAAATAATAAAGGATTTTTAATTCTAGAATGTTTAAGACAGGGGGAAAGAACCTAGTTTTGTTTTAATTCGTAGGAGTTAAAACTTCAGTACTTCTTTTTTAAAATAATAGTTACTTTTCACAGAATGTATCTGAAATAAAACAGATTCCCGTGTCAGTATAAAGATAAGAGTTTGCACTACTTTATTTTAAGAGATCGCTAGCTCATGTTAAACCAAATAAAGTTAAACCAAAAAGTTTTGACTTGAGTACCAAATCTGTTATGTAACACTACTCTTTGAAAAATTGCAAATAATATACCAATCAGTCTCCAGTCAAGAGTTTCAATAGCATAAATTTGTTAAAAAAAATTGTTAATTTTTTTTACAATATAAATAAAGCATTCATTATGACCTTCATGCAAACATGTGGTTGTAACCTAAAAATATTGTAATTACGACTGCATTGATGATTACTCAAATAATAAAGGATTTTTAACTGTAGAATGTTCAGAAAGGGGGAAAGAACCTAGTCTTTTTTTATTCGGAGAAGTTAAAACTTCAATCCTTCTTGTTTAAAAATAAATGGTACATTTTCCAGAATGTATATGAAATAAGAAACATTCCCGTGTCCGTATAAATATAGCAGTTGCCTTACTTTATTTTAAGAGATCGCTAGCTCATGTTAAACTAAGTTGGCAAAAAGTTTGGACTTAGAGTACTAAATCTGTTATGTAACACTACTCTTTGAGAAACCGCAAATAATATACCAATCAGTCTCCAGTCAAGAGATTCAATAGCATAAATTTGTTAAAAAAACACATTGTTAATTTTTTTACAATATAAATGCGGTATTCATTATGACCTTCATACAAACCTGGTCGAACGATGGCCGATTGGTTAGGGTGCTGGTCTTCGGTAACAGAGTTTGCGGGTTTGAACCCCACTGTGGCATGGATGTTCGTAGCCGTTTAGAATCGGCTTTAAGCTGTAGGTCTAGGTCTCATAAGCCCTCGAGTTGCAAAACATAGACCGTAGCATTCCAAACCAAACCAAACCAAATCATACAAACCTGTGGTTGTAACCTAAAAGCATAGTAATTACGGCTTCAATGATGATTACTCAAATAATAAAGGATTTTTAATTATGGAATGTTTTAAAAAAAGCGAAAGAACCTAGTTTTTCTTTAATTAGGAGAAATTAAAACTTCAATCCTTCTTTTTTAAAAATAAATGTTAATTCTTCTGGAATGTATCTGATATAAAAAACATTCTTTGTGTCTGTATAAATATAGTACTTTGCTCTACTTATTTTAAGAGATCGCTAGCCCATGTTAAACAAGTAGGCAAAAAATTTGGACTTAGAGTACTAAATCTGTTATGTAACACTACTCTTTGAAAAACTGCAAATAATATACCAATCACTCTCCAGTCAAGAGATTCAGATGCAAAAATTTGTTAAATAAAATACACTGTTAATTTTTTTTACAATATAAATAAGATATTCATTATGACCTTCATACAAACCTGTGGTTATAACCTAAAAACATTGTAATTACGACTTCACTGATGATTACGCATTTGCGTAATCATCATAAAGGATCAATAAAGGATTTTTAATTGTGGAATGCTTCAAAAAGGAGGAAAGAACCTAGTTTTGTTTTAATTCAGAGAAGTTAAAAAATCAATCCTTCTTTTTTTAAATAAAAGTTACTTTTTGGAGAATGTATCTGAAATAAAAAAAAACATTCCTGTGTCTATATAAGTATAGAAGTTTGCTCTACTTTATTTTAAGAGATAGCTAGCTCATGTTAAACCAAGTAGGCAAAAAGTTTTGACTTAGAGTACTAAATCTGTTATATAACACTACTCTTTGAAAAACCGCAAATAATATACCAATCAGTCTCCAGTTAAGAGATTCAATAGCATAAATTTAAAAAACACATTGTTAATTTTTTTACGATATAAATAAGGTAGGCATTATGACCTTCATACAGACCTGCGGTTGTAACCTAAAAGCATTGCAATTACGACTGCATCGATGATTACTCAAGTAATAAAGGATTTTTAATTGGGGAATGTTTCAAAAGGGGGGAAAGAACCTAGTTTTGCTTTAATTCGGAGAAGTCAAAACTTCAATCCTTCTTTTTTAAAATAAAAGTTAATTTTTCCAGAATTTATCTGAAATAAAAAACATTTCTGTGTCCCTATAAATATAGCAGTTTACTCTACTTTATTTTAAGACATCACTTGCTCATTTTAAACAAAACAGGCAAAAAGTTTAGAACCTATACTTTCTCCTTAGTTAAATATTTGTTTTCCAATGCTAAGAGTGCTTGCTTATTTTTTCAGTGGTCGCCCATTAAATACCGCATTTTCGTTTATCTTTATTTTATAAGAGAACCACATAAGTATTCAACATTAATTCTCATTAAGAGACAACACAAAGTCATTCAATCGTATTAGAAATCGAAACCTGTCTGGAAGAATGAACTGTTAACATGTGCTTAATACTCATTCTTGATTTTTAGGAAATTTGTAATGAACATTTAAGACAAAACAATGAAATTGACAATTGAATTTCTTTACTACAATATAATGTTATTATTATCATTCATTTCTTTTATCAGAGCTATTTCCTGAAACAAAACCCAATTTTCACATAATTGTAATATGTACACAGTTTCAGGACAAATAATTAGTAGGATTCTTCTGACTATAACAGCATCATATATTATCAAATATTTGGCTTCTTATATTAATGTTCTTGCTAATATGAAATGGTATGAAAATGTAAGAAAAATTTACAAATTAGTATAATTAAACTGGCATTTTACGTTATGGGCCAAAAATATAATTTGTCACCATCCAATTAAGTAAATTTTAAAGTGCCTCACGTGATTGGCTGAAAGGTTACAAATTGGTAGATAATATAAAGTAGAAAATATAATTTGCTCTTCGTGATCCTATTAAATCTAGAAAGCTATAGTGTTCTTTTCGAACGTTGTTAACGATTCTTAAGTATGCAAGACAACTTTTCAAATATTTATTTTCAGGTGTATTTAAGTAAGTTATTGTCAGTATTACTTGTGTTTTCATTTTTACAGCAATGATTTCTTTCCCATTAAAGTTATTTTCAGCTTTAATAATACATTATTTTAATAACAAATGTTTTTCTTGACTAACGACTAGTGTCCAAGTTTAGTGACAAGTTTAGGTAAAACAAAACCTCATAAAGGGCTTCTTAAACACGTAGAAGAGGGAACTGCATATGCCTACACATTTAGAAAAGTTAAACAAAAGAGACTGTGCAGATCACAAACGTTATGATTTAACATCTTACATTGTTATAGTGTTTAAAAGAATCATTAGTAGAAAAATGACAACACTCAAACACAAACACATTTTGTTTCTGTATTAACTTCTTCGACAGAGCTGAAACTTTTCAATCAAATGTTACCAACAGAACGATGACCGAATGGGTAGGATGCTACTTTTTCATATCGAAGTGCGTGGGATCAAATCTCGTTGATGGCATAGAAGCTCGAAGCCGCTTGTAATCGGCTTCAACAAATAGGTTCCGGTCTCATTAGCTCTCGTGTAGCAAAACAGTAGACCGTAGTGCTCCAAACTAACCAACCAACCAACTCTTCGAATTGTTTTCAGGAATTGAAGCAAATTTGAAGTAATATAGGAGATCAAAATATATTAGTATTGTCTTTTAAGATAAAAATTTCTTAAGCATTTTAAACTTTTTTTTTTTTTTTTTTTTTTTTTTTTTTACATAAATTTAGAAATAGGAGATGATATTGCCACTTGGGGAAAGGGGGTAATTGTTACTTGGTTTTTATGTTATTATTTGCTTCCACGAACACACTAGTTGAAAACCAAGTGTTAATATGTTAGTCTTAAATAAAGTATTTTACAAGGTATTCTAAATGGAAAATATTTCAGAATTCAGCTCACAAGTTACGTTTATTCTAATTTCTTCTAAATTTTAGCTGTAAATTAGTTTCAAAAAACCAGAACAAAGACAATATTTTACAACTGCTAAACTTATTTCATATTTTAACATTTGTGTCTTATGTGCAATTTTCGGATGCACCACAAAGCAATAGCTGTTTAAATATTGGCTGTCAAACCGGAACTTTGCATTAACAAAATTCAACAATTCCTAGTTCTAAGTAATAAATTATAAACAAAATACAACATTTAAATATCTACTAAATAAACAACTGTACTGTGTGTATTATTTTGTAATGTTTTAAAAGCAATTTCATAATTTGATATTTTGTGTTGAGTTAGGGGGGGGTATATTTAAAGTCGTAAATATTTTTATTTCCCTTTTTCAATTGACTGTATTACTTTCGCTTTAACTTTCTAATCACTTGATTGATTCTCTTTTTTTATACTTCTCACATCTGAAAAGTTTATAACAAATTGATATTTTCATAAGTGTAATTAGTAATATTTAATGCTGAAATATTATCTTTGATGACTTAAAATATTCAAATATTTTAGGAATCGAGTTGGTGTAGTTAATCTTTTACCCACCACTGCTCCAAAATTAGAATCAATTTTTCAGTAAATATTTTTTCAACTAATTGGTTTTAAAATACTAAATGTATACACTATTTCATCATTTTTAGGATATTTTGAAGTATTAGTTTTAAAATTTTTATACTATTTAGCAATTTTTGAGATGTATTTTTAAAGTATATATTTTTCTAGATTTTTGTCGCTTTTTATTAGTTAGATTTACAAAAAGTTGGTTTCTTTTTTAAATTGTGACAGTATTTATCACATACATAAAAAATACATAAGAAAACTTATAGAAAACTCATATGAGAAAATTATTTAATTTAAAAAAATTTAACTTTTTATGGGAGGAGGGACTTTTACCCGAAACACCAACGTTTCAAAAATAAAATATACCAAAAACAAAAAAAATATGTTTTTTCGAAAGTTAAAAATTTTATGTATTTTACAAATGTAATATATTATATTTTTATTTAATATTATATTTATATTATATCTTATTTTATATTTATATTTATTTCGTTTATTCATTTGTATATTTATTGTATTTATATGTCATTTCTATTTATTCATTTCTATATTTAGTTTATAAATATAGCAATAAATATTATATTTATATTTGGAGTATTAATAAAAAATCGTGCAGGAAATGTAATTACTTTTCCTTCAGTGTGGAATCACAAATATCTAAATATAGTGTTAAGTTTTTAAAGAACATTAAAATAACATGTGCTATGCTTTTTTATAAACTGATTTATTTTATTTTTGTGGAAAACTTAAGACTCCTGTTATAGTATATTCTAAAGGCTAATTTAAATTTTTAAATAGTAACAATTTTTTATTTGGAAACATTTACCACCATGCTAGACGTGATTTTGAAACTGAAATGCTAAATATTTTGTTTGTATTATATATTATATTATAAATTATTTTATTATTACTTAATATTTAATAAATTATGTAAGTAATTATTATGCCAAAATATTACATTATATTACATCACATTTGTTTCAAAAAACCCAAACAAAGACAATATTTTACAACTGCTAAATTTATTTCATATTTTAACATTTCTTTGTACCTTATGTGCTATTTCGGGGTGCTCTCTATAATTCAAAGTGCACTAACAATTAAGATCAGTTAGTTATAAACTTCGAACACAAGAATAGCTTTTTTTCTACGAGTTCTCACCATGCGGAGAAATGCTAATTTAGGCGTACAAATGTTCTTTTTCCATGCAAATAAATGATTCTAACAAAACTGTAACCCGACCTCTAAAAACACCCAGCTATATTTATTGCAAATACTTGATTATTATTCACGGCAACACAATTTCTGATCATTACTTCGTACAACTGAAACAAACTTAGAAAAAGAATTTCTTAACATCTAGAAAGTGAAATAAATAAAAGGGTGGTAACTCGTTTTGGAGTAACTA
>CM063501.1:51794392-51829392 GCA_032207245.1 Pardosa pseudoannulata | reverse complement strand
TTAATTATTCAAAATATGCAAATATTTTAGGAAACGAATTGTTGTAGTTAATCCTTTACCCACCACTGCTACAAAATTAGAACCAATTTTTGAGTGAATATTTTTCCAAATAATTATTTTTAAATTAATAAGTGTATGTAATATTGGAGATTAGGATATTTTGGAGTATTTGTTTTCTAAATTAAGATTTTTATACAATTCAGCAATTTTTTAGATGAATTTTTAAACTTTTTTTATTTGTTAGATTTACCCAAAGTTGATTTCTTTTTTTAAATTGCGACAGTATTTATTGCATACCTAAAAAATACAGAAGAAAACTTATAAAAAACTTATATGTGAAAATTTTTTAGTTTTAAATAAAAATTAATTTTTTATGGGGGAACGTTCACCCAAAACACCAACGTTCCAAAAATAAAATATACCGAAAACAAAAGAAAAAAAATATTTTTTTTTTGTTAACTTTAAAAAAATTATGTTTTACAAATGTAATATATTATATTTTTATTTAATATTATATTTATATTTTATTTTATTTTATATTTATATTTATTTCTTTCATTCATTTTTATATTTATTGTATTTATATGTCATTTATATATTTATTAATTTATATATTTAATTTATAAATATATCAATACATACTATATTTATATTTGGAGTATTAATTAAAAAATCGTGCAGGAAATGTAATTTCTTTTCTTTCAGTGTGGAATCACAAATCTCTAAATATAGTGTTAAGTTTTTGAAGAACATTAAAATAAAACGTGTTATACTTTTTTATAAACTGATTTGTTTTATTTCTTGGAAAACATAAACTCTTGTTGTAGTATATTTTAAAGGCTGATTTAAATTTTTAAATAAAAGAACTTTTCATTTGGAAACCTTAACCACCATGCTTGGTGCTATTTTGAAGCTGAATTATTACATATTTTATTTGTATTATATATTATATTAAAGATTATTTTATTATTACTTAATATTTATCAAATTCTATAACTAATTATTACTCCAAAATATGACATTATAACGATTACCCGTTCATAGTTTGATGTATAAACAGTTGATCCGGCACTGACACCTACTGTGTAGCAAAACAGATTACACTATATCTTTAAATGCAATAGATAATCTCCTCCAGAAAATTACTGGAAGGGTGCAGACTGAAAAATATTTTACTATGAAATACCCTATATAATAATAGCCTAAGTTATCTGACCTCAAATTTATGAAGCGGTTGGACCTGGAATGTATAAGTACATCCATATTGGATTCTTGATGTGTTAGGCTTAGCAAAATTCAAAGCAAGTCTTTAAAACGTTCGAAATCCCCCTCCCCTCCTTTTCGAGCTTTTAATGCCATTATTTCAATCCCTATTTTCTCCGATTAAGAGCAGGCTATTAAATTTATTACATAATAAAGAGGTAAAAATAACATTTTTTCTAGCATTTTGACGTCATTTCTTTAATTATCTCATTTAATCATTTATTTTAAATTATTTAAATATCGTCTGCATTATTTTCATGCGATTTATCACTGAACTTAAATACTTTTCTTTTATGTTTGGTATAAATAATAGATTAGGTACATATGTGATAATTTTAAATTTAATCATCGATTATTTTTTTTTTGTTGTTGTTCCAATGAAAATTTTATCGCCGGTATTAACAAAAAATTCTTTTCATAAAAGTCTATGAGTCTATTTCACAGACTAATAAATATCTAGCGTTTAAGTTATATATCTTTGAAAACTAAGAAGTTTGTTCGTTTGTGTGTTTGTTTTTTATACATAACCACACAGTTTGACTAAATGAATTCAACGTGATTCTAAACTGCATTCACAGTATCGGGAGGCTTTAGAGGAGTATGAAGATACACTAATTATTGAGCGTGTGCCAGATAATTCTCAGCTAAAAAACAAACCGTTTTTTTTAACTGCCTCAAAAGGTACTTTACAATTCTGGAAAATCAAAAAATTTACTAATTCCGTCATATGACGGGCTATATGCTATTATATTTATAAGTAAATAAAGAAAAAAATTAAACTATTGTGTGCATACAGCACAAAAAGTGATAAATCGTCTCTGTAAAGAGTTAATCTCTAAATCAGCATTTGGATTTTAGAGAGACGAGTCATGTCGTCATTAACTTATGATAACAAGGGCATAAGAGAGCTATTTTATATGCTGTTGCATCAAAAGCATTTGCTTTTGATGCAATATGTAAATGCAGAAGAGTGACAAGCAGCAAACATCTATACAAACTGCCAAATGCAGCTCGCGAGTCGCTGTCTGTCGACCCCCTTTTCGAGCTTTTAATGCCATTATATCAAGCCCCATTTTAAGAGGAGGCGATTAAATTTATCAATTTATCACATAATAAATAGGTAAAAATAACAATTTTTTCTAGCATTATGACGTTATTCCTTTAATTATCTCATTTAATCATTTACTTTAGATTATTTAAATATCTTCTGCATTATTTCCATACTTTTTATCACTAAACTTAGATATTACATGAATAATTTTCTTTTATGTTTGGCTTAAATAATAGATTAGGTACATATGTGATAATTTTAATCGATTACTTTTGTTGAATGATAACTCTCAGCCAAAAAACAAACCTTTTTTACTTGCCTCATAGGGTACTTTACAATTCTGGAAAATTAAAAATTTTACTTATCCCGTCATATGACGGGCTATATGTTAGTATATAAGCAAATAAAAAAAAGATTAAATTATTGTGTGCATAGAACACTAAAAGTGAGACATCATTTCCGTAAAGAGTTAATCTCTAAATCAGCATCTAGATTTTAGAAACGAGCCAAGTCGTCACTAAATTATAATAACGAGGGAATAAGAGAACTATTTTATATGTTATTTGCTTTTGATGCAATATGTAGATGCAGAAGAATGACAAACATCTATACAAAGAGCCAAAGGCAGCTCGCTAGTCGTTGTCTGTCGACCCCCTTTTCGAGCGTTTAATGCCATTATATCAAGCCCCATTCTAAGAACACGCGATTAAATTTATCAATTTATCACATAATAAATAGGTAAAAATAACAATTTTTTCTAGAATTATGACGTCATTCATTTGATTATCTCATTTAATCATTTACGTTAGATTATTTAAATATCTTCTGCATTATTTCCATTCGTTTTATCACTAAAGTTAGATATTACGTGAATAATTTTCTTTTATATTTGGCTTAAATAATAGATTAGGTACATATGTGATAATTTTAATCGATTACTTTTGTGGAAAGATAATTCTCAGCCAAAAAACAAACCTTTTTTTTACCTTCCTCATAACGTATTTTACAATTCTGGAAAATTAAAAATTTTACTTATCCCGTCATATGACGGGCTATATGTTAGTATATAAGCAAATAAAAAAAAAAGATTAAATTATTGTGTGCATAGAACACTAAAAGTGAGACATCATTTCCGTAAAGAGTTAATCTCTAAATCAGCATCTAGATTTTAGAAACGAGCCAAGTCGTCACTAAATTATAATAACGAGGGAATAAGAGAGCTATTTTATATGTTATTTGCTTTTGATGCAATATGTAGATGCAGAAGAATGACAAACATCTATACAAAGAGCCAAAGGCAGCTCGCTAGTCGTTGTCTGTCGACCCCCTTTTCGAGCGTTTAATGCCATTATATCAAGCCCCATTCTAAGAACACGCGATTAAATTTATCAATTTATCACATAATAAATAGGTAAAAATAACAATTTTTTCTAGAATTATGACGTCATTTATTTGATTATCTCATTTAATCATTTACGTTAGATTATTTAAATATCTTCTGCATTATTTCCATTCGTTTTATCACTAAAGTTAGATATTACGTGAATAATTTTCTTTTATATTTGGCTTAAATAATAGATTAGGTACATATGTGATAATTTTAATCGATTACTTTTGTGGAAAGATAATTCTCAGCCAAAAAACAAACCTTTTTTTTACCTTCCTCATAACGTATTTTACAATTCTCGAAAATTAAAAATTTTACTTATCTCGTCATATGATGGGCTATATGCTAGTATTATTATATTAGCCGAGTAAATAAAGAAAAATATTAAACTATTGTTTGCATACAACACAAAAAGGGAGAAATCTTCTCTGTAAAGAGTTAATCTCTAAATCAGCATCTATATTTTAGAGAGACTAGCCAATTCGTCACTAAATTATAACGAGGGCGTAAGAAAGCTATTTTATATTTTATTTGCTTTTGATGCAATATGTGGATGCAGAAGAGTGACAAGCAGCAAACATCTATACAAAGAGCCAAATGCAGCTCGCTAGTCGCTGTCTGTCGACCCCCTTTTCCAGCGTTTAATGTCATTATATCAAGCCCCATTTTAAGAGCAAGCTATTAAATTTATCAATTTATCACATAATAAATAGGTAAAAATAACAATTTTTTCTAGCATTATGTCGTCATTCCTTTAATCATCTCATTTATTCATCCCCAATATAATAATAGTCTAAGTTATATGTCCGTCTGTCCACGAATTTATGAAGCGGTTGGGCCTGGAATGGATTCCCCGGCTAAGGGCAGGCGATTAAATTTATCAATTTATTCACGTAATAAATAGGTAAAAATTACAATTTTTTCTAGCATTATGACGTCATTCCTTTAACCATCTCATATAATCATTTCTTATTTTAAATTATTTAAATATCGCGTGCATTATTTTCATATGTTTTATCACTGAACTTACATATTAAGCAAATAATTTTCTTGTATATTTGACTTAAATAATAGATTAAATATATAAGTGATAATTTTAAATTGAATCATCGACTATTTTTTGTTGCAATGAAAATTTTGTCACCGTTATTAACAACAAATTATTTTCTTTAAAGTCTAGGAGTTTATTTCACTGACTAATAAATATCTAGCGTTTAATTTATATATCTTTGAAAATTCAGAATTTTATTTGTGTGTGTGTTTGTTTTTTATACATAACCACACGGTTTAACTAAATGAATTCCGCGTGATTCTACAATGTAGGGAGATTTTAGAGGAGTATGAAGTTAAATAAATTATTGAGCGTGTACGAGATAATTATCAGCCAAAACACAAACCATTTTATTACCTGCTTCATAGGGTACTTTACAATGATGGAAAATTAAAAATTTTACTGAACCCGGTCATATGACGGGTTATATGCTAGTATATAAGCAAATAAAGAAAAAGATTAAATTATTGTGTACATAGAACACTAAATGTGAGACATCATTTCCGTAAAGAGTTAATCTCTAAATCAGCATCTAGATTTTAGAGAGACGAGCCAAGTCGTCACTAAATTATAATAACAAGGGAATAAGAGAGCTATTTTATATGTTATTTGCTTTTGATGCAATATATAAATACAGAAGAGTGACAAGTAGCAAACATCTATACAAAGAGCCAAATGCAGCTCGCGAGTCGCTGCCTGTCGACCCTCTTTTCGAACTTTTAATGCCATTATATCAAGCCCATTTTAAGAACAGGCGATTAAATGTATCAATTCATCACATAATAAATAGGTAAAAATAACCATTTTTTCTAGCACTATGGCGTCATTCCTTTAATCATCTCATTTAATCATTTACTTTAGATTATTTAAATATCTTCTGTATTATTTCCATAGGTCTTATCACTAAACTTAGATATTACGTGAATAATTTTCTTTTATATTTGGCTTAAATAATAGATTAGGTACATATGTGATAATTTTAATCAATTACTTTTGTTGAAAGATAATTCTCAGCCAAAAAACAAACCTTTTTTTATCTGCCTCATAGGGTATTTTACAATTCTGGAAAATTAAAAATTTTACTTATCCCGTCATATAACGGGTTATATGCTAGTATATAAGAAAATAAAGAAAAAGATTAAATTATTGTGTGCATAGAATACTAAATGTGAGACATCATTTCCGTAAAGAGTTAATCTCTAAATCAGCATCTAGATTTTAGAGAGGCGAACCAAGTCGTCACTAAATTATGATAACGAGGGAATAAGAGAGCTATTTTATATGTTATTTGCTTTTGATGCAATATGTAGATGCAGAAGAGTGACAAGCAGCAAACATCTATACAAAGAGCCAAATGCAGCTCGCGAGTCGCTGTATGTCGACCCCCTTTTGAAGAGTTTAATGTCATTATATCAAGACCCATTTTAAGAGCAGGCCTTTATCAATTTATCACATAATAAATAGGTAAAAATAACAATTTTTTCTAGCATTATGACTTTATTCCTCTAATCATCTCATTTAATCATTTACTTTAGATTATTTAAATATCTTCTGCATTATTTCCATACGTCTTATCACTAAACTTTTTTTTTATTTGGCTTAAATAATAGATTAGGTACATGTGTGATAATTTTAACCGATTACTTTTGTTGAATGATAACGCTCAGCCAAAAAACAAACCTTTTTTACCTGCCTCATAGGGTACTTTACAATTCTGGAAAATTAAAAATTTTACTGAACCCGTCAAATGACGGGCTATATGCTAGTTTAAAATAATCAAAAGGCCCACCCGCTCACCTTTTCAACAGTACTAATAAAAAAGTTGCATCAACAAATTGGTAATTCAGAAAGAAGCACATATAAAGCAGTGATCTTGCATGAGAAATGCCATTTTAGGCAATATTAATAAAAGAGTGACGAGCAGCAAAGAAAAAGAATGACGAGCAGCAAACATCTACACAAAGAGCCAAATGCAGCTCGCCAATCCCTGTCTGCCGATTCCTTATCTAGTCTAAATATAAAGCAGATTTTTTATGATTTTATTGATAAATGCCAGAATGGGATTGCCAGTTTGTATAATTTTGGAAATTTAAATAAAATGCAATAAAGTATGATATCGTCATTATTCCATAGCTATTCAAAGAGCATACATGGCCAGTGACCTTGAGAATTGCAAATAAAAGTGTCAACGAGCCGTAGCAGCATAAAGAAAGGTGATTAAAGAAAAGTTACCCGGTTTTCCGCAAAAGCTATTATTAAACTAGTTTACATAGAACTCTGACCAAGAGAGTTTTAAAGTAATATTAGCATGGAAAATTGCAAATGAATGCTTGATTGATGATATTTAGGAAATGGTATAAAAAACAGATTTACATACATTGCATTCCGACATTGCATTTTAATCACAATCTTCTTGTGATACAGAACTTTAGAGATTTATTGTCAGGTTTAAAAGATGTTAAATGTAAATGTTAGAGGCTTTTCTATCAAATTTTTTACATGTACATAGAGTTTGTTACAACGATTCAAGAAAAATATCTTGAAAGTTTACAAATTGAGCAAGAAAGATAGCAAACAAATCAATCATGGGACTGTAAGCAGTGGCGGACTAAGACTAAAGCTGGCCTTAGGCAACATTGTAATTCCGGGACTATTTTTCAGTCATGACACATACTTTGCTTTTGGTAGTTTGGTTTTAAAGTATATAGTATGTATTTCTATTTAATTATCGTATTCCAAGAAAATAAGAGGAAAAATTTAATATACATGTACAAAAATTAAATAAACATAATTTATTAAAGCAAACAATCATAAACATAATTTATTAAAACAAACAATCATAAACATAATTTATTAAAACAATCATAAACATAATTTATTAAAACAATCATAAACATAATTTATTAAAACAAACAATCAGAAACATAATTTATTAAAACAAACAATCATAAACATAATTTATTATAACAAACAATCATAAACATAATTTATTAAAACAAACAATCATAAACATAATTTATTAAAACAAACATAATATTTAAACAAATATACCCAGATTGATTAGTTATATTGCCATTTTTTTCTCACTTTTAATTCTGCAAACTCTTCAATTACTTTGTCATAATTAATATAGTTATTTAATAACCCTTCTTCTATATAAAGTAATGAAAAACTATTTAATTTTTGTTGGCCTAATGTGGATCCTAAAAAAATTTTTCTGGCCATTACTGAGAATGATCTTTTATCGATTGCATTGCTTATTGGAAGGGTTAAATACATTCGCAGAATTAGGTTTAAATTAGGGAATGTCACAATAACATTATTTTCCTTAATAAATGACCACATGGATACAGGTGAAATATCTTCAGTAAAGGCCTTTACTGACGTGCATAGTAAAGGCTTGATAAGTGCGAGGCTCGATCGCATTTACACACATCGACACTCGCGGACAGGGATGCAATAAGCACAGGAACGCTCGTCCACACTTGTCGACTTTATCTATCAACGATTCGTCATAATTTGGATACGTTTCAGCAATAATTATGAATACCATGCTTTTCTGTTAAATAAAAATAAAAATTAAAAACTTAATTTTCGGGTCCAAAAATTATGGGCCCTGGGCACTTGCCTAGGTTGCCTAGGCCTTAGTCCGCCCCTAATTCTAGGGCAGGAAATTTTTAAGAATATTTTTCAGTTTTACTGAATTCTTACTGTTAAAGGTTATTTTACTTTAAAAAATATTATTTTCATTACGGTACTAGGCTAGGTTTAACAATTAAATTACTATAAAAATTATGAGGTTTTATTGAAAATTTACCTTCAGGTTGTTAACCTAATTTAAAATTAGTTTTTATGTAAACAAATTCTAACTCAGAAATCATTTTAAATATTTCATTTTTTACAGTTTTACGATTCATTATGTTAAATGACCTTTTTTATTTATATAAAATTTAGTATTCATTTTATATGCATTTCAATTACGATATTAATCTTAAACAAAAGCAGACAAATTTTACTTCAATTTTCACGAGAAATTATAAAAAGTTTTCGATTTCAACTATATTTTGATATTTTTTTTCCAAATCGGGGACCATAATATCCTCTAAAATAAAAATTTTTATTAAGGATTTTTAATTCAATCAATTATAATATGCTATATAAAATCTTTATAAAACTTTAGGTTCAATTTTTTTATTGGATGGGATATATCCTCTATATAAAATCAATTTACGAAACTATTCATTTTTGAATTCGATTAGTATAATATCTTAAAATAAAAAGCAAATCAATTTTACTTCAATTTTCACGAGAAATTATAAAAAGTTTTCGATTTCAACTATATTTTGATATTTTTTTTCCAAATCGGGGACCATAATATCCTCTAAAATAAAAATAAAATCAATTTACGAAACTTAAAGGTTCAATTTTTGAATTCAATCGGGGGATTATAATATGCTCCAAAATAAAAATAAAATCAATTTATAAAACTTAAAGGTTCAATTTTTGAATTCGATTGGTGGAGCATAATATCCTCTAAAATAAAAATAAAATCAATTTACGAAACTTAAAGGTTCAATTTTTGAATTCGATTGGTGAGTATAATATCCTCTAAAATAAAAATAAAATCAATTTATAAAACTTAAAGGTTCAATTTTTGAATTCGATTGGTGAGTATAATATCCTCTAAAATAAAAATAAAATCAATTTACAAAACTTAAAGGTTCAATTTTTGAATTCGATTGGTGGAGCATAATATCCTCTAAAATAAAAATAAAATCAATTTACAAAACTTAAAGGTTCAATTTTTGAATTCGATTGGTGAGTATAATATCCTCTAAAATAAAAATAAAATCAATTTACAAAACTTAAAGGTTCAATTTTTGAATTCGATCGGTCCTCTCTCGCGTGGGAAACTTGTGCTTCTACAATGTACGAATGATAAATTCATTGTTATGTGTGTTGGAACAAACGTTGACAGATATAGCAGCTAAAAATATGGAATAACCTTCTGTAAGAAGATTTGGCCAGATAAATATTGCAGAATATAGGTTAAGCTTCTTGGCTGTATCAAATGGGAAGGAATGTCCAATAAGGTTATTCGAAAGAATTAACCAACAAGAACTGATCAAGTAACATATGCATTTTTCTATTTCCTTTTAATTATTTTAAATTAATAATTTATAGAAGAGCTAATTAGTTATTAAAACTATGTAAACTATTCATATAAATGTCAATCTATTGCATGAGAGAATACTGAGACAACTATCTTTGAAATTAGAGGAAATGGTGTATACCACTAAATATTATAATTAAACTATTACTAGTTCTTTTAATGTTTAAAATCTCAAAATTTGTTTAATACATTAAGACGTTGACGGACACTTGCGTCTATGGCCGTCAAAGCGAAGTTCATTATGTGGTATGACGGCAATAGCCGTTAAAAACGAAACTGTCATTTTTAGGCACTACGGCTATGTCGTGTAACGTACTGGGGATATGGTAGGCGAAGCCGTCAATGAAACAGGCTAGAAAACTATGTAATCTAGATTAAATATTTTATTCAATCGAATAAATTATGTACAGCTATGTACAGATTCAGTAGGATGTTAAATATTCGGGGATCTCGTGCAGAGATGATATTCACACAATAAGGATGCGTGGGATACCGGAAACAGTATGGCTAGGGCTTCTAATCACAGGAATTGTTCGCTAATTAGTGCCGGTAATAAACGCTGACACTATCACCTCCGGCTGACGATTAGCACAGTCGGCTTTCACAGCAAGGGTCGAAAGTTCAGAGTGCGTATCACGCTGGGGTTCGTGAAGGAAATCTCAGGATGTAAGACGATCCAAATTTGATAGCAAAGTCACTCTCGGCTACCTACTTCTATGCAAGAAGTAAAATAAAAATTAGCAAAATAACGGTAAAGTAATTCCCAAGTCGAAGGTCGACTTCCTAGCAACAGAGACGCTGGCAGTCTCTAAACAAGCAAACTCCAGGAACGGAGATACGAGCGGTTCTTCTCGAGCTATCTAAGGCTCTATCAGGAAGAAGCCTCAAGAAGAAAAAGCCTCTTTTTTGTACTGTCACCCTTCTTTTATAGCGGCACCATTTTTCTTTCCGCGATTCTTCGGGAAACTTCCAGAACCAGGGGGATGCAATCTTGCGGTCACCTCCCGCCTTAGATCAGCTGTTCCGTTTCCATATGTGGCCGAAAAGCCGTCTTCAGATCAGCCGACCCAAACAACTTAATTGCCTTTTTCGCTACCACTAATGGGCGACAAGGTGCACTGTAATTATTTACAATCTTTTCACAGAGTCTTTCCATTCAACAGGCTTACAAAGCCTAGACGATCTGGCTGCAGCAGACGGACAGTTTTCAATTAAGTTATTTTAGACCACCCGGTTCTATTTGCCGCTAATCGTAAGTATCCACGGCGAAAGGTCCCCTTCGGGCTCCTCGTTCTTTAGGGTCATGTAACGGATCGTTACAGTCGGCACAAATGTGCATTTACCGGCGTACAAGTAGAAGCCTATTGTCACGTTCTGGAAGCAATTTTTTAGGTTGAATTTCGTTTTCCACCAGTTACACGACTTGTAGCTTCAGTATGCACGTGGTTTTGAAGGGAGTAGTGCGATCCTGTTTTCTCTTGAATTTATTTTTTTGTCATATATTTATTTCTGTTTCATTATAAACTAACATTTCTTGTAAAATTCCGAAAAATACTTTGTTGCGCACAAAAAATTGCTTATTTGAGTTATTAAACCTGTCATTTACGTTTTTAAATTTTTGCTGTTATAGCCGCCATCGACCCGTTGCTTAGTGTCTAAAGTCCGCTGGCTCTATGACGGTTATAGCCGCAAAGTAATTAAAAGTGCTGAATTAATCAAAATTAAGTTTATTTAAGCAGAAAGAATAAAACTATACTTCTAATATTCTAAAAATTACAAACACATGTAGTGTTAATTTTCGAACTTTACTTGTTCCTATTGTCGGTCAATGTGTTAAAAATGATTTCCTCTAATCCTGAACTTATATTTTACATAGTTTGGATACATACGTGTACACAGTATTTTTGTTTAAATGCATATGTGAAACATAGCGTAGCATGTCATGTTTTAGGGCTGTAACGTGATCGAAGGAGTGTAGTCGTCGGTGAAAAGAATAAGATTTATCAAGAGAACTTTAACAGCATCTTTATTTATCAAGGTCCAACAGAAAAATCTCTCAAAAAAACGGTCGTGTGGCCTTTTATAACTTTGGGAAAGCCACAGGCGTGAGAAAAGGAATGTGCTTAATCAGCAAAATAGGATGGATAGTTAATTTCGCCAACAGGAAGGAGATTTTTCTAAGACAAAAGAGTTTAACGCCAAGAGGCAGCTAGGATGATCCCAAAATCGCGGATTTGGTGGTCTTTTAATATAGGAGTTAGTAATTTTAGTTTAGCTAAAGTTAATATATCAAGCAGTAAAATTTATCTATAAGTATATACTAGTTGGTTATCTTATAGATGCTATTACGATATTTAGTCTGATTAATAGAGATCTAATTTAATTATATATAAATACATATTTATACATTACTAACTGTAGTCACTGTAAATAAAGAATATTATGCATATCGATATATGTCGATTACATTTAGGGATCTAATTTAACTTTATATAAATAATTAAAATACAAATATTTATAATACAGTTACTAACTTTTTGGTAATCTTACTGTTAAATAAATAAAGAATAGTAAATAAGCACCAAAGGAAGTATCGTTATAGAGAGGTATGTCGATTACATTTAGGGATCTAATTTAACTTTATATAAATAATTAAAATACAAATATTTATAATACAGTTACTAACTTTTTGGTAATCTTACTGTTAAATAAATAAAGAATAGTAAATAAGCACCAAAGGAAGTATCGTTATAGAGAGGTTTGTCGCTACAGGCAGTATCGTTATACAAAGGTTTCACTGTATGTATTTAAAAACTTATGCGTACATGCATATCTAGCGTGTGTTGCCGGTATGGTACTTCTAGAAGGCATAACCCTTTTTAGCTATGGAACTAGCCCAAACCTAATCTGTTGTTCCTCTGCTGAAAATAAAACTAGCATAAATCGTTCCAAAAACCAGTTCCAGAGAAAAACGTCAAGATTGAAGATTGGATTTGAACTGCATTAATGCTGACCGGCACTGACTCCCATCGCTCAGACAAAGTGGTTTCTCTTTCGACTAGTCCCGTGCTTTGGAGCGATTAGCGGGGACACGAAGCACGCGTTTTAAAAAAACAATGCAGAGCAGCCTATATAGGTCGGTCGTTCACTCCAACGATCTGGGTAAAGGGAACGCCGGTGGACGGAGACCGGTGGGGTGACCTACCCCCTTTATTTTACCGAGAATATTTGAGACATTCAAGTGCTGTTTTAATCTGACAACCTTTTTATTTTCACCTTGAATTACTTTTAACGACTGGGTGACACTGTTTCTCGCTGAATTTAATCCACTCGCTCTTAAACCATACAGAGTAGTTAATTCAGACCTTTCAGAGTTGAGTTTTTTTAAACACATAAAAAATATACTATACCATGTATGATACATTGTTTATATATGTTAGAAGAACTCCCTCGCAAAACATTAAAGAGGTACTGTCTGAGTTATGAAAATTAGGAAGTCGTAGCAAATGCCTCCATGAGATCTCAAGATAATATGCTACGTATGAGTGTGAAAAATGTAGTGTATTATTTTGAAACTTGATTTTGGCATTTGTCTCGATCTTATAATTTTTACAGCACAATCAGCGTTTGCTAATGTTTTGCAAAGCCGTTCTTCTAACACCTACAAACAATATGTTGTAAAATACCCGTGACTGATACACGTATCACCAGATTTGCCAAAAGGATAAATAAAAAAAACAGTTTAAAATAATTTTATTTTAAGAGAACGTTGACAGACGGAGAGCGATGCTATTATCTAACTTCCTCCTTTTCACTGAGAATATTTGAAACCTTCAAATGCAGATATTTGGCAACTTGTTACCTTATAGTCTTTCACCTTGAATCACTGTTAGCCATTCAGCGCTGTCCTCTGTCGTAGACTTAAGAATTCTGGCTCACTTGATTCAAATAGGATGTTTATAATTTAACTACTTCAGCCTTCAATTTTTAAATGCATAGAAAAAGTACTCTAAAATATATTGTTTAGAAGTATCAAAAGAACTTGAATATTATTAATGAAGTCCTACTTGAGTTAGAAGTAGGAAGTAAGTGGCAAATGCCACTAGATGAACTGAAAGGATTAAGTAATAAAAATAAATGTGAGGTAGTTTCAAAGAAAACATTTTAAGCCGTATAGATATCTGATAACCTCTTTGTCTTTCATTTTGTATCCCTGTTAGTCATTGACCACTATCTTCTATCGTAAGCTTAACTTTTTTGCTCACCGGAACTTCATATAAGGCTCCTATTTCAACCCTTTCGCCCTCTATTTTTTATCAAGGCATAGAAAAAATATTCTTCAACAAGACTGTGTACCTCAAAATAATTTACAAGCCTCATTGTGTGTAAATAAGTATACATATTTTACTATAATCTATGTAATAGTTATTTCAATTTTAAACTTCATGAATTCTTCCGCAGACATACAACTTTACACGGTTTAGTTAACCCTGCTGTTCAATATATTTTTTTCAGGTGTTATACACAAAATATTGAATAGTTCTCACTTGATTTGTTGAAACTAAAAAGTAAAGGCAAATTTCATCATCAAAATATATACGAGCTGTGTTACCTGTAACAAAGGAGGTAAACTCCAGCAGCAAGCCCAAAAGGATTATGTAATACAAAAAAAAAATAATATTTAACCAAGAATTTATCCTAGGTGTCATCCTAGTATATTTGGCATCTAATAACGCATTAAATTTGACTAACTCTCGATAACATTTCGTAGCAAAAAAATTGAAAAATAAATTGTTCAGAAATTTGATGAAGTGAAATTCAGAAACAAAACAAATGGTTTGTGTTTAATTTGTCTCTTTACTGATATTAATTTTTAAATAGCATTTATAACAATGTAAAAATGTTAACAGAAGCATAAAATTTACCTTTTTTAAATGCACTTTGTTTTGTTTAATTTATATCTTTCTCCAACTCTTAGAATTTTGCTTAATTTGATCATCCTAGGCAAGGTATTTTCTGCACAGTTTAGAATACTATTTTAATTATAAAAATCCACACTTTTTTTCCTTTATTTTTCATATAAGTAATCGAGACGGTTGATTCCACTGCTGTTCTATGTAACTGGATTTTGTTATTTTATCTAAGATGTGTTCGTTCTTGCGAAAGAGAGTACACTACAAACGAGACAATAGTTTAATGATTTTTTTTTCTTTTGCTAAATTTTATTCCTATCTACTTGCTAATTTTCATATCTATCGCACGTAGCATATCATATATATAATTCAGTAACAAATGATCATTAAACAAAAGCTAAGGCTTGGCTAGGAAGGAGGCTTAAGATCGCAGGAGATAGGAGATAAGACTAGAAGTCTTATGCGCCAGTTGGGTGTAAAAAGAACTGCGATGATAATGATGAACAAACGTGCATTCAGCAAATCAAAATGTGTTTTTCCCATCTTTTCTCCTCCTAACTTTTCTTTACTTTTTTCATGTGAACAGTGAACGTTCTAAAGCGTTTCTGTTAATAATTAACACAGAGTTATTAACTGAATAAATAATATTAATTAATTTTAATTACAGGCATTCAAAGTAGCAAAATTTGTTCTGCGATTTTCGCGGGCATGTGATTTCTTCCTTTATTTAGAAGAATTCCGCCTTTTCACTTTAAAGTGGAATAAATTACACAGAATAGACATTTTTAATTATGTAATAAATAGAATTGTATGACTAGAATTTTAGTTATATTAGATAATATAATTATAGATAGTATGTTATAAATAGAAATTAACTATTTCAATTGAAATTTATTTAAAAAATAAATTTTTTATGTGATAACATCTGAAATTAATTTTTCTGAAAGGTTAGTTTCTCATGATAAAAGTCAATATAAAAAAATCTTTTCTAGAAAAAAAAATTAATATTTCAATTCTCCAATTTATATATATACTTAAACTATGCAACAAAAAAAAATACACAATTTTTAAAGAAATCTCGGTTTACAAATTGGGCAGTGAGGGGGCTAATCAGCAAACAATTACTTTAAAAGTTAAATTTTTTGGAATAATTGTTAATTTTTAAGATACTTCTTGCAATTTATTTTTCGTAGAATTCCAGAAAAGTTTTACGAAATACTCTTAATATAAAGTTAATTTAACCCTTCATTTAATATCCGATGTTGTTTAGATTATTTAACCCCAATTTCAATTCAGTTGGTTCGTTGAGATTAGTGACACTGAATCCTCTAGAGATATATTGTGTTATACACACGGTAATTTAAATTTAGAAAATTCAGAAGAATTTTTCCTAAAAGTTCAAAATACATGTGTAAAACCATTTCCTAAAGCATAATTATCAAAACATTTAACAAAGTAATGGGCAAATTTGTTCTAAATGTATTTCTAACGTAGGACATAATTAGAAGAAACGTTTTATAAATTACTTTAAAAGTTAAACTTTTTAAAATAATTGTTAATTTTTAAAATGCTTCTTGCAAATAATGTTTCGTAGAATCCTAGAAAAGTTTTACGAAATACTCTTAATATAAAGTCAATCTAACCATTCATTTAATATCCGATGTTGTTTAGATCATTTAACTCCAATTTCAATTCAGTTGGTTCGTTGAGATTAGTGACACTGAATCCTCTAGGGATATATTGTGTTATACACACAGTAATTTAAATTTAGAAAATTCAGAAGAATTTTTCCTAAAAGTTCAAAATACATGTGTAAAACCATTTCCTAAAGCATAATTATCAAAACATTTAACAAAGTAATGTGCAAATTTGTTCTAAATGTATTTCTAACGTAGGACATAATTAGAAGAAAAGTTTTATAAATTACTTTAAAAATTAAGCTTTTTAAAATAATTGTTAATTTTTAAAATGCTTCTTTCAATTAATGTTTCGTAGATTTCTAGAAAAGTTTTACGAAACACTCTTAATATAAAGTTAATCGAACCATTCATTTAATATCCGATCTTGTTTAGATTATTTAACCCCAATTTCAATTCAGTTGGTTGGTTGAGCTTAGTGACACTGAATCCTCTAGGGATATATTGTGTTATACACACAGTAATTTAAATTTAGAAAATTCAGAAGAATTTTTTCTAAAAGTTCAAAATACATGTGTAAGACCATTTCCTATAGCATAATTATCAAAACATTTAACAAAGTAATACGCAAATTTGCTCTAAATGTATTTCTAACGTGTAACATAATTAGAAGAAAAATTATAAAAATTTAAATAAACTGCAGCGAACATATAAATTTAGAAATAAATTTCTTTAAATTATCTGATTTAAAAATTTTTTTAATAATATTTATTCTTCAATTTACATGCATAATCAGTTTCATACTATAACTTGATATGCAATAATAATACAAATATTTTTTACATGCACCCTTCCTTTAATCTTTTCTGTAAAACAATGTACTCCTAGGAAATCAATATTTTAAAAATTTTTATTAAACATTGTTTTTGTGAAGTTTTATCGAATTTATAGAATAAATAGTATGAAATTATTTTCGTATCTTTAAATTTTTACTTTACTGAAATACACAAGACTGTTTTTTAATCTACGTTATCAGCTTGAAGTAAAAGTTTTCCATCGGGGCAGTTTTTGAAAACTTATATAAAAAAGAGAGAGAGTTGTATGGTTATAAAATTGTACAATTATTGAACTTTATCAAAACAGAAGTCAAAAGCACACACCCTAATTGGCATCTCGGTAATTTTTTTCCTTCACTGATGAGCACATTTTGATTTTTCTCTGACCTCGATCTACTAAAAGGCACTAAAATGTCTTGTTACGAGGAAGTCAAGGTAAAATTACCCATTTCTGAGTAGTATTTTAAAAAAATTCTGATTACACGTTTTTGGTTTTACGCGCAGTTAGTAGCCTATTCATTTCTTAATAATAGTACTTTAAAACCTACTATAAAATACAATTGAGTCTTTTCAAATGACAAGAAATAAAATTTAAATTCCGAAAATTTCTTCAAAAAGACATTTCAAGACGAAAAGAAGAATCGAGATTGGCTGACATCATTTATTTATCCAATTACAGTTACTAAAGCTAAAGTTAACATAATAAGGCTTAAAAAATTAAAAATAAGGTAAAAGAAAATTCAAGACAAAATAAAGGTAAAATTACCCATTTAGAAGTAGTATTTTTTAATGCCAAAATATGTTTGTAGAATCACAAGTTCTAGCCTAATGATTTCTATCTTAATAATACAGAGTTCTCTAAAACCTAATATAAACTAGATTCGAGTTTTCTCGAAGAATAAAAAATGAACTGAAAATCTCAAAAATTCCTCTTAAATGCACTGCAAGAGGTTTTATAAATAGAAGAATTAAGATTTCCTGATATCATTTATATACCCAATTACAGCTCCGTATGGACTAGGATAACAATCTTTGATGATTAATTTCAAGGGAAAATAAAATCAAAGTTATCCATTTGCAAGTAGATTTTTTTTAAACGTCAGTATACTTTTGTAGCATTAAAGAGAAAATTCTAATCTAAACATTTCTTAATAATAGTACTCTAAAACTTCTTAGACACTACATTTTAATTCAAAATTTGCCTCTAAATGTACTGCAAGATATTTTTAAAAAACGAGAATTCAAATTACCTGAAGTCATTTATATGTTACATTGCAGTTATGTATAAGTTTAGGGTAACATTTCACTGGTGATAACTTAAAATTTACAGTAGTCAATAAATTGTAATAAAAAGATTAAAATAAAGAGATTGAATAAAAAGTATTCATGTTAGATTAGGGAAATGTAAACATAGTCTCCACATTTAACACAATGTTTACATAGGTGTCCGTGTACCTACCTTTCTGCTTAAAAGCCTAGTTGTAACTATTTCAAAAACTTTTTGCAAAGTAATGATATTTCAGCTTGCATTTTTATCATGATAGTATTTTTAAATTGGCTCAAGTCAAAAATTATCTATTTGAAAAATTCACAAAAAACTTTAGTGGGCTAAAAAAAAAACAATTGTTTAGCTAATTTGCTTATATATATATATATATATATATATATATATATATATATATATATATATATATATATATGCTGAGAAAAGGAAATTATTTTCATTAAATTTTGAGTTATTAAGCTGTTTATAGTTGACTAATTCAATAATATTATTTAACTCGTAAGTCAGACAAGTGTATATTGAATGTCTTGTGTATATTGTCTCATGTGTGCAGTTTTTATTACCATATATATGTCATATACATTGAATATATATATGCCATATATATACCGTATATTTGCAGTATATATTCAGTATATTTGCCATATATATGCCGTATATATGCAGTATATATTTCCATATATATGACATATATATTCAGTATATATTGCCATAAATATAACATATATATGCATTATATATTGTCATATATATGCCGTATATATTGAGCATATATATTGCAGCCTTAATGCCACATACGGCCTACGTAAATCTTTTGTGAGGCCCTCATAAAAGCTATCTCATGTGTCTGATATTTAATTATTAAATAGATAATTGATATTTAATTAAAAAAACTATGACATTTTGAAAATTAATAGAATTGCATTATTGATATACTAGTTTTTAATAACTTAATGTTATTATTTTTCACTGAATATTTTATAATGTAATAAATTTATTTAAAAACATTTCTACTTTACAGTTTTTATTTCAGTGTGAAGTTCTTTAATAACAGAAATTAAAGTTTAATTTTATAACAAGTTATTACCCTTATAAGTATAGAAAAATATTTTATGTCGAAACATTTTATGTTAAATAATAAAGGACTAGGTAATTTTTGTATTACTTCCACATAATGCAAGAAATAGTAAAACTACACAAAAACTGTAATAATTCCCCAAAAGTTGGAGCATTCAGAGGTATATTAATTTATTCTTCCTCATTTATTATTGCTTCATTTAAGAGTGACTCCAATGGTAAAAAGGTACCTCACCCCTGATTTATCCTATTAACACCCGAGCCAATTTTGCCGAATATACATTGTTAAATATCATAAATTTATGTTATTTGTTAATGTTATGCACGTCTGCTACACCAAGTAAAGAAAATGTGAAATTGAAAACACTCTAAGGGATCATACAACTGTTAAATAGATAAAAATTAGATTTTTCAGAAAAAATCTATGTGAAAAGGAATTTAGTTCTGAACATTTTAAAACAAACCGCGTAAAAAAATTCCATTATTCAGAGGATTAAGCATGTCATCTGTTTACTGTACATAATTTTAACTTACGAGCCTGACTTACTTAACTTACAAACTTTAACTTGATTTTTCTCAAATTGTGTTATTTTCATGTAGCACTCATGTTACCTCAAAATGTTTTTAATATTTTTGCATGAAATTTTTACAGGTTGTACACAATATAATTTTCATCCGATTGAACCTAATTTTTCTTCCATATTTCCCAAAATTTGTTTCTTTTCTTTTCAATGATAAATTTTTAACTTTTAACAAAAAAATTTTTAAATATTTTTAGTCAAATATTATAAAATTATATAAAAATATATATATTATATATATATATATATCTATATATATATACATATATATATATACATATATATATAAATATATTATATATAATATATATATTATAATATACATATATCTTAAATACATAAAAATTTAGGTTCAAAATTATTTTGAGATATTGTACTGTTTTAAAACTATAAGTTTGTCTTTAACTTAATTATATTTTTAGTTATGCGCGTTAGCCTTGATATTATTTTTTTGACGCCAAAGTGGCTCTAATTTAAAAAATTTTCCAGAAATATTTTTTATGTTTCCAAAATGAATGAGATGTGTGTTTAAAGATAATAATTTGGTCTAACTATAAAAAAATTATGTTTGTAAAACTTGTAGTTTTCAACCTATGAGAAGTCGAAAATGATAACTATTTTACTTTTTTTCTAATTTTAAGAGTCGAATGGCCCCGTAAATATTACAGCTATTTCTCATTACGGATCAGCTCTTATTATAAATATCATAGGATGCCATATATAAAAAAGAAAAATTTTGTGATAAAAGAGGGTTTTAGGGAGAGAGATAGCCACCAGTAAATACTATACTGTAAAGTGAAGGTAAATCAGTACTGGAAAGTGAAGATAAGGGATAAAGTAATTTGCTATAACTTCAATCTGTTTACTTGCCAGAAAAGTAAAAATTTTTGTGAGGCTTGAAAAATCTTAAAATGTGGAACCTAACAACAATATCATGTTATAGCTGATACTCGAAAATTTGGAAGGTTGTTTATAAGATTGTAATTTACCTTCTCTTAAAAAGAAAACACATTCCAATCAAACATAAAAATTGTTCGGTCAATTTTTTAGTTTCTCTTAAAGACATATACTAGGCATTAACCGCTTGAGGACTAGCAAGTAAATGATATATGAGTCGACTATTGTGAAAATCGTTGCCGTTTACGCCATCTAGTAATTAAATCTACCATTTAAAAATTAAAATAAAACGTTCAGATTTCCTATTATCAAATCAACTGTAGAGCATAAACAAATTTTTATTTCTGTTTTATTCGAATATTAGGATGTTCGTATTAATCGGTTTAAACAGAAGATTCCTGTTATTATTCGTGTTGCAAGTAGACCGATAAACCAAACCAAACCAAATCAAATAACTGTAGATCATCGCGTGGAGGCGACGCTGGACTGATAACAGTGAAATAACAGCTTCGCGTATACGAGACGTTGGACGCGAAGGGTTTAATAAATTAATATTGACAAGTTATAAATCAATATGGGAAGATATTTGAAGCACTAATGTATATTTTTATGCAATACGACAGCTGATTAGACTTTAACTAATCGATTAAACTGAAGTCGACTAAAGTCGATTCTGATCGGCTACGAACATTCGCAAATGCAGTAGGATTTGAACCCTCGAATTCTGGCACCGAAGAGCAACCTCTTGACATTCGGCTATCGTTTGACTAGTTGGGGTGGAGTAGGGCTTCAATTTGAAAAGGAGGAACACAAGGGTTCTTTGTTGTTCGGTATGTGCAGCTAATTTAGTAAACTTTGTGTTAAATACTGAACTGCTTATGTAATTTTACTATGGTAATAACTAAACACAAATTTTTTACTTGTGTCTTTTTAGAAATGTATTAGCGTTATCGTTAATAAAAATATAACAAGTTTTTTTAAATTTTCTTATTAAAAGAAATTTATTCTTATAAAAGTTATTTTTCCCTATATAAAGAAATAATTCCTTCTGAAGGAAAATTTTCTCGAAAATATTACTCATTTAGAGCAGCACAAACATTATCAAGTATTTTTCAAGCAGCTATTAATATAAAAATCCATCGAAAATCAGTAGTTATTTGAGTTATATTCTATTTTTAGAAAAATATTCAGTTATTTTGTGGATATATAATAGATAAACTTTAAATGTCGACTGATTCAAAGATAAAACATAAATGAATGTCTAAAAGTATAAAAATGTTCTCTAAAACTCCAAACAACTTTTAATTATTTTCTGTTTTTAATGATACAAATTAGAGCTTCAGTGACGTGCAACTCCTGTTCGGTCAACAGATAACCTGGAGTTTATTTTATTCTAGTTAGGAGCTCATCTGTAACATATAATCACTCAAATCTTGGAAAAAGTAAGATTATCACGTGCCTTTAGGAAGATGTTTTGGTTGATTAATCAGTGATAACATGCTAATTAAATTGATATACATCAGCTTTTAAAAGTATGGATGCGTGTTTCATTTAAATAAGATAATGTAATATTTGAGTAATTCTAAAATAAGCAGTAGTTTCATTTTTTCATGTTTGTTTTGAAACAAAATAAAGCCATTATTTATAGTTATAATAGCAATGCCAGAGCTTGTTTTTCGAAGCTTTTGCTATTATTGTATATGCCTCATCCATCTGTTTTCTACTGTTCTGTTTCATAATTTTAAAATTTAATTATTCAAAGGCAATTTCTTAAAATTAAAGCTTTATACAATTTCTGAAAAACTCCTTTGTTCTACCTTTCTTGTCTACCTGCTAAAATTTCATATATTCTTCATGTTTCTAATTCATTGTTTCATGTGTGCATGCCTTTTTTGTCTTTAATATTAGGAGATAGTTTTATCTACTGAAAATGAGACATTATAACATATTTATTACATTAACTATAAGAAATACATTAATTCTAACAGATATTTTAGAGTTTACTATTTTTACAAATAATTTTTGGAATATTTGCAAAAGATATATATTTTCATTTAGTAATCAATGGGATAAATAGTCTCGATAAATTTTGGAATATTATAAAATGAGTAATGAGATGACATTCTTAGAGTCATGATTAGGAGTAAAAATATGGCTTAAATATATGTCTGTTAATACATTCATTGACAATTAAACGAATGTTTCTATCTTCACGACGTTATAGATGATGATCTTCACATATCTTTTCACATCTTGAACAAGATTAGGAATTACTTTTTAACTTTACAAAGTTTTAGCGAAACTGCTACGCTTTTTCTTAAATATTTTGTTCTCTATATAATGCAAAATATATCAATTTTAGCAGTGTCTTTGCAATGTTCTATCGTTTTAGCAAAGTACTATCGTCAAAACTAATATTTATATCAGAAGCCGGAATAACCGAATTTATATTTTTTATTAATATCTTTTATTACGAAATAAGTAATATTATAACTTGTGCCTTAAGAGAAAAGCACTGGGTGGAGCTTAAAATGTACGTTCTTTATAGTTATAATAGCAATGCCAGAGCTTGTTTTTAGAAGCTTTTGTTATTATCATATCTGTCTCATCCATCTGGTTTCTATTGTTCTGTTTCATAACTTGAAAATTCAATTATTAAAAGACAATTTCTTAAAATTAAAGATTATGCAATTTCTGAAAAAACCCTTTTCTCTCCCTTTCTTGTCTACCTGCTAAACTTTCATGTATTCTTCACTTAACCAAAATATAGGCTGATTACAATGTTCATTAAAATTTATTCCGTCTTTATGGAATTTTTTAAGTGGTGGTAGTTTAAACTAGGCTGAACAATAAACTATCTATTGCTTTATTATAATAGCGTCAAGCATTATCTAAACCTAGTGTAAAAAGATTCAAATTAAATCCTTGATATTATTGACTTGGTATGGGTAACGGAATTTTTTGAAAATATTGTATTCCTGTTTCATTTCTACCAGCCCTACTTTCATGTATTCTTTTCTCAACCAAAATGGTTGACTTATAACAATATTATAACAAACTTATAACAATATATAGATTTTATGTTACATTTGCATGAAGATTTATTCAGTGTTTATGGAATTATCAAAATAGTGGCAGTTTAAACAATAAGCTATCTACCGCTTTACTGTATCAGCATCAGGCTTTATCTATACCAGTACAGAGAGATTTAATTTAAATTCTTGATTCTATAGAACTGGCATGGAGAACGGAATTTCTGGAAAATGCTACATTTCCTGTTTCAGTTCTACCATCCAAACTTTCATGTGTTCTTTTCTCAAGCAAAATGGTAAAATGTTAACAATATTGAAATACACATTCCATATTGCATTTGCATGAAAATGTATTCCATCTTTATTGAATTATAACTGGCATAGGTAACGGAATTTCTTGAAATTATTGTATTTTCTTTTTCAGTTCTACCAGCCATATTTTCATGTATTCTTTTCTCAATCAAGATGGTTGACTTATAACAATATTAAAATATAGATTTTATATTACATTTGCATGAAGATTAATTCAGTCTTTATGGAATTATCAAAATGGTGGCAGTTTAAACAAGGCTGAACATTAATCTATCTACCGCTTTGCTGTATTAGAATCAGGCTTTATCTATACTAGTACAGAGAGATTTAATTTAAATTCTTGACACTATAGAACTGGCATGGAGAAAGGAATTTCTGGGAAAATACGTCATTCCTGTTTCAGTTCTACCATCCAAACTTTCATATGTTCTTTTCTCAATCAAAAGGGTAAACTGTTAACAATATTGAAATATAGATTCCATATTACATTTGAATGAAAATGTATTACATTTTTATTGAATTATTAAGAACGGGGCAGTTTAAACAATGCCGAATATTGAGCTATCTATTTATTATATTAGCATCAGGTATTGTCTATATCAAGTGTAAAAGAATAAGTCAAATTCTTGACATAGACTTGCCATGACGGACCAAATTCAGGGAAGTATTGCGTTCCCTGTTTCAGGTCTACTAACCAAACTTTCAGGTATTCTTTACTCAACCAAAATAGTAGATAAATAATAATATTAAAATATAGATTCAATACTATCGTGATAGGTCTCTTTTCCCATTATTAGTCAAAAGGGGAAATGATATACATTGGAATCTATGTAAATAAGAGTTGTCGCGTGCAAAAGCGATTTAAATTTTTCTCTTTATTTTTTTTTTATCAAATCGGGTCAATAAGGTATAAAGTGTCTCCCACATTTGTCTGCGTTTCTCACGCAAATATCGCCGTCGCTTTTGAAAAGCCATGCTGTAGGGTTAACGACCCTTCCGTCTACATATATCGTTCTCTACTTAAACCATCGATGATGCATCGGATCGCCTGTCTAATTTAGAAAAGCAGCCCACTCTGTTTTATTTCCCACGAGTGCTCTCCACTCGCCACAAATGCTTGCTGGTCACTCTTCACTTCCGTGAATAACAGTCATTTCCTGATGAATTATCCCTTTTTCAGTGGCAAGTAATATAAAATTCCTTATGCATAAATTCAACGGCTGGTGAAAAAAATTCAACGAATGGGTGACTTCTAAAGAAATAAATCAAAGGATGGGAAAAATGGATTGAAATAACTATAGTTGGGTCATCTTATATTCAGATATTCTAATTTGTTTTAATTTTCCCAAGCGTTATGGAGAAATAAAAGCAAAACATATTTAGATTTTTTTTTCTTACAGACAAATATATATTTATCCATGGGAATTATTTTTGTTTATTATGACTCATACGTGAAATTAATTTTGTTTATTCAACCTCTTAAAAGGTTATCATACCGAGAATTGTACTCACGAGAAGGAATTCTAAAAAAGGAATTCCAAAATATTCATCTGTATTCCTAGTTCGGAAAGGACGGCTCGCATACAAAAGGAATGTGGGAAAAAAGAGAACTTTCAAAATGCATGTTTGTAAATAGAAAATTTTGAATGATAGTATAGAGTGAAAAAAAAAGTTAAGAAGGAACCGACTTCGGTTAACAAAGAGTTTTGGTTAATCGAGGTTCTACTGTATTATGCATTGCTAAAATTAATGTAATCTACATTGAATAGAGCTCAAAACATTTAAGAAAAAGTTTGAAAGTTCTGCTAAAACATTGTAAAATTTAAAGTTAATCCTAATCTTGCTCAAAATGTGAAAAGAAGGAATATTAACCATGATATCATCGTCTATAAATTCTTTTGAGAAATCTTTTACACTGGAAATCAAGTTTCATTCTTATCTCATTCACACGAGCTAAGTGCACGGAATTGCAAATTCCAGTAAACACTCGCATGAAATCTCATTGAGCATATTCCTGTAAATCTACCGGTCATTCCGTCAGACAAAAAAAAAAACAATACCGTGACTCTTCTTTTGCATCAAAAAACCGGTAGTTTCTGGAACCCTTTCCATGACACGCAGGGAATACGTCACGTTGGTGCGTGAAGAGCCCACCTGTGTTCGACGATCGTAATTCCAGAAACTCACGTCTGGGATTACAAGCCGGTCGTGAAATATCTGGACAGGATCCTTCAGGTTGTTTAATTGGTCTGGTTTTGTTTACTTAGTATAATGAGCTGGAGAGGTTGACACCTAATCGTCATACTTTTAAAGGGAGGATATACACCTGTACTCCTATATTTTTATTTTTATCAATTATGTTTGTATATTTATCTGCATTTATGCATACATGTACATACGTACATATGTGTATGGGAGGAAAATCCGTTATACAATCAGCCGAACAATGGCCGAATGGTTAGGGTACTAGCCTTCGGAACCGGAGTTCGTGGGTTCGAATCCCACTATGGCATGGATGTTCGTAGCCGTTCGAATCGGCTTTAAGCAGTTGGTCCCGGTCTCATTAGCCATAGTGTTACAAAAAGTAGACCGTAGCGCTCCAAAACCAACCAATCCTTTTGCAATCACAATAGAAATACGAGGGAGCAGATATTGATTTTTAATTTTGAAAGAAATACTTGTACAATGATCACCAGATGTTAGATTTAAGTTATAGAGTTAAATAGGCTCTGGAAGATACTCAGAAGTTTTTTTCCAAAGAATAATTTTGAAAATATTAAGTTTCTGTAACAGTGCATCATCATTTTAGAGATTTTATTCTTCTTAAGCCTATTATAGAAGAATTTAACATTTTAAAACATTGATCATAATACACACCTCATATACAACATAGCAGACGTCTCGTGGACCCCAAATATTATCATTTAAATACAACCCATACCATAACGTACCTTCCAACATCAACAGCTGCCTGTTGTCATATTGGATTCATAGTTGAGTTCTTCTCAGCAATTGAACCATATTTCTTCTCCCTCTTAAAACTGGCAACACGACTCTTCATCGTGCTAACACGTTGTCAATCTGATACTGTCAATTAATAGTGTTATTGATCTCATAAGAGGCACATGCTCTGTGTCACGCATAAATTCAGATTACTCCTGAGAGAGATCGGCTTTTAAATCCCAAATCATGTTGATAAATTCTGTTGACCAGTGTCTGTAGAAACATCTGAACTGAATATAATGTTTATATATGTAGAATTGCTGTTTTTCGTGTGACATGATTATTGCTAGCCGTTGCCAGTTACACTAACTCGCAAGCGTTGAATTGTGACTTACATAGAAATTTTACTAATTTATTTGGAAAGCCACGGTAAGCTTTTTGATATGTAGACAAAATAGCTGACTGAAGCCTATTCAGGACAAATACGAACATTCGTGATAACTGCAAGATTCAAATCCGCAAACCGAAAGGTAGTGCTTTTCAACCATAGTTTATACAACTAATTTACTACCCCATTGATGTTATACATCAAATATTATTTTAGGATTATATTTGATGTGTATTTTCAAAATGGTCAGCGAAAAACTGTGCATTTTTCTGAGTCCAGTTTCTTGAGATTCTACAACCATTTCACTAGCTACCATGGTCTTGATAACTGGATATTATCATCACTTTAACATCCATAATAAATTTAATAGATGTGGTTTGGTTTATATGTATACAGATTAAAAACGCACTACTTGCACAAGAACTTTTTTATTTTGGAGAAGGAGAGACTTTTGAATTTGTGTAAAAAGTTCAAGATTAAAAGCTAAGAGTTTGTTTGAATTAATATTACTTTTAAATAATATAAAAATAAAATTTCAGAAAGGTTTTAAACATCTGATATTTACCAGGTCATCTAAAAACTTTACTTTATTAAGTTGTCTACTCCTTCATAATCTTGACTTCCTTGTAGTATAAGTAACCATTCATGGTCCTAATAAAATCTTAGTAAGATCTAATCGTTTTATTTTTCTAATTGTAAGGTAGATGAAGCCTTGTTAAAGTCATTCATTTATTTAAATGTTAGTAAATCCATTAGATGTCTTGTTTAGGAATATATTCCAATTTAGGGTGGGAAAATGATAAAAAAAAATTAACGAAACTTTATGTCCATGCAGTGTAGTTTGGATGTATATTGAAGCCTCCAGATGTATTTACATATTTCTGAAAAGTGTTTAAATGATCTTAAAAATGTACTTTGTCCTAGATACATAATTTTGCAGTTCTACATTAGAATTTCTGATGCCGTATGACGAATTGTAATAATTAAATACTTTTGCAATGTTCAACTGCAATGCCACTTACGATTTTAGTACAAAATTGGCTCATTTACTTTATGATATAATAAAATAGAGAACTGAAAAGATTCGAGAAAATTCTACTAATAAATAAAATGTTTGCATCAAATTTTTACATATTTGTCATCAGATTTTCGCACAGAAATGAATGACCTATAGTCACCAAATTTTGCAAGCTGATAGGTCATCACAAATCTAATCCCATACAAAGGTTTTTATAGTTTTCAATTTGTTTTACAGTATAACCTACTTTAAATAGCTATATAAGTATGTTTCAATAGTTGGATAAATATATTTATTGTAAGCTTTCCCAAAACAGGGGCGGGTACTTAAAGCTAGTAACTAGGAAGTAAACAGAGAGAAACTCCTGACCTAGAGATCCTCAGATATATTTTCAGTTAAACTAAACAAGCCGTTTCACGCCCCACTGCAGAAGTTCACCTGTCTCTTGTACACCACAGGGAAAGTGAAGTGTACAACCTTTGATCGGGGTCGGCCACCTTCCCCGGCGAAAGTGAAAACAGTGTCGACACACGGCTCTAACCCACTTCCGATGTACCTTTCTTCCGTCATCCGTAACCTACTTCGGGGAGGCCTCAAGATGGGGTCTGGAGATTGCTCAACGACCGTGAAACTGCCTCCAGACGTCAGGCTCCGCTGCGACAAGACATAACCCCAATCCTGACCCCCTCAATTTAGTTTTGCAAAGCAATGATCGAATGTTAAGTCTTCCTTTATTGACAAGAGATGGACACTCAAAACTCTACCTCAGTAATGTTTCCATTATTCCATTAATGATCAAATCATTTTGGATGAATATATATTCATGAATATAAGACAATTGCTCAAGTCGTGACCTTTAAGAAAAATCACCATTAATCAGAAACCTACGAAGAAAAAAGAAACTGATTTTTATCCTCAAAGATTTAGTCATTTTAGTATCGGTTGATGCAAAATAAGACCAAAAATGTATATATCTTTGATATATATATATGTATGTATGTATGTATATATATATATATATATATATATATATATATATATATATATATATATATATATATATATATATATATATATATATATATATATATGTATGTATATATATATGTATGTATATATATATATATGTATATATATATATATGTATGTATATATATATATATATATTATATATATATATATATATATATATATATGTATATATATATGTATATATATATATATATATGTATATATATGTATATATGTATGTATATATATATATATGTATGTATATATATATATGTATGTATATATATATATGTATATATATATGTATATATATATATATATATATATATATATATATATATATATATATATATATATATATATATAAACAGCAATAATAAAATTAAAAAGACTATAGTAACTAGCATATTGAGTTGTACCACGTATTAAATCTGCAATCGAATTCATAATTTAAATCTGCAACTGGATTCATAATTTAAATCTATAATATTAGAATAATTCACGGTTTTGCTTAAACCTAGTAGCTTCTTAATTATTGCAGAATGTATATCTAAATATGAATAAGTACAGACAAATCATCTGCTTATTATAAAAGACAATATTCTTTGAAAATTATCGGAAAAGCAGCAGAAACTTACTTTTTAGTGATGGTTGTAGGTTTTGGTTGATAACCAGTTGTAAACAATATGATTGGCTCAATAGCAAATCCAACTGTCCCCAAAAGTGCTGTTATGAGAGCTTTAATTAAAATATTGGCTGTGGTATGACTTGAGCAATCTTTCCCTACCCTAAATCTAAGTTATAAACTACTAAGAGAAAAAAAAATCAAATACCTTTAAATGTTATAGCCTGCCTTCTTTAATTATGAGCTGTAATTTTACACATCATGGGATGTCATTTATAGAAAAAAAACTTTGTGATAAGAGATATGTTTGCTACAAGAGCTTACTGAGAAATTTTCCTTGGGTAGTACATGTATATAGTAATCCTTATGGGAGTTACAACCCATAGTCCCCCTTTTCTTCACGGTGCTGTTGGTTGGCTAGCATATATAAACACAGTACTGTAAAGAGACGTTTTATGATATATATAGCTACTCGTTTTGATTTTAGTTCATGTACCTGCTGAAAATCTGAAATCCCTGTGCGATGCTCGAAAAATTATAGAATGTTCGATAGAAATGACAAAATTATAAATAACAATAGATACAAGAAAATTTAGAGGATTTTTATAGGATTACTATCTACCTCCTCTAAAAATTAACAACCGTTCCAAGGAAACGTAATGATTCTTCAAACTATTTTTAACAGCCCTCAAAAAGAAGACCCTTGGAATAATTTGGTTAACAAGAATAGGTATATTGCAAAATTATGGAATGAACTAAAATAATTAATAGCAATAAAAGATTTAACACATAAACAATACCCTCAAAAAAACAAGACAAGTGAAAGAAAACTCTATTTTGGAACTCCCCAACCATATAAACAAGCTGAAACTTTCCACTTATTTCTAGCATTTCGTCTGAATAATAAAGCTATTTGATGCAGCAATTAAACTTATCCTTGTATGGTATATAATGAAAATTTTCCTCCATTTTTCTTTCCCCTGTACTAAATTATTCTATGCAACAGAAGATTAGTATTAAAAATTACGACATAAAAAAAGTTTTATTCATTAAATTGCATTAAATTATTTTTATGTTGTTCCGGGTACTCCATGGGGTTTATTCGACGTTACTCCGTTTAAGGAAAAATAGTTGCTACTCTCGAGATTTTGTATGGGTAATAAACGTTTATCTGTATTTCACATGAGGAAAACTAAGAAAACCCCATGCAGTCCACCTGACGAAGTCGATGTGGATAAAACTAGTAACCTAGCGAGATGATCTACTTAATGTTGACCTTAAGTATGGTTTGCTTTTTTTTTGTACACTATATAAAAGCTGAAATTTTGTTCTTATTATTCATTTCCTGGGGTATAAAATCTCTCTGAACACTAAACAAAAATCAACTCGACTTTCTTGAAATTTTAAAACTATTTTCTATCTAAAATCAAACACTTAAATTAAAAGAAGGTTTGCAACACATGTTGATTATCGACGATTAGATACCTTTGTTCCTAAATCTTTGCAGATGAGAAAATTTATTTGCTTTCCATAAGTAAAATTTATTTGCTTTCTGTAAAAGCGCCTAATTAGTATGTTTAGTAGATAATAAAACTAAATAAGGAGATAACTAATAGTGAATAAATATTTTTCTTCAGTATGTTTATTTAACCGTGTAAATTAATCACAGTTCAAAGATAAAAATAAATTCTTAATATGACGAAAAATCAAAGCTGGTATTTATTAGGTTTGGTTTTGGAGCGCTACGGTCTAATTTTTGCAACACGAGGTCTAATGAGACCGGGGCCTACTGTTTAAAGTCGGTTTCGAATGGCTACGAACATCCATGGCATAGTGGGATTCGAACCCAAGAACTCCAATTCCGAAGGCCAGCCCCCTAACCATACGGCCATCGTTCGGCGCTGGCATTTATTAATACTACCCGTAGAGATGAGTTACAGATGAAATCATTATAGTTACTAATGTCCCTAGGACTGATATTTCATCCTGACCCTAGTCCGAAGTATGATTGAGATATGCATACAAAGTGGTAAAATAAACACAGAATTTGTATTATTTCTTATTAATAACAAACAACTAAGGCGATGGACTTCAGATCTGCGCAGCTTTTCTTTTTGGGACAAAATTCCATTTCAAGTGAAAGACCGGCTTTAAATCATGGAGACAACCAAATTTTATGCAATATTTGAACCCATGTCCTTACATTGTGAAACCGAACGTGCTAACCACTATACCTACAAGCGGCGCTAAAGTCATTAAGTCCTGTATATAAGAATAAAGAAATGCTTAATTGTTTGCATTACTGAAGTTATTAAGTCCAAATCAAATTAGAATTAGAACAGGGTGAGTTGCAGTCAAACTTGACGCTTAATCGATTGTCCAGAACTCTATTTTTATTTTGTTACTTTTTTAGCCATTGACAAAGTAGACGATTAATACAACAAAATGCCTTTGAAGGATATGTTTTGCAAGTCGCAGTAGTATTTTGTAACACATAAATTCATAAAACAATGATAGCGTTCAGTTTTATATATAATAATACAGCTTAAACAAAATTAATTTTACATTTAAAATAACTATAAAATGAGCATAGGTAATTTGAATTTCTGAATTTCTTTCTGGTATGTTAAAATTGTGCAGCAGCTACAAGAGATAGCCTAGAATGACATGCTGATTGCTGGTCTAGGCTATATCGTGATACTATCTCCTGACCCTAGTGAACACAATTTGTGTACACCACCATTTAGAAGTTATTTAGTTTCCCAAATGAAACCCTATATTTCATTATCACTCGTCAATCGAATGGATTTGACAACACTCATCGCGGACATAGTCCAATGGGTTTTTATTGGTGTCATATCGTGCAGACCGACAGCACGCTCAGGTGTGGAACACAATACATTTCAGTAATAGCATACCCATGGTGTTTCATTCAAGCGTATCTTTCTTATAGAGGACATTACACAATTTAAACTTTTGCTGAAATTCAAACTGCAAATTTTCATTTAATGAATTAGTACTTGAAAAAGTTTGTAAATTTACGAACTTTGGCCTTTTTAAAAAATGCTTCATACGCTTAGAAAGTGAACAATATTTTAATCAATCACGTACACCCGTATTTAGATCTTATTCAATATGAATTATTCTCCTAAATGAAAAGCTCTTATCATTAACATTTGTCAAACAGAAGGACTTAACAATTTATCACAGACATCGTGCAGTAGGTTTTTTATTGATACCATAGCGTGTAGAACTGCGGTTTGCTTTGAACTGAAACCTGACATGTTTAAGTAATAGCTTAAATGTATGCTATTTCACTTACAGATCTATTTCTTTTTATAGAAAATATCATTTAATTCGAACTTTTGTCAGACAGGTGGATACCTTAATGTTCTCCCAAATGGAAATTAAACAGATTAGTTTTGTTATGTGAGGGATTTTTCAGACATGAAATATATAGAATGCATTAATGGTTTGTGACTAGTTAATAATCTCGCCGAGTTATACAGAAGATTATTTTACAATTATGGAATAACTTACAGGAAAATGTTTCAGATTTCATATAATTAATTGTTCAGCTACTATAATTGTAATTTAAACAATCTATAAAATATTCATAAAACGCTATGTCAATTTTATATAAAAAATAATTATTAATACTGGTTAAGATAATATTCTTTTTCCTGCAATCGAAATATGAATTCTTTAAATATTTTGAAACATTTTAAAGTTTCTTTGATTAAAAAGATCCATATACCATCCAACACACATAGGGCTAAAAAATAATTATAAAAAATGTGATATTCTGTAAAAATAAATAAGTTAATCCTCCTACATTTAACTTTATATTGAAATCTTTTCATTTAATTATCAGAATTGTTAATCAGTAAAAGTTTCTATTTAACCCAATATTCATCTTATGATGTTATCTTCTAAAAATAATTTATTCCATCCAAATCTACGAGTAATATTACATCTGCTAAGGCCATGGCCATTTTTAAAAGACTTTGCGATGAGTATATTATCAAGCTGTATCGTTATTAAATGACCATAAGTTTGACCTTCCACCGACGAATTTCTTTACATTGGACGGGGAAAATATACTTGTATGGTTCCAATCACCTGACACCATTCTAAGAATAAAACACACCACTTCAGAAACACGAAAAGCTTAAGTGTGTATGATTCAACACATCACTCGTAAAGCGAAAGTGGCAACACAAAGAAACAAATACTAATGTAAATTGGGGAAGACATAGTAGGTCACTAGTCCCATGATGTATCAACACAAGTTCGTCTCTGAAGGTCGACAACGAAATTCCATGTATTTGCATACAAAGCCCTACTTCTCTCTGCGTCCTTCAAACATGTGTCTGTGGCCAGGAGATTCGCTCCAGGCATTTCTTTCAGGACGAAATTTCCTTGGTCAGCCCTGTACCTCGGCTAGCACAATGGTACATTTTCCGGCTTTTATTAAGTAGGCCAAGAAACCATTTTGACAACTAAACAAAAATAAACAT
>CM063501.1:51781892-51789392 GCA_032207245.1 Pardosa pseudoannulata | reverse complement strand
ATAATTTTCTAATTAGCTTAGATATAAATATTCTAAATTATTTTAACAAAGAAAAATAATAAATTAACTAAGAAATGAGCATAAAAACTTTAAATATATTGTTAATTTAGAGACACGATTAAGTAGTGAAAATGATAATGAAAGTAGTTGTTTCGTCCTTTTGTAAGGTAATGTCATGAATACCTCAGAAAAGAATTCAATTTATACAAATTAACATAATTGCAACTACTAAAGTGCCCTGGACAACAGCATTTTCACACTCGAATATACTAGCATTAAATTTTCAGTCAAATGAAGCAAACAATTATAATTCAATCCTTTTGTTTGTATTCTGATTCTAATTATTAGTGTAAACGTGTATATTAATCACTATAATTCTATAGTAAAAAGTTTTATACTTATATAGAAATAAGAGTTAGGTATCCTTTGTGCGTATGATCTGGCTTGTGTATATCTTTAGAAAGAGCCCCCAAACTCTCGTAATTTCGACCAGTGCCATCCCCTCGTGGTATCTGTGGTAAGCAAGGTGCGCCACCTCTTTCGATATTCAATACAAACTCACATGGTTTCCCAAGCCCGCCTGTTCGATTGTCGTGGAACACGTTTGTGTCCGAGGTCAAGGATTTCGCCATCCAATGTCAGCAGTTCTTTGACTACAAGATACGCACCATGAAAAGTGAGAACGGAACATGCCGAGAAGATCCCCTCTGCCGCGTGTGTGTGTTGTGAGAGAACCGGTTCCGGCAAAGAGGTTTTCTCTCTTTTATTTTTTTGTAATCAGCAGGTGAGGACTTTACCGTAGGTGTCTCGAAGTGAGGTCAATGTTACCGTACTTGGCCAGCGATGGAGAGTCGAAAAACGGCCCGATGTTGCGTCACGGGCGGATAAAAAGCGTCGCCCCCAGGCTCTGAGTTGGGCACCTACAATTTATACCCTCGCATGACTGGAGTGTGGTTTCCAGAAAGACCAACCGATGAGGATAAAAAGAACGGCTTGAACCTGATGCGCTTTTAAGCAGAAGCTTAGCATTAGTGCTTTTAGATAAGACACATCTATAGTGTCGTTTAATTTATAAACCGTTTTCTTCCTCCATTTAAATTTTTTGCAATTGTTAAGAGCTTGTACATAAATTTAAATGAGTCACTTGATGAGTCACTTAATTTGTATTTTAGCAAATTATTAAATTTAACTGTTAATGGAGGGATGAAAGCATCCAGTTATTGTACAGTAGGCGGAATAAAGATATTGGCCCCAGGCAACAAGATGGAAACTTACAGTTTATTCCCTCATATGTCTGGAGTATGGTTTTCAAAGAGACCAACGCTGAAGACGACTTGAGCATGTGCTTTCAATAAGAAACGCAGCAATAGTTTTTATAGATGAGACGTATCTGAGATATAGCTTGAAATATAAATATTTTTTCTCAATAGAGCAATTTGTCACAACGTCACGAACTACTACAATGCCCTTCCCATTCATTTTCATGTTTACAGCAGCCAATAGACAAACAATGAACTACCTTTCCGTTTGAAATTAAAGCCAGAATTGCCAGAATTTGAGATGTGCCCTGCTTCGTGAAATCGCCTTATTTTACCTCTTTATGTTAAGAGCTTGCAGGTATATTAATTTAAACAAGCAAATAACTGTAATTTAACAAATCGTTAAATTTAACCACCGATTGAGAGACAAAAAACGACTCAGTGCTTCTTTGCAGTTGGGAAAAAAAGTATCGCTTAAGAGTACAAGATGGGTACGTAAAACTTACTACATAATTAAAATATGATTCACAATATTGAGACCAACACTGAAGACAAAAATTGGATTCAGCATAAAGTACATTTAAGAAATGTAGCATTCATGCACTTACATCACACATGGTTGAATTCTGATATGTTTTGTCTATCAGTTTAAGCTAGCAAGAGCTTGTAGGTATATAAATTTAAACAAGAAACATCACAAAATGAGATAATTTTTGTCTTAACCAATTATAAAATTAAACCACTGATTAAGAGATTAAAAACGACTCAATGTTCCTTCACGAGTGGTAATAATAAAAGCATTATCTCCAGATTGTTACACCATTACGCCAGATTGTCCAGGTTTTATGCTATTTCTGTCCTCATATGACTGACGTGCGGTTTTCAAACAGACCAAAAGGTGAAGTCAAAGAAAGGCTTGATCATGATTCTCTTTCAAAATGTAACTTAGCATTAATAAATTTGAATTAGACTCGTCTAAGGTGCAGGATGAATTCTAAGTAATTTTTTTCTTGATTTAATCCCTTTATGGTGTCAAAAACTTGCTGGTATGTAAACATAGGTGAGCAAATATCATAAGATAAAATAATTTCATCTTAACAAATTAAATATAACCGGCTATGGACAAATGAAAAACGACCGGATGTTGTGCTGTAGACGGAAAAAGAAAAAAAAGATGCCTCTAGGCTTTGAGATAGACACCTAGAGTTTTTTTCTCCCACCACTGGAGTAGTAATTAGTGTCTAAATAAATCACTGTAATAAAGCTAATCAAATTTTCTGTGTGCGTTCATATACCACACGCTCTATGCATATACATATTGCATTAGAAAATTGGCTAACGAAACTGTATTGTAAGTAAATTTCTATGGACCTGGAATAGGTACAAATAATGTCGCAATTCTCCAAATTTATCGATATATTGACGGATTTAATGACACAATTTAGTCCCCAAATGTGGTTTCCTATTGATTAAATCAGTGTAGTATAAAGAAAATACATATTAATATATGAATTGTCTATTTTTTTAGTTCACTAAAATTACAGTCGATTAGAACCCTTTTCCTATACAGTTTACAGAAAAAAAAGATCTGGGTCTGAAAGAGATTTGTCCCTCACCGAGGTACGCACCACAGAGTAAAGATATGTTTATATAAACTCTGTGCTAAATTAACTGTAAAGTATTTAATGCTATAAATTAATTTATTCTGTTATAGCAAACTAAATATTCAATTGACTGTAGGTTTAATTTGTTATTTAATTATTTCTTTAACAACCAATACCGTAGATCTAATCGGCAAATGCTATGTTTCCTCTGGTATACCTTAGGAGATGAATTTACATTTGCACCCGTTTAGTGTACGGATATACCTCCTTTCCATGTAAAAATCGCCGAACGATGGCCGAATGGTTAGGGTGCTGGCTTCGGGGTTCGTGGGTTTGAATCCCACCATGGCATGGATGTTTATATCCGTTCAGAATCGACTTTAAGCAGTAGGTCCCGGTCTTATTAGCCCTCGTGTTGCAAAAAGTAGACCGTAGCACTCCAAAACCAAACCAAACCATGTAAAAATACCAATACTTTATACTAGTCCATATAAGTTCCTCTACCATGGCTTCTAGTTTTGCACGTTTATAGAGTCCACATTTATAATACACATGAGGGAAACCAGAAAAATTCCATGCTATCACTCATGCGATCTATTCTTCCAGGAAGCAAAACCATCTAAGGTAGAGTAACAACACCTTTATCGTTCAGCTACGGTTCGCCTAGTGTTAAAAAAAACAACTTTAGATTAAAAAAAATCTCCTTGTTATCCTTTTTTTATTTTATGTTATTATTTTCATTATACTTGTATTTTATTTATTTTCCAAAAGAAAAAAAGGATTCTGAGCGGTCAAGGACTGGATCATTTTTATTCATATCTATGGAAGTCATATTCAATTTTTTATTCTATATTCTAGAAACGAGTTCAGATCGTGTGAATTCATAGCCCTTCTTCATTCATATTAACTTGTTATGATAATTTTTTTCCTATTCACGAAACGGGTTTTCTTACGAATTACTCATCCTGTAAGAAAACCCAGTAAACTTGGAGCACGGTACTATCCGTATCGTTCCGTTACATGGTTTTTCAGTCTCGTTTACCATAGTTTCTGCCACCTGCCTTTGACAGCTATTGTGCACGAACTGATCATTCGTTTTTTCCTTCCTCCTTGCAGCCTTGGCACAGACGAGATATTATGGGAAATTAGCCGGGAATTTTCGAACCCAAGCCCATGACGTTAAAGGGACCGTCTACATCGTGAATGACAGAACCCTATTCGTTGAAGATTTCCACTACGATGGTCAAGGACCAGGTAAGGATAGATGTTACTGTTCTACTTTGTATTTTGTTTCATTTTTATTTTTGAAAATACAGTTACAGTTATATCTACAGTTTACAAAGAGGGGTATTCCAATGGTATGTATGTAAATATGAAAATAAGAAGCAAACTAATTACACTCATGTTTCCTAGTGCGTAATATGAAATTGCTTTGAATGATTAATATAGTTTTCCCATAGTCTAAATTGATAGTCAATCTAGTTTAATCAAACTAAAAATTAAACAGACTTCTTAAACAGTCTTAAATTGTAAAAAATGGAATTGTAAAAGTTATCGTTGCAGAGTATCAGCAATGTGTTTTAAATGTAAATGAACATAAACAAAATTTTAAAAATAAAACTAACGTTTAATTTACTTAAAACATACAAAGAAAAGGTTTAAGGCAAATAAACATGGTGTAGAATAATTTAAACTGGTAACTTAAACTGTTAAACAATATTACTACTAGTAAAAGAAAACCATTGAAAACGATCACAAAAATGAATACATTTGACCTTACTAAAACTTAGGCTAACCCAGAACCAGGCATGAGCAGAACCTCATAAAGCGAAGTTGTTTTGCCCTCTTCATTACGCAGATCGACTTCTCAAGCAACAAACAAGTTAAAATGAGCCGCTTAAGTAAGAACTTGTATTATTAAATACGTTGGGATAAATTTCCCTTACTAAGCCTTACGAAGCTAACTATTTTATGGAGTTGAGAAGTCGGCCTGGCCGAAGGTTAGATTAAGACACGTACTTTTGACTAGTATTTTGTGTATGAGTGAACAAACCAAGGTGTTTCATTTGACAACACAAATCAATAGTTTAAGAAAAGAGTTAAAGATCATAACGTTTGAAAATAGGTAATAATAATCCTTGAGGATTCTGTTCAGTTTTGTAGTAAATGTAACACAAAGAATTTTGAAATGTGAAGAAAAGAAATTATTCTGGATATGTTAATAAGTGATTTCAAAAACCTTAAAACTAAATTTTATCTCCGTAATTGTGTTCTTGAGAAACAAAGTACGAAAGGCATTCCATTTATTTAAGTGTAAAAGGGATCAACAGAAAAAAATTCTAACTGGACAATGCTTTGATTAGACCATTTATTGTGTTCTTCAGAAATAATATCCCATACTTAAAATTGCTTTCAATTTTCCCTCTTACCACAAAAGAGCGGAAATAAGTTATAACAAATTAACAAATGGAATGATTTCACATATTTATATATATATATATATATATAATATATATATATATATATATATATATATATATAAATATATATATATATACATATATATATATGCATATATATATATATACATATATACATATACACACACACACACATATATATATATATATATATATATATATATATATATACTAGGCGACCCGACAGACGTTGTCCTGTTTTAACGCTGTATATCCAAAAACTGTAAAATGTTTTTAAATTAATTATAAATTGATCGAAAAGTAAGGAAAAAAATTATTTTAAAAATACTTGACGCCACCCAGCGTACTTTGGGAATAATCTCAGCAGATGCATAAATAATCTTCAAATATTGTCATAAAGTACGTGTTAATACAAATAAAAATGTATTTACTTTTAGGTGAAATATTTTTAATCCCATTATATAGAGTATAAAAGTTTATACAATAAATTGAATTTAAAAAATTTGAAATTTTAAGAAAAATGGTGTGTTTCTATTTTTCCTAAATTTCCTGTATAATGAAGTAATGTTATTTATAAAGGAAAAAAAATTATTCATTAATTGAACTGATGCCATAGAAATATCTATACAAAATTTCATGTGTTTTAAAAGATGGACTTTGTTACAATCTATCTAATTACTAAAAAAACGTACTTTGTGAATAACTCAAATAACTTAATAATATTCTGTGTATGATTAAGTTTGTTTACATTGTATTATCCTTATTAATTTGGGTTTAAATTTAGATTCTTTTAAAAATCATACATTTTTTTAATTAGCAAAACATAACGTCCATTTTTTAATCAATATTGAAAAAAATCGAGTTTTTAAAGGTTGGGAACGTCCTAGTTCCGTTAAAAGTGTTGAAATAAGTTCTAGTAAGAAAAAAATCCTGAAAGGTTTTACGCAATGCATCATGTATCAAACATATACTGCATCATGTTTGTAAATTAAAATAAAGATTCTCAAATGTTATGCGATATGAAAAGTTAAAAAAAAATGATATTCAAATGTCCATCGTTGGAAGCACATTAACTAATCTGAAATAAAAGATTTTAGTACAGCTTCTGATAAACGTAACGCTATAAAAAAGTATATTTACGCTCCCAGTACAACATGTTAAAGTTTTAATTCATATTCTTCCAATTAAATTGAATTTCGTTAACGGACAATGTATTATACACAACTAGTTATACCAGTTTAAAAGCATGTCTTGAAAAGCCAATTTTGAAAGTATACGAGATTCATCTTAAATATGAAGATAATGATTGTAATTTCACAACACGCAGTACATTATTCTGGGGGGGAGTCCTGAATTCTGTAGTGACTCTTGGCCATTAACTGCTCAATGACCCTTTCAATTAAAGAAATAACATTTTTTATTGAATATTCATTTCAGATGCCTTTTTCTGGGGTGATATCAATGAAGTTCCCACACCAAATGGATTCATCATCCCCTTATTTAACGGAACGTAAGTACTTATTTTTTCTTGCCCTTTTGACTTATCTTATTCTATTATTTCTAGCAGCCAAACCTCTAAAGAATGCATTAGGCTGAAATAACAAAAAGTAATTAGTTGGTTTCTAATAACTTCAGCTAGTTTTTACCGAAGACTCTTGTACTGGTAGTTATGAAACATAATGAAGAGCCCCAGATCACAAAACACCTTTTATTAAAGACACTAAAATAATAAGAATAATGAAAAAGATTATAATAATAAAATAGAGGTACATTGGGATTTTATAGTTTTATAAAGATCCTGAGCACAGCCTATCAAATTACAGGCACAAGACAAAAATAATCAAACACAGCAAATGAAAACACAAAAGGATCAACCCCGTACGTCCTAGAAAGCTATTACTTAAATAATAATAAGCAGCCAAAATACCAAGTATGAGTGCGAATACATATTTCAACAGGTAGAGAGCTAAATAATTATGAAAATACTATAATGAAACCTAGATGTTTTTGTAATAAGATGTGGAAAGGAATTCCAATGAAGCTATTCTTTAAGTATTTCCTATTTATAAAAGCTTTAAACTGTTATTCGGTATAAAGAATATGCCCGTAAAAATGTTTTGAATAAGGGAATTATACAATAATAAGCAATTTAATTCTCCTCAGAAAGTTACTAATTTAAGGATAAAAAGTTTCTTG
>CM063501.1:51766892-51779392 GCA_032207245.1 Pardosa pseudoannulata | reverse complement strand
TCTACTATATATGTTTAAAAACTTACCTTGCGGGTAAATGAATTTTATTCTTTTTCTTTGTTTCTTGATCATTTTTTATATTATTATATAAAATGTGCTTCTTAAAATTACCTAACTAAATAATTTATTTAAAGCTTGAGTACTATTAAAGAAGTAATAAAAAATTCTTTTTAAAAGAAATGGAATATTCTATTTTAGAAGTCAAAAATAGATGTAATAATGGATATTTTATATCACGAAAGGTAGTATGTCCCCTTCGTATGTTGTTTAAGAGGTCGAAATTTAATCACTATAAGCGTTTACTTGATTCGATAGCATAGTGTTATTTCCCTCTCCTTACATGGGCTTACAAGAATAAGTAAAGAAAGCTTTTAATTTTGGACTACATGTCATGATATAGGTTGACTTATTTCTAATATTATAATTAGTCTGTTTGATTTTAAATAATTATATTTAATGCAGTGGAATTCTATCTTTGACGAAAGATGTTATGCATGTAAAAGTAATTACTTTTTATTAATTATTAAAATTTCGAATGAAAGCGAAGGAATTGTATTTGCAAAATTCATAAAAGTCTAAATTATTAAAAATCAGTTTTCGTTCCACATTTTTACACTACTGCAATTTTGTTGTCAGTGACTCATTAAAAAATAAATTATTAAAAATTATTCAAGTATTCTTTATAATTATGATCTCTATAGTCCAACGACAATTAATATAAAATGTAAGCATTAAAACTATTTTTATTACTGTTTTTGTTTAAAGTTTCTCCTTAAGCTCTTTTTGATTTTTAGGTGAATTTTGGAAGCCTGGTGTTGCCAACCGAAGATTTACCTTCTGAGAAGAGCTTAGGACCACTTCCCTCTCTCGCACATGGCGTTAAGTCTGATGACGTCATTATCAAAGATTCAAAAACTTTATTAATAAAAAATCTCTTTTACGATGGAGCTGGCCCAGGTAAACTTTAAAATACCTACAATTACTTATTAAGTAGTCAGAAAGTGCAAGAAATTGATTTATAATTTAGGGAGTGATCAAAAGTTTCTGTTTTAAGGCTGTACTGTCCAGATTTAGTACGCCAGCTATGAAAAGTGGCTTGAGCAGTGAGACAATCCTTCCATTGTTTCACCAGGTTTATTGCATCTCCGGGATCATTTACCTTAAAGGAAAGGTTCCATATATGTGGATGTTCCCGAATGAGAACAGACACAACGATGCCCTTTATAGTATATATTAAAAAACACTTATGTGAGAGACGCATGCATGCACAGACGATACGCAGAAACAGACAAAACCCAACCAGGGGCAGGCCAAAAGATTATCCGAACCACAATACCGAAGTAAACAAAGGATCACATTAGGAGGAGTGCGAAGAGAATCTCCATAAAATTCCGTCCCTTGATGAATACATGCCGCTCGCCTGGTAGGGAGAGAGGTGTCAGTTACTTCACCAAGTTGAATTACCCCTTTGGTAAAACTCTTTTTCCTGCTGCTTCAAGAAATCCTAAATTAACTGCTGTACTTCTTCATCCACCAGGAACCGAGGAACTTTCAAGATTTTTTAAGGGACCAATGGCATGAAAATCGTATGGAAAGGGTTATAAAAGGGGACCTATTGGATCTCCCACTTTAATCAGTGTAATACCTGCATTACTACACTTGCGATAAGGAGACGCATGTTATCATGAACCATAATAATCTTCATTTTGCAGTTTTCCAGGACATAATTACCCGCCTTAAACTCTCCAGCGTGTCCTGTATCGTTTCAAAATTATGAAGACATTTAGATCCTTAAAATTAATAAACATTGGGTCCTGAAAATCCCAGAACACGGCAAATATAACTTTTCCAGCAATTCTGTTTGAGTGCATTTGGTAATAACATCCCCATGGATAACATTTCCACATTTTTCATACGCAAACACATACTTCTGAAACGAATGAATTTCCAATAACCTTCTATCCCGATGTCGATGTTTATACACTTTCTACCAATAAGTATTTGGACACCTGTGGTAGAAAAGAAAAACTAACTTTATTCAAAATCAATAGTTGGTAGAGCCTCCACGAGAGGTAATTACAGAGTGAACCCTCCAGGGCATACTTTCCACAAGTCTTTGTTTTACAGCTAGCGATATTGTCTTCCACTCGACTTGGAGTAAACATACAAGTTCCTTCACCGATTTTTGACTGGTATCCAAATAGTCCCAGAGGTTCTCGATAGGGTTCAGGTCTGAGCTCTGGGAAGGCCAGTCCATTCGATGAACTCCATTGGCACCATACCAAGCCTTGGTTAACCTCGAAACATGACAACTGGCATTGTCGTCCTGAAAGTAACAGGGGTCCAACCCGTAAAACTGCCACAACGTAGGAAGCACATTGTCATCCAAAATAGTGCAGTAGGCATCGGCGTTGAGCTTACCATGAATGGGGACCAAGAGTCCCAGTCCATACCAGGAGAAACACCCCCAGACCATAATTCCACCTCCGCCGAACTTGACTTTTGGCACAATACATTCTAGCAGTAGACGTTCTCCAGGCAGACGGTAAAGGGTGAACCTTGATTCGTCGCTCCAAAGAACCAGTTTTCACTGATCTACTGTTCAATTTCGATGTGATTTGCACCACATTACCCGAGCAGCGCGGTTGGACATTGTAATCAAAAGCTTATGGGCAGCAGCACGACCATAAAAACCAAGATGTGCTTCTTAAGGATGGTATTCATTGAAACAATACTCCCTGATACCTATTGAAACTCCTCGCGGATGAGAGCCATCGGTTGGGTGTGGTCCTTCCGAATTTCTCTGGACAGCATTTGTCTGTCCTGTCTCTATCTCCCAGTTTCGTTGGTCTGCAAACTAGGAGCACATTCCGACAATCACCGCTCACCTTCCACTTCTTAATCACATAGGCCACTGTCATTTTGGGTACTTCAGATGGCTAGATACGTCCCTTAATTACACCTGATAGTGATACCCAATAATTATACCTTTCTAGAAATCAGAAAGCACCAAACTGCGAGGCATCTTGAATTCGACAAATGCCGATGCTGTTTCTTACACGATATATATCGGCGGAGGCCATGAAATACCTCAGGACCACAGATATCGTCATTAGCATAGGTGTCCAAATACTTATTGGTATACAGTGTATACCTTCATCGGAGAGGCACTAATTTGAATATACACTGCAACTATGCCCGCAAACGGAAACTTTTTGATCGCTCCTTATATCTCAGGAACTGATTTATTGTTTATTGCATCTTAAATTATTTGACATTTATCACTATTTTTAAAATATTACCTAACTAAAACTTAACTTTAAAATATTCTTCTATTAAGGAAAGTAATATTTATTAGATATGCTTTTAAGGTAAAACTATTTTATGTGATGTATGAAATACATTGAATTTATTGTCTCTTCTTCCCTCGTTCAAGCATATATATTTTTACATCGTTAGTAAAATACGAGTATTGATGTTGGACGTATAAAGGAAAACTTTAGAATTTTAAAACTCGAAGTTTTATTTCAGATGCATTTTTCTTGGCGGGAACTGGTATCAAACCTCACAGCCAAGGAATTAAAATTCCTGATGAAGATGGAAGGTAAGTAATAACCACTATAAAAATTATATTTATGAATATAAAGTTAATATGAACTGTTTTAGATTTGTAGTGAAGTTCATAAAAGTTGAAAACTACCTCTCTGGCGGAAACTCACAGGGAGAAATTTCTAAACTTACTTTCTAAGAATAGCAAATTACATAATTTGGAGTAACAACTTATTTTGAATTGAGATATAACAATTTTTCAGTGCTGTTATTGGGTATATTACAGTGTAATGGTAATTTAAAATCTTTACTTATAAAAATTTTTGAACCCTTAGGTTTTAGGTTTCTAATATGTAAAGTCAGCTTTAAGATAAATAAAGATATGAAGTAACTGAAAAATAAATACATATAAAATCCAATAGACAAACTGCTTAATGTAATATATCTTCTTAATAAAGACATTCTTTCAAACTATCTTTGTTATAGGTATATATTTAATAAAAACAATATGTAATAGCAAAATTATCTTCAAAATAAGTTGAATATACATAAAAAAATTTACTTTCTTGTTGAAAATAGTATGTGGGATGTGGAAAATTGCACACTTATTACGAAATATATATTCCGGATTTGCAAGAAGAAACCCAAAGAAACATATCCTGTCAAACGTTTAGATATTTAAAAAACTTTCGATAACATAAAATGATGTATAGCCGCAAAAAAACAACAAAGTATAGGAAGATGTAAATGCAAATAGGTTTTACTTTTCAACCGAAAGACAGAAAATACAACAGCGTTAGTGTAAGCAGCTTTCTGTACAAATAGCTAAGAAATACTTAACCATACAAAAAAGATTCTGTCTCGTTTCATAATGAGCGTAATTTGTGTTACTTCTTTCTTATTTCTTGTTTCAAACTGATATTTTAAGTAATATTTCTGTAAGAAAATGTACTTACCTTGGTAGATATTTTAATTGTCTTCGACTATTAAATATTAGTATATTTGAAAAATCAGTAAAACCTAAAAGAACAGTGATAGAAATTCACAGTTTATTGCAATATGCTTGGGACAATAGTAAATTTTCAGGCAGACAAACCTTAAAATTAGTTACAATATTCCAAAACAGATGGCGCACCAGTCTGGAAAAATTTAAACTACGATATTTGTTTGTGGGGACTCTTAAAAGACCAGGTGTACCGCCACTATCCAGAAACAATTGAATAAATGGAACAGTACATCTGTTCTACATGTGAAACCATCCCGCCTGAGACGTTTACACGGGTTTCTGATAATTTTGTTCTGAGAATACGCCATATTATTGCTGTGCATGGGGGATATCTGGAAAATATCGTAGATTTTTCTAGACTGCAGCGTCATCTGTTGTAGAACATTGTAACTAATTTTGAAAGTTTGTCTGCCGAAAAATTTAATACTGTGCCAAGCATATTGCAATAAACTGTGTATTTTTACCACTGTCCGTTTAGCTTTTATTGATTTTTTAAATATACCGGTAATTTTTGAAATACCCTGTATTTATCGTTTGGGAATGTAACCTTATGAATTAGAATAATTTTTTATTGCGTAGGACCAACAAAAGAAGCTATTTTTCCGTAAAATAACTCGATTGTATTTCCTTTTTGACAAAAATTTTTTAATCTGTTATGCATATCCTACAACAAAAAAATTCTAAAACAATGAAAGAGTAGCATTGTGTAAGATCCATCAACGACAAGACAGTAGTTAAAAAGCTATCTGCAAATGGTAGATAGATTGCCGGTTTTAGCTCATTTTTAACATGAGGAAAAATGAATAAATGAGGCTTTAGAGGTAAAAAAAAAGTTACTTTTAAGCCCTTAGGGAAATACAGTAATTTTCAAAACGAATTGTAGGTTTTACGGTCTTTTGATATACGATCCGAGACAAGACACTATTATTATGTTTTTGGACTAACGGTCTAGGACGCCATAAAGGAAATACCTTAGACTCCTGAAATGGTTAGAATTGTCCTAAATGAGGTACAAACATATAATTGATATAAACTGAGAAACAGTAATTTGGATGATGATTCTTTAGTTTTAATAGATACTTTCCTAAATTTGAAAAAAAAAATTGTTTGTTATAAACTTTGTGGTTAAATACAAAAACACCACTGAGAATCGAATTTTCATTTTTAACTGTTCTACTTAGAGTTCTTTTTCATTTGCCAATCTCAACCAGTGATTCTCAACGGTGGCGGCAGGACGACGTTGGTGGGCAGTGAACTTGTTTTCTGTTTTATTTTATTTATATTTATGTTAGAGCGGTAGGGTGGCGATGTGAGCAGATTTTGGCTTTCAAACTTAATTTTAAGAACACTAAATACATTTATTACATTAATTATCTAATTTACGCAATTTTTGCCATCAATAAAACAAACTTACGTGATAGTACCAAAACCAGTTATTTACATTTCTTATGTTCTGCGTAAAATTGGGCCGACATTCAGAAAAATATATTTAATCAACAGCATTCGTTTCGTTTAGTTTGGAACACTACAGTCTACTCTTTTGCAACCCGAGAGCTATTGACACTGGACCTACTACTTAAATCAAATTTCGAACGTCTACGAACATCAATACCCCAATGGGATTCGAATCCACGAACTCCTGAAAGGAAGGTCAGCGCAATAATCATTCGCTTGAGCGTTGCTTCAGCGCTTCTCAGTAACAAAAATTTGGTTTCTAACTCTATTGAAGAAAATTACTTAAACATTTTTCCTCTTTCAATTCAGTATTTCTTCTACCCTACACTTTAAATTGGGGGAGTTTTACAAAGGGGACGTTAAACACATTTCGGGTGGGGGCAGTACTTGAATCACTGCTCTAAACTAAACGAAGACGTCGACCTTGAAGTTTTATGAAGGACAGTAAAAAATAAAATTAATCATAAAATTAATCTAGTATTATCAACAGATATTTGTTTAAAAGAACTTTCCACAATATTTTACAAGTTCCCATTTTTTGACATATTTCCATAACATGGAAATTTTTTTCGAACATCAGAAAGTATATATGGCATTTGCAGTTGATCTTTTTTTTAACTCTGTGTAGGTTGGAGAAACTACATGGCTACATAGGGAAAGATGTATTACTGAGACTTCCTGGAGAGCTGACTGTATTCGATATTGACTGGATGGGCCTCTATTGTATTCAATTCGAACAAAATTTTGGTCACGTCATGTTCCCCGAACACCCAAATGTACCAGCTAACATGGAGGATCTGCTAACGGCCCCAAGTATGTATATGCAATTCAACAATCTTACGAGGAATTTAAAATGTCATTCAAATTCTCTTTATCTGCCTTTTAATTAGGTATAGATTGTCTATCAATATATTGTCAAGTATTGATATACTTCAAGTATCGCTATAACAATATTTTAAATTCTGCTCTACCGATATATAACCTCCATAAGCGATTCTGCTTTTCTCCACCCGTGATATCGTGAATCGCCACAAGACATTCTTTATATTCCTCTAATATCAATATAAAGGGATATTTCTCCCAGTTAATGCATCCGTTTGACATATTTAACTGCATATTTGATACAAAGACAGGCTAGAAAATCTACCTTTGAAGACTCGTCAATGTTTTTGGTAGTATATTCCAATATATCCCGAAACATTTATATAATACAGTTGAGAAAAATAAGAAATTCATTTGTTTCCTATTTCAGCATCTGCTATTGCTTTTTGTCTATTGGGATGTATCTAATATATTAGTATTAACTGCTTTGTTTCAGTAGTCAATGATATATTCAGATGGTTATATTTATAAATAGCTTGGTCCCAATAACTAGTATCACGTACACGTTAATATATCTGTATAGCTTCCTGCTTGTTTATGCCTTTCTTTTGTTAATATCGGAGGTTTATGCGTTGGTTTTTTATGAATATCTAGATACTGTTAGTTATTTAAAAATAATAATGTCTAGTCACTCTTAGTTTAAAGTAGTATCGCGATATATCAAAAATATTAATATTAATTTGGAGATATATCGCAATATTAAATTTCTGATATCATCCAGCCCTACTTTTAATACGTATTAGATAAATAAAAGAGCAAAATTGTTTAGTAAAATATGTAGTTTACGTATTTTTATATTTGTGTGTTATTATCAATGGTTGTTCTGTTTTATTTCTTTTATATTTTTGTGATCTTGTACACTTTTTGTTACCCAGTTAGTACTTTTTGGTTGCTATACAATTATATTAAGAATTTCTCACGTTTTAACATTTTAAACTGTGCATTTATTTAATTATGTATTAATTTATAAATTGTTACTATTCCTAATCTTAAAAATTTTAATGAGAATTATTCAAGAATATTGTCTTTCAAATTTGAAACTAATAGACACATTTTGTAAGTTACTTTTATTTAATGAGAATCGATTAAAATTCCAACGTCAAACTTAATTACTCAAATATTTAAAACCAGGAAAACTATGATTTTTTAAGCTACTGATACTGCTAAAAAATTCAGTGCTCTAAAATTTTGTAAAATTGTTATAAAAATATATAGTATAGTTCAGAGGTTTGAAACCTTTTTTAATTTTGGACGCCGCATTTAACTAGACAATAATAAAAAAAAGCCACATTTAATTAGACAGTAATAAAAAAGGCGCATTTAATTACATAATAAAAGAAGAGACCGCATAAGTTGATATACTTATAAATACATCTATTGTCAAATTATTATAGTTTTTGCATAGTTCTATTAATTTATTGCATTTATGTAAATAATACAAAAAAAGTACTAAGTTACTTGTCTATTATTTAACATAAAAAGTTGCAACATAAAATATTTTTGAATTCACATAAGAGTAGTAAACTGTTATGAAATTAACCCCTTAAGGTGCACGCTCGAGTTAACTCGAGCGCGCCAAACTGGTCAAACTGCGTACACTCGAGATAATTCGAAAGGCTTTATACTTAATGTTGCTATAAATTTTCACACTCGAATACAATCGAGAATTGAAAATAACAATGTAAAAGCAAAAAAACAATTGTTTTACTGATATTTATCATTTACATGGGATTGTAAGCTATATTCGACTGTTTCCTGCAATGTTATCAAAATCCAAAATTGCAATAAAAATTTTGATTATTTTTGTACTTTTGTAATTTTCTTGGCAGGACAACGTTCTAAATTGTATTTTTTACATTTAAAAAATTGTTTTTTTTTTTTGGCCGCCTTTTTCAAAAAAAATGTGCATTAAGGGGTTAATCTCAAACTATGTCTAATAAACTACATATCTAAATACAGCTTCAATTAAAATATATTTTTAGAAAAACTTATTACGTTATAAAGAAATATAATAGAAAATTTTTAAGTTATAAAAAACTAACAGAACAAAAATACAATAATATTAATTTTCATGATATCGTAATAATTATTAAATATTAATTGATACAAGAGCTAGCTTTTATGAAAGTAGAATGTTTCCCATGATATAGTATTTTCATTATGCTATAGATAATTTATATCTGTCTTAAAGTCACATGATTTTATGGTGGGATTTTTCTGAGGAAATTATTCAGATTAGTATTTCACAAAATAAGTTTTTTGAAAAAGCTAACTTCCTGAGATTATTTTTAAGCACAATTTATATTTATTTCCAATTATGAATACATTTTTTTTTTCAGATTTTTGCTAATCCTTACATTTCTGATAAATTGTATGAAATAATTTATGTAATTGCTAAAATCAGGAAGCGAGTATTATTTTCGGATTGACATCAGAGAGGAGTCATGAATCTGCCCACGGAACTGCTTGACTGAGTGATTCACTTAAAGTGGAACAAATCCAAATGGAGTCTCAAAATCTAGAATCAAATGTTATCTTATGCCATTCAGACAGCCTACCAGCTTTCGTTCGAACTTGGCAATGCGGAATCTCTTCAAAAGCTCCTACTTCAAAAGAAAAATTCTTTTTTTGGTCTTCCAAACTTTGAAGGATAGTTTCTCGCTTCGTAGAAAACCGCAAATATAACGTTTAAGGATATGTTTCGAAATTATAGAATCAGTTTATCATCGTCGATTAGTGAGTGGGAGAAATATTAATGTGGTATGTCTATATGATGTATACGTGAATGGTGCTTGAAGAACAGGAGAGATATATCAGTACACGCGGCTATCTTGTAAAATTTCCTTTATTAACAAAAATAGTCATTACAGAAAATTAATTTTTATTTGTTACTCATTAGATTTTTCTGCATACTAACTATGTACAATTATGACTTTCTCAAAGAGTCTGTTGATCTTACAAAATCCGTCATTATAAAATCGCACTTCGTGCCTCTACTTTCTCCATACTGCGAATCACTTCAATCTAGTCATTATATAAAATTAATTTTTATTTGTTATTCATCAGATTTTTCTGCATACTTACTATGTACAATTATGTGTTCCTCAAAGCGTCTGTTGATTTTACGAAAGACGTCATTGTAAAATCCCACTTCGAAACTCTACTTTCTCCATACTGCGAATTACTTCAATCTAGTCATTATAGAAAATTAATTTTTATTTGTTATTCTTAAGATTTTTCGGCATACTCACTATGTACAGTTATCAGTTTCTCAAAGCATCTGTTGATCTTACAAAAACCGTCAATGTAAAATCCCACTTCGAGCCTCTACTGTCTCTATACTGCGGATTATTTCAATCTACAGCTTCTTGTAGATTGAAGTAAAGAAAAAAATCTTTTTTGATCTTTCAAACTTTGAAGGATATTTTTTCGCTTAGTGGAAAGTGGCAAATATAACGTTTAAGGATGTGTTTCCCAATTATACAATCAATATATCATTGTCGATTAGTGTGTAGGAGAAATATTAATATGGTATGTCTACACATTCAATGAGTGAGTGGTGTTTGAAGAACAGGAGAGATATATTAGTGTACAAAGCGATCTCATAAAATTTGATTCATTACTAAAATTAGTATATGTAGAGTTTTAATTTTTATTTGTTATCCTTAAAATTTTTCTGCATAATCACCATTAAAGTTATATGCTTCTCAGATCGTCTCTTGATTTTATGAAAGCCGTCATTGTGAAATCTCTCTTTGAACTTCTATGTTCCCATTACTAATGGTTACTTCAATCTACAGCTTCCTGAAATAAAACAAATTTACAACAGTCTGTACATAAGGATTAATCAATGTGCAGAATAAATTTTATCCAAATAACTAGGTTATTTCTTAGTGATATTTTGAGACTTTCAACACCCTGCATACAGATGCGATTGATACTACATTGCGCAACTATATTATTGTCTAAAATTTATAAAACACTAAAACATTTATCTAATGTTTAAGTCTAATGTTCTAATAAACTAAAATTTTAAATAAAGTTTTAAATAATAACCTGAAAATTGCGAATATTCAAACTCATTACTTGAAAATTCTAACAATAAAGGTGAAGCTTATCTTCGTTTTAGTGTTAAGTATCAGAAATCAAATAACTTTATTTATTTACTTACTCTCTTTCTTTCTTGGCCTAAAATATATATTCGTTCTTTAGATTTAAATATATCCTATTCCGGACTTAGACTTAAATACATCCTTAATTCAAAAATTCTGAGGTTTAAAGTTTTATCGAATTAAACAATCTTCTATCTAATTGAAGGACAAATAATATTAAAAATAAAATTTATAAAATAATTAACGGCAACAGTTAAGTAAAAATTAAAAACTGTTTTATTAATGTCTATTTCGAAACGTTTTGTAAACATCTCAGTATTAATTTATGTATAATGTTCATATAAGTAAAGTATATATTAACAGCTTTATTGTTATTATAACAGTAAATTATTCAACATTTTGCAATTTACCATTATAGGTGTGACTCAAAGTCGGCAAGCTGATTCTCCTAAGAATTCAATGATCAAGGATCACCCGTACTATGGAAAACCATTAGCTGAATTCAAAACAAATGTACATGATGTTTCTGGGACTGTTTTTGCTGCATCTGACGATACATTTTACATTGTGGATTTTAAATATGACGGCCTGGGACCTGGTGAGTAAAGCACTTTCAAAAATTTCTAACAACTTTGGACACGAGATGGCTTAATGGTTAGCGTGCAGGGTTGGAATGCTGTAGTTTCGGATTCTAGCACTGGAGCATCTCTTTGTATAACCAGAAAGTATGCAAAATAAAACTATGGAGCAGGATGTCCTCACGCTGGTGGGTAGGCAAATGAGAAAGAAGTACACAATCAAGAGCAAAAATCTGTCCTCGGATAATATAAAGATAAAGGCTATTATGTCCTGAGAATATAAAAAATAAATCTATGGCCCTGAATGTCCTTTCTCTGGAAGATAGGGGAGAGAGAGGTACGGAATTAGGATCAAAAATCCATCTACCTGAGGATGATCAAAATAATGGATATATCTATTGATAATAAAGCTATGATGCCCAGAGAATATATAGAATAAAACTACGACCCTGAACGTCCTCTCGCTGGAAGATAGGTAAGTAAGAGAGAGGTGCGGAATTAGGAGTAAATATCCATCCTCCTCCTTATGATAAATATAATGGATATCTCCATAAAGAATAAAGATTTGATGCAAGGAGAATGTAAAGAATAAAGCTACGACCCTGAATGTCCTCTCGCTGGAAGATAGGTAAGTGAGAGAGAGGTACGGAATTATGAGTAAATATCCATCCTCCTCCTTATGATCAATGTAATGAATATCTACATAAAGAATAAAGCTTTGATGAAAGGAGAATATAAAGAATAAAGCTATGACCCTGAATGTACTCTCGCTGTAATATAGGTAAGTGAGAGAGAGGTACGGAATTAGGAGTAAATATCCATCCGCCTCCTTGTGATAAATATAATGGATATCTCCATAAAGAATAAAGCTTTGATGCGAGGAGAATATAAAGAATAAAGCTATGACCCTGAATGTAC